>CM024646.1:18238373-18723373 GCA_014182695.1 Eucalyptus albens
AACTTTGTTAATAAATTTTTTAGCGTGTTTTTTTGATTATGCTCTTTTATTATTATATTATGTTTGGTGAATTGTTTGCAAGTATTATTTTTCTGGGATTGACGTGCAATTTCGTAACATAATAGTCTAAAAAGACCAAAGCTCTTGGCTGAAATCAGGCAACCCAATGGTATGGTGAAGCACCCTGTTTGTCCCGTAGTCATTGGAGTTGGGCTCGCTGATGATGCAGACCACCAGTAGGTTCTTGTTGTAGGCCCTGACAGTAGCGTTGAGCACGATGAGACCACCGATGGTGAACATCACGACGTAGGCCCCAATGCCCCGGGCGCGGGCGTAGCCGTCGGCAACGTACCTGGCGTTGAGCAAGTTGCAGCAACGATGAGGTTGAGCCCCGGCTCAGTGATGAGGTGGTCGAGGAGCGTGAGGTTGAAGTCGCCGGGGACGGAGAAGACGCCGGTGATGTCGATCTAGACAAGTTGGTGGGCGAGGTGGCAGCCCATGGTGGCGTTAGGGGAGCCAACTGCTACGTGTGTGGGCTCCGTTGGGGGGCGACCCGACGTTGTTGCAGTGGGGCTTGCATGAGTTGAGCACTCTGATGTTGGTGTCCATGGCAGAGCGGCGGCGGTGGAGGAGGAGGAGGAGGTGAAGGAGAAGGTGAAGTGAGGAGTGGCAATGGAGGTTCGCGGGCGCTTCTAGAGTTTTTTTCTGTGTGTTTGTGCGTGGAGGAGTGGTTAAAAATGCAGTCTTTATATATGCCAACGAGAGAGAGAGAGAGAGAGAGAGGATACAATGGGTGGTTTTGCGGCAGAGAGAGGAAAGGTATTGGCATTACCGTTGAAGGCGGAGGGAGATAGGAGTGATCATGATGATTTTTTTCTTCTCCGCCTTTTCGGAGGGTTGATTTTTCAAAGGTGAGCTGAGCAATTTCATGTGGGATTTCCTTGGTTTTGGATGTCAAATTGACCAACAAATGTTGTGTTCCATTCTGTTTGGACCGTGGAATCGAGGAATATTCAATTTCGTTTAGAATTTGTGGGCGAGGACTAGGCGTGACTCGAAAAAGGGATCGCAAGACAAGGTCTTGACCCTATTTAGTAGCGTTTCCATTTTTATATTTTTTATTCTTTTGCTCCTCAAAACATAAAAGAAAATATAAATCTATTTGATAACGTTAGCTAATTTTTTAATTCCTTGAAACAGATCAATGAATAAATTTAGAACAAAAACTAGAAGTAGAAAAAATTTATTTTCTTATTCCTGAAAAAAAAATGTCATTTTAGAAAAACAAGCTCAATATAATTTAATATTTGTCTTTACACAATCAACACAAGATCTGGTCTCATGATCCAATCCAAGTCCCATTTTTGGAATAATAAAAAAAAATTAGAAATTAGATTTTGAGTAGTTTTACTATATTTTAATGTTAATTCTAGTTTAGAATTAGTTTAGCATAAAAAATGTGAAAATATTTTGATGAAAATTGGATTCAAAATTGAATAAGCTTTTAGAGCTTTACTAGATAGATTTTTCATTGTTGTTTCTTGTAGAGACAATGCAAGGTGACAAAAGCTTGATGACTCCAAGCAACATTTACTCTTTTATCTCAAAAGATCTATACACCTTTTCATTGTAATGCCTAAAGGTTTACTAGCAATCTCCTCATATCGTAAGTTATATAAACTAATGAGACTCTTTCCGATTCCAATCATCCATTTTTTACTAATTATTATGTTGGATTTTCTGAGGTCATTTTAAAATACCTTGATCAATCAAATCATCACAAAAGTTCAATTTTATCCAAACATGAAATGTTAAATCCTTTTATTATTAAATAAAAAAAATAGAAGTAGAAATTTTAGGGTTGTACCAAACACATTTTTATTTATTTTCCATTCTAGTAACAAAATCCTTGTATAGTTACCAAACACATTTTTCTATTCAGAAACTCATATAAGGAATAGAAATGGAAAAAAAATATTTATAAATCGAAATTATTCCCAATAATAGAAATTTTACCAAATGTACCCTATAAGTCACATGATTGTTTTGGGGTTTTGGAATTCGAAAATCTACCTGCACACTCTTTACGCATGCCAATAAGATTTTTTGCTCTCTTTTTTTTCTTTTACTGATCTGTTTTTATTTATTTTATGTTTAAACGTATCGAGTAATGGGAATAAGTGTATTTAACTCTTACAAGTTTATTTTTCAGTGTTTTTTGAGTCTTAAAATTACATCGTTAGTAGCCACTAACATGTCCCTTATAATGAATGAACCAGATTTTTTTTTTTTTTTTTTTTATGGTGAATGTTATCGAATGTGCTAATAACTACAGTCGCCAAATTTTCTTTAATAAGTTTTTTGAAAAAGAAAAAAAAATTGCACATGATGGTGCGAAGTACTTTAGAACCTAATGAAACCCACATGCTACAGTTTTGGGTGGTAGGTTCCAAGTTTCAAAATATGTAGGATAAGTTACTAGTTCTAAAAATATGGAACATGTTCCAGCTGATAAATTATAGATGGAGGGTGAAACACAGTTCATCCATAATTGATGTTGAAGCAACCATATTGAAATCAATCCGCAAAATTCCCATGTTAATGTATCTAATATTTAATAAAGAAATTCCAAATTATTTGATATATGAAATTTTGTATCATGAAATTTTACATGTTGATTTTCGAAAAAAAATAGGTAATTTTACATTTGAATACATCGCACGATAGTGACACGCGATGCATCAGCATCAGTAGGAAAATGTGCTTTTACCCATGTGACTCGCAATCACATGAAACACTGCTCGATGGCGGACTAAGATCCATCTGTGGACATTGTTTTGGGGTTAAAAATCCGGCGAGTGGTCCTTGGAAACGATGCATCGGGCTGGTTTCGGAAGACTAAGGGTGCGTTTGTTTATGTTTTGTTCAAAAATTGTTCCAGGAAGAACAGAAATAGAAAAAACTATTTTTGTTACTGAGGGAACCATTTTTGACTAGAAAGACGCGTTTGGTAAACTTGTTCCGGGAATAAAAAAATGAATAAAAACACATTTGGTAAATTTGTATTCTTTTTTTGTTTCTTTTAATTTTTTAATATTTTTATTTTCTTTTTTTCTTTCTTTTTTTATTTTTCTTTTTCTCTTCTTTTGGCCGATCGCCGACCTCGGCCATGGCCAGCAACCGGCCGACGAGGGTCGGCAGCCTCGCCTTAAACAAAAAAAAAAAGAAGAAAAAAAGAGAAGAAAATAAATGAGAGAGAAAATTTGTTCTTCAAAAGTGTTTCGGAACCCAAAAAAAAAAAAACTTTTTTGTTTCTTATTTCTGTTCTAATTTTGTTCCCAGAACAAAAAAAGATTTCGAACAAAAACGCAAACAAACACGTTTCGTTCTTTTTTGTTCCCGGGAATAAAAAAACAGAAAATCTATTTATGACTAGAAAAAAACAACACAAACATTCATGCCCTAAGACGTCGAGTTGGATTTGGCCACTGGTTTGCTTGGCGTTTGCAAAAGAAAACGACAAGTGGCAAAGGGAAACCGACCATCCTCGGATCATTGTCGTCCTTCGTTGGACAATTTGGCCTTTTTTCATTTTTGGGCCAAAACCCGAAACTTGTCCTTATATTAGGGGCCGCAGTGCAAATTTTTTTTCTATTTTCTTCTCAACGTTTCTTTCATTTTGCGGAAAAATAACATAAGTATTCCTAAACTTTGACTCAATGTGTAATGTGGTTCATTAACTTTTGATTTATTTAATGTGATTATGAATTTTAACTTAATATACAATGTGATCCTTGAATTTTTAATTTATTTGATATAGTTTATGAACTTTTGATATATGTTCAATTTAGTCCTTAAACTATATGAAAATATTCAATGTTGTCCATAATCTTAAATTAAATGAAGGACTACATTCAAGCATTATATCGAACATGTATCAAAAGTCCAAGGAACAAATTGAAAAAATTAAGAATTCAAAGACCACATTAAACATTAAGTAAAAGTTTAGAAACCACATTGCACATTGACCAAAGTTCAAAGATCATTTGTATCATTATCTCTTCATTTTCTTTTACTTTCCACTAAGTTTATCGCAAATGTGGATGGCCAGAGGATTATAGTATTATGTTATTGCTAATGAATAGTGGAGCCACTTAACTTGAACCATGTTTTTCCACTCAATCCCCAAAAGAAAAAATCATGTCTTAGAGTAAAGTGCCCAAGGTATAAGCTAAAACTCCCATCCCTGAGCTTGAAAGCAGATTTTCCTTTTTGTAAGTGATTATTTATAGGAAGAAGGGCTTAACTTTGAACGTAGGTTAGAAGATGGTGGATCACGCCACAACTTGATTCCAGAGATTACAGCAAATCAAACTTCTATATCATTTCACATATCCCAAAATAAACAACTTGAAGGGTCCCCATACTAATCAAAGATAAATTTAAAGCAATGCATGCGTTATGGTATGTGATTCTTTTGTACAAGCGAACACTTATGAGTGAAGCGTAGGGTTATCGGATGAAGAGTGAGTGATGTAAAGAAGATGAATATAAAAATTCAGTGGGAGTGGCATTAGGACAATTGATGCTGGAACTTTTAGGATAGAAAGGATACATCTTTAGAGAGCGCTAAAGGTGAGGTTGGCCTCCCATTCACAAACTGGTTAAGAGTTGTTACTACTCTTCTGATGACGCCATGATAGGCCAAAATTCATTAGTGTGCCAATAGTGATCTGCTATCTTACTCAATGGACTAGATGTCCAAACTAAACTGGGTGTGGTACGATCCGATATGAGAAGTTATTTGCATATTATTCTCCAAAACAACTATAGAATGAAGATTGGCCTAGTGTTATTTGTTTACCAGGCACCACACTAGTTATTCCTCAACCAAGGATTTACTAACCCATGAAAGATGGTATCAAAGCAAGATCCCTCTAGTGAGTGAGATGAGTTTGAGAAAATTTGTGGTCTATTGGCCCTATGAGGGCCAAGGAAAAACATGCTTGAACAAAGTGCGGCTCTCAACCAACTTTTAGGATGACAATAGGAGCACAAGAAAGAACTAATTCCTCACCGAATACAGAAAAATGCTCCTAGATCAATTGGTGAATCTTAAGAGAAGGTTTATTATCACATCTTCAACAAGGGGAGAAACCTCCACTAGTATGCTAGGATCAAGAAAGGCTTCGTAGGAAAAATAGAGTGCTGCCAAAAGTGCAATTGGCGAAAAATGCCACACTTGTCAAGAAAAGCACAAGTGATCGAATGTGTCAAATGGATGCAATCAAAAGAAATTACCAATGGAGCAGCCTGTTTAGTTGGGTGAGCATTGCCATTTGATATATGATGATCCAAAGTGGAGCATCAATGGTTAAGGAAACACAAGGATAACCTGCAATGAGAGCATTGCGGAATTGAGTGGGGGAGAATGGCACAGTTCATGATTCTCTCCTACTCACGAACCCTTATGAATGGAGCTTGGGTTATTAGGTAAAGAGTAAGTGATGTAGAGAAGATGAATACAACTGGCCCATGAGTGGCATCAAATGATTGGTCTTAGGAGTTCTATGATAGAAAGGATAAATCTCTATAGAGTTTTAAAGACAAGGTTGGCTTCTCTTGCACAAACTAGTCAAGAGTTGATGCCCATCTCCTGGTGAGCCCATGGCAAGCCAAAATCAATTGGTGTACTTAAAGTGATATGTCGTCTCGCTTGATGGACTAGACACTCAAGCTAAACTGCGCATGGTGTGATCCGATACAAGGAAACTATTTGCTGTATATTCTAGAAGAATTATAGAAGGAAGGCCAGCCTAGTGTTATTTGCTAATTAGGTGTTGCATGGACTATTTCGCGGCCAAGGATCTGCTGACCCGCGACACATGCATTCGTGGAGGTCCCTGTCCTCAACTCCAAGCCCACCAAACGTAACCGTGCATTCGCAATTGTTCCTTCCGCATGTTTAAAAAGTCGACCCGAAGCCAACGATCAAAGATATTATCAAAATCCACAACCAGGAGACATGATTATTTTCATTTCACAAAGCATAGGCAATGCCCGAGAAGACGCTATCTTTTTCATGACCCCAACAAGTACTTGAAGTAACATACTGATGTGAATCAAGGCTTCTACTAAGAATTGGGAGGGCGGCCATTGGCGGCCGAGACCCGGGAACCCCATTCCAGAAGCTCTTTGCTGGTGTCGTCCTTGTGAAGTATCACCTCTATGAAGCACAAGCAATCCTTCTTGGGCCCTGTCGCCGTTTGAATCGCTTCCGTAAGCTCCTCCTCATAGAGAACCTGCAAACATGAGCAAATTTTATTATTTCCATGGAGGGATTTCTTGAATTGGCAAATCGTCCTGATTGTAACTCGTATACAAGCAACTTACTTTTGCTGTCCAGCACTTGCCCTCACCATTGTGAATTGCTTCCACTAGGCCAGTGTAATTCCAGTTCTTGATCACATTGTAGGGACCATCATGGATCTCCACTTCAATGGTGTAGCCGCCATTGTTTATCAGGAAGATGATGGTGTTCTGCCCACATCGCAGCATGGTTGACACATCTTGGGCAGTTACCTAGAGTGCAAAAATCGCCCACGACTTTAACATTATTAATCTCTTCCATTCAATCAACACAACAAGATAAAGCCAATAAAATTTAGTAGAAAAAGGGAGGGAAATGAATAAGGTCAGCGCATGACTGACATTGTATGACAAAACTCCTCACCTATGCAAAACAAGCCATCATGAATGATGTAGTTATGCATAGAGCTTCTGTCAAGAAGATATCACTAGTTATAGATATGCTACTAATCATGTACGTTTGGTTTAACATTTTGAAAATTAGAAGAATACAAAACAATTTAGCTTAAAAGACTTTAGGTAAATGTAAAAGCCGTTTGGAAAACTATACTTTGAGATACAAATTTAAGAGAAATGTCATTTTATAGAAAACACATTTGAAAAACTATTTGGGTAATTAAATATTACTTTTTTAATTTTATTTGTTTAAAATTGAAAAAAAAAATAATGTATGCAACTTTTTAAATATAAATTTTAACAATTATACTAAAAAAATTGAATACATATATATTTTTTTTAAAAGACCAAACCCTTCATCCAATTTTTTTAATTTTTATTTGATTAAAAGTGAAAAAAAAATGATGCATGCAACTTTTTAAATATAAATTTTCACAATAATACTAAAAATCAAATACATACATATATATCTATATATATATAATTTTTTTTATAAAAAAAAGACCAAATCAAATTTTTTTAATTTTTATTTGTTTAAAATTGAAAAAATAATGTATGCAAATTTTTAAATATAAATTTGAAAATAATGCTAAAAAATCAAATACGTATATATAATTAAAAAGAAAGACCAAAATACCAAAAAAAAAATACATAATTTTTAAATTTTTATTTGTTTAAAATTAAAAAAAAATAATGTGTGCAACTTTTTAAACATAAATTTTGACAATAATACCAAAAAAAAATCAAATACATATATATTTTTAAAAAGACCAAATCCTTCGGAATTTTTAATTTTTATATTTTAAAATTTGAAAAAATAATGTATGCGATTTTTTAAATATTAATTTGAAAATAATGCTAAGAAATCAAAATACATATATATATATATATATATATATATATATATATATATATATATATATATATTAAAAAAGACCAAACCCTTCTTCATAATTTTTTTAATTTTTATTTGTTTAAAATTGAAAAAAATAATGTATGCAACTTTTTAAATATAAATTTTGACAATAATGCTAAAAAAATCAAATATATAAAAATTTTTTTAAAAGACCAAAATATATTTAATTTTTTAGCATTTATATAATTTTTTTTTTTTAGCATTACTTTGGCATTTAAAAAAATAATAACAAGAGCAAAAACAGAAATTTGAAGAATGAGTAAAGATAGTTTTGAAGAAAAAAAATAAGTATCAGCATTTGGGCAAATATTGAAAGCTCAAAGCTAGTTCCTACTAACATTAGCTTCGGTCTTTCACCGACTTTCACTTGAAAACTACTTTAAAATAGTTATCAAATAGTCAAGCATTTCCCCAATAGGTTTTGGAGACTAAAATGTTGGAATCTTTGAACCAAACGCACCCTAACAAATACCAGAAACCATTCTATACCTGAAAGCTACCATTTCCAATACATGCAATGACTCTCTTCTCTGGCATTGCCTGTGCATACCCAAGGGCTGCGCCAACAAACCATCCAATAGATCCATACTGCATTTGGAACTCATACCTGCATACCCCCATTTGAACAATTTCAGTTTGTTTTCTTTAAGTAGCTCAAGATCAAAAAGTTAAAGACAAGGAACCTAATCTATACAACCACACCCACATACCCGCAGCCTTTTGGTAATTTCAGCTTCTGGCAGTTGAACCAAGAGTCTCCGGTCTCAGCAATCACAGCTGATTCACTAGAGAGCATGTCCTGAATGTGCTTGAACATGACATTCACCCTCAAGGGCTCCTTGGGTTCACACTTCAATGGATGGCCCTCTGGAACATAAATCCTGTGATAATTCTCATAAGCGATGGTATTCTGCTTAACCCGCTTTGAGAGTGCTTGAATAAAATCCTTCATCAGAACACAACCAAAAGAGGGTCCATTTCCAATCACAACCCTATCAGGCTGCAAAATAATGGCCTTCTCCTTCTTGAGAAGGAGGGAGTACCCAACGGAGCTGTAGTCGTTGAAAATGGGCCCAGCAAATAAGTAGGCATCTGCGGATTCCATGATCTCGGCACAAAATGCAGTGCTCACCGCACCCCAGTAAGTCCCAATGAAGTGGGGATGGTGCTCTGGCACGAGTCCTTTAACCGATGGCATCACAGCTACTGGAAAGCCACATGCATCAGCTAGTTTACAAAGGCTTCACAAGCCTTTGCAACTCGGAGTTTTGGGCCACCCACCATGACCGGCTTCACTGCCTTGTTCAAGAACTCTGCAGCTGCCTCTACTGCAGCTTCCAATCCCATCTGATTAGTCAATCTGTGTCAATAAAAATTAATCAATCACATCACTCTAGTCCTAATCTAATGAAGCAAATAGGCTCGATCGATTGAACAGGTGGAAAGTTACTTGGGAGAGAGTGCAAATGGAACCGGCTTGCGACCGAAAGCTGGGTGAGGTATGGCAGGCAAGTTGTAGCTTATGCTTATGTAAACGGGCTTGCTTTCTGCCAGAGCAGTCGAGATCGCGGTATCAATCTGTTCATGTGCATCTTCCAAGTTATTCACCACAGCCTAGAAAAAGGCAAAACAGAAACAATCAACAAGTCAGTTCATTCGATATGCACTTAATATACATTCCTCTATCACAATGATCCGTGCTAAAACCCCAACAGCAACTCCCCCTGGCACACTATTTAAGCAACCATTAGTAGATTATTATAATCTCACAGAACAGACCCACCACAAACAATGATATCCTCTGAGCAATATTTCTAGTCAACAGATACGTCTTTCTCAAGATAAAGATCATATCCAAAAGAAAAATTAGTGTCAGTGAAAAGGATGATGAAAAGGGACCGAAGAGATACCTGAAAGCAAGCAACAGTCTGGAAACACCTAAGCTCTTGGCTAAAATCAGACAACCCAGTGGTATGGTGAAGTACCCTGTTCGTCCCGTAGTCGTTGGAGTTAGGCCCACCGACGATGCAAACCACTGGCAGGTTCTCGCTGTATGCACCGCAATCGCATTGAGCACGCTGAGCCCGCCGACAGTGAACGTCACAACACAGGCCCCGACACCCCGGGCACGGGCGTAGCCATCGGCAGCGTACCCAGCATTGAGTTCGTTGCAACAGCCAACGAGGTTGAGCCCCGGCTCAGCGATGAGGTGGTCAAGGAGCACGAGGTTGAAGTCGCCGGGGACGGAGAAGACGTCGGTAACACCAATCTGGACGAGCCGGCGGGCAATGTGGCAGCCCATGGTGGCATCAAGGGAGCCGGCGGCCAGGGCATGAGGGAGGGTTGGGCTCTGCATCACTGAGGCAACACCATTGGGGGGCGACCCGACACCGTTTGAGTCGGACTTGGGGGAGTTTAGGTCGCTGACGTGGGTGTCCATGGAGGAGAGGCTGGAGGAGGTAAAGCGAGGAGGTGCAGTGGAGGTTCCTTGAGGGGTTAGTTAAAAATGGAGACTTTAAATAGGCAAGAGGGCGCGAAGAGCCGTGAGGAGAGAGAGAGAGAGAGAAGGTGTTGGCATGTCGATTACCATTTCAACCTTCGAAATTTGGAAAAACCAGCCGACACGCCACCATTTCTGCTCTCCATCTGGCCATGTCCCAAAACCAGATTCTAACATGACCTGCTCAAACACCTTAGCTACCCTACGAACTTGGAATCGGAACCCGACTGAAAATCAGCAATTCCATTCTCATGAAACTGTACTGGCGCCCCCTTGAAATCGCCCTTGAACCGGTTAATACGATGTAGTCCAAGCGATTCCCGATTCAATCGGTCCATCTTACTCACCCTTAAAGTTATTTATGAGATTTTTCACTATTTTTTTTCCTTTGTAGATATTTATTCACATTTAAATGTGTTGGGTAATGGGAATAATTATATTT
Organism: Eucalyptus albens; assembly: GCA_014182695.1. Classification (NCBI taxonomy): domain Eukaryota; kingdom Viridiplantae; phylum Streptophyta; class Magnoliopsida; order Myrtales; family Myrtaceae; genus Eucalyptus; species Eucalyptus albens. The sequence continues at coordinate 18,248,997 of CM024646.1, forward strand.
AATCATTAGATTAATATCACAAAAAATTCCAAATTGATACATATTTGATAAATTTTATTTCAAATTAATTTTGTTAATATGAAAAATCCAAAATAAGTACATGTGTGGCAAACTTACCACAAACTAATTATTTGACCCCTAAAAACTCTAAATTAGTATATCTATATCAGTTAAATTTTATTGTCAACTTACTAAGTTAGATGATACGTGATAATTGATAATTGATAACGAAAGTGCTTCAAGCCTGACTTAGTTGTGAACTCTTCATGAACTAAATAGATCTTAGGGAACAAAAGGACCCAATTGAGAAATTTCTCTCTATTTTAGTGGGATTGGAAGTGACGTTTACTCTCTCCGTTTCTTCATGTTCCTCCAATTACATCTTCGTCTTTCCCTCTGCCTTGACGTGATCCGCTTGTGTTGCTCCTATCTTGTTCTATGGCCACATGATTCAACAGCGATATTGGGGTTGGTTTTCATGCTTGCTGACGAGCAAATTTTATTAGGGAAAAAGTAATACCTGACGTGAGATGTACCAAGATAACTTGATTGATTGGTGATTCCATGCACGCTTTTCCACGATAATTTTGCCACAACATTATCTCTACAATGGACCGATCAAGCTCATTTTTAATGCAAGTTACAAAATTTTAACAATTGAATACATGTGTCTTACATAACATTGATATTTATCTAGCTATTATCATCATGCTAATTTACCATGCAAAATAGGTATTATGCACTGAAATGTATATGGTTTGATGAGTGGGTCTGACCATTTTAACTTTGCTTTCACCCTTTTTAAGTTACCTTTCTTCAGTACATATACTCCCACTTGGACATATATTATCGTCCAGAAAACCATTCCTCGTCTTTAATTTGATTCTCCATTTCTCCCTCATATTGCCGGCTGCATCCTCCCACTTGGGTTTGAATACAAACCCCACACTCATGTATATATGGTCAAGTGCACAGAGCATTGACATCATCACATACTTAAGCATTGACATCATCCTAGTGTTCCTTAGGACAAATCTCAAGATTATTACTGTACCTATTTAAAAAAATCCAGCCTTGCAAAAATTCTAAAAAAGATTTGTGGAAATATTATAACAAAATAACATAAACCATGGTAGAAAATCTGAGTAATTCTGTGTCGACACACATCGGCATGCGGGCACACATGATTTGATATATATACACCAACTAGTAGGGTGTTACAAGATGGCACTATACGTACTAGACAGCTAATGGAAATCATAGGGTACCCTCAAGGGCTGAGGTCAGTTACTGATTGACAAATATTTTATGAGATTTTACAGGACCGGTGTTAAACTATTGTAAAAGTTTAAAATTCGTGGTTTCATATTTGATTATTCTATCCCTTTAATAATTGACGTATAAAGTGAAAGCTAGTTCCTTCCTTCCGAAGGGCAGTTTCATCAACTTAAAGGAAGGGGTGGGAAGTCAAAAAGTCAGCACTTGAGCCGGACAAAAATGAGCATCAAAAAGAGAAAACAAATATTGACCAGGAAAAGAAAAAAAAAATAGGGGAAAAAGTCAAGTCTTACCGCATTCTGCGCAATCAGTTTTGGAGTCTATTTTAAAATCGGTCTTTGAAATCAATGAAACTTTTGATCTTGGAAATTAATTTATTTTTTTACTGTGCTGCTAATTATAGCCTTACAATATTATTCTTTTTTTTCCAATATGAAACGATAAGATTCTCTGTGTGATAGTAAATGCAGGAATTGAATCAACACTTTTGTTCGGAAAGCAGATAGTTATTTAATTTTCAAAAATTCCATGCAATAATTGAAGTGCGTAACTTCGCTTATACAATGAAAAAGAAAGTTTATATTAAAATTGCAACTTGCATTATTTTGGTGATTGTTATCGACATAGCTAAGAAGCTTCATAAAATGATATGTTACCGTTTTCTTATAATTTATTAAGCTGAAGCATATGTGTTTAGTTGGTGGTGAAAATATGTGTGCACTTTATTTCATCTATGGATTTAATTTACAACAAAAATAAATTTGTATTACTAATATGTCATAAACAAATGTTGCTGCTGTGCATTTATTTACAATATAATTAAAAGAAATGGCTTTGTTGTCTATACTATGCACTCCATTGAAATTACTTTATATAATTAATATTGAAAAAATGTGTCCAATGTGCATTTACAGTAGAGTAAGTGAGATAACTGAGATTTTCTTCATCTAATCAATCTAAAGAGTATTGAGATATGGGACGATGTGGCACGACAACAAAACTCCGTTCTTAACCATAAATCCAATTTACACAATTTTCTATCTTAATACAAGATTAGATCTGATAGAGGTAAATAGAAAAGAAAGGAAGATTATTAATTACAGAAAAAAAAAAGGGGGGAGTTGGAGGGATTTGATTACAGCGTTGTTTACATGTTAATCACAAGAGAAAATGAATATACTATTTATGACTAATAAAAGACAAGTTTATAAATATACCCGTTGGGAATAACGGATCCCCAAAAACTGGATTCGACACCGAATCGAACCCCTAAATCAAGCGGAAGACGAAGCCCAAGAAAACGACACGTATCACCGATCCTAAAGCACACCACGAGTCGAGCGTACCTTTTAATCCACAGATTAGACACCAACGCCAATGGAGGAAGAAAATCCGGTCGAATTTGATCCGATGAAGCCTTGAAGGGAAGAATTGAAAGCCGTATGCCTTGTTCCTTTTGAGAGAGAAAACACGCGGGAGAGAAAAGACGTACGTGAATTATGATTTCCAACCAACATCTTTTCTCTCTCTCTCTCTCCCTTTTATACCCCATTCTCTCCACGGGCCCCTATTCCCATGGGCCGGGCTTTTTGGGCCCGGCTTGGGCGGACGGGGCCTTAAGCCCTTTAATTAAATAAAGCTTTCATCTCCCACTCGCACAAGGTGGGCCGAACAGATTCTCTTTACCTCTCTTCAACATTCATACCGGTGAATAATCCGTGCGACCAGCATACTTTGAGAGCTCGTTGCTATACATCTGTTAGGAATATATAGCAGCTCATAATGGGCGTCACACTCCGAGTAGATTTAGTATGCAGTACCCTAGATCGATCGATCACATTTATATCTCCCCTTGATCTCTTTTAAACATGATATATATATTGTATTCACAATTATAATTATCACAAAGACAATTATAATTGGTCGACCAGTGAATACAAAACTATAATGTGATTCTTCAAAATCGATCTTCCTCTTTCCTTCAAACTCTCAATTTCAATCCAGCTTGCTTTTCTAGAAATGCCCCATTAGATCGAATCATCTCATGACCATTGGCAACACCTAAGATAGCAAACACTAAATAGAAATCTTGAGAATAAGTAAGAGTCCTGAGGGGACTTAAAAAATTGAGGAACTCTTTTCCTCAAGAGTCTCACACGTCATAAAAGTTGAGATCAAACTTTTTGCCACTCTTATTGGTCGTCTCATGCATACGTAGTATGAAATACGTATTACGGTATTAACTCCTTTCCCATGGAGCGTATGTCTACACCTTTCAATACCGTACAGATGATAGTTCGGACATACCCAATGTCTAACTTGAGTTCACCTATCTACTTATTCACAAAATTTTCGAACTCACATCGGCATCTTAGACAGATAAAGTAAAATGTGTGGGGTATTTTACTTTCAGACATCTTTAGTATTATGTCCTCATCTTAACACTCAGTTAAGGCGACATACGTATTTTAAGCTTGCGCTCTCGATTATCACCTAGATAATAAGCTTAAAAACAGTCTCATCTCTATTTATCACATAGTAAACAGAGGCGATTACCCGTGTGAGTGGGCTAATCTTATATCTGTCCGACATACTTCTCAACTTAAAATAATGCACTGAGCATTAAGATGCATAAAGATCATACAAAGATTCATAGGCATTAATCAATGAAAAACAAAATTTCATAAATGTGAACAACTCAGGGAAATTACAATTCAAGTACATCGACTCTACGCAATCCTAGAGATTTTACATGACCACAAAACACATCTCTAGGTATTGGCTTTGTCATAGGATCTGCTACCATTCTATGCGTAGATATGTACCGCAAGTTCACATCCTTTCGTGCAACCATATCTTTTACAAAGTTATACTTGGTATCTATATGTTTGGTCTTGCCATGATACTTTGGATCTTTGGTGTACGCTATAGCTGCTTGGCTATCACAATTAACCAACAATGGATTTGCAGCTTTCTCAATAACACCTAAATGATCCAAAAATCTCTTAAGCCAAACTCCTTCTTGTACCGCTGCGATAACGCCACGAACTCAGCTTCCATCGTGGACAAGGCTATGCACGTTTGCTTCTTACTTGCTCCATGATATGGCGCCATTGTTCAGTAAGAAAGCAAAACCGGAGGTAGATTTTCTTTCATCTAAATCTCCTCCCCAATCAGCATCTGAATAGCCTTCAAGTCGCAGATCCTTTCCTTGATAATTCAACTTGAAATCAGCAGTTCCCTTCGGATACCTAGTATTCTCTTCACGGCTTTCCGGTGTCTTTGGACCCGGGTTGGATTGGTATCTACTCACCATTCCAACCGCAAAACATATGTCAGGTCTTGTACACATCATAGCGTACATAAAGCTTCCAACAGCACTAGCATAAGGAACATGTTTCATTTGTTCCTTCTCTTGTGGAGTCCCTGGACACAATCTATGGCTCAATCCTTCACCTTTTGCAATAGGAGTGTCTATGGGTTTACAATCTTGCATACGAAATCGTTCAAGAACCTTATTTATATAGGTTTCTTGCGAAAGAGACAACGATCTCTTCGAACGATCCTCGAAATCTTAACTCCAAGAATGTATGCAGCCTCACCCATATCCTTCATCTCAAAGTTAGAAGACAACCATCTCTTGACAAGTATTAACCAACTCCATATTGCTTCCGGCAATCAAGTATATCATCAACATATAATGATATGATCACAAATTGATCCTTGGATCTTTTGATATATACACAATGATCCTCATCAATCATTGTAAAATCATATGCCACTATGGCATTATGAAAACGTATATACCATTGTCTTGATGACTGCTTAAGACCATATATCGACCTCAAAAGTCGACATACTTTTTCTTCTTGGCCTTTCACTATGAAACCAGTAGGTTGTTCCATATATATTTCTTCCTCTAATTCTCCATTGAGGAAAGCAGTCTTTACATCCATTTGATGTAACTCAAGATCCAAGACTAGCTACTATTGCCGAATAATGCGAATCGAGGTAAATCTCACTACAGAGAAAATGTATCTTCATAATCAATTCCTTCCGTTGATTATACCCTTTCGCCACAAGGCGAGCCTTATGCCTTTCTATCGAGCCATCAGCCTTTCGCTTTATTTTGAGAACCCATTTGTTCCCAATAGCTCTGCGTCCTTTTGGAAGATCAACCAGTTCCCAGACTTGGTTTGATTCCATTGACTCCATTTCCTCTTCCATTGCACGAATCCATTTTTCTTTACTAGGGCACTTCAGAGCCTCATTGATATTTCTTGGCTCATCCTCATCTTGTGGAGCAACCATAAAAGTTTCCCCTTCAATGTCAAAACGTCGACGGGGAATACTTTGGCGACTTGTTCGCCTTACGGGAGATTGTACACTTTGCACATCATTCCCTATTACGCTCCCACTTGGATGAACTCCACCAATATCATTATCTTGATCCAAAGTCTCAAATAGGGAGTGATCTTCCCTATTTCGCCCTTCTTAGGAAACTCATCCTCTAAGAATGTGACATCTCGTGATTCATATTCAGTTACACTCCCACTTTCCTGCTCACCAATGAACACATACCCTTTTGAGTGTTCCGAGTATCTTATGAAAATACTCTTCTTTCCTCTCGGGACCTAATTTCCCAAATTTGTGAGAGGACTCATGTGTGTAGGCAGCACAACCCCATGGCTTAAGAAAACTTAAGTCCGGTTTTCTACCTGTCCATAACTCATATGGAGTGGAAGTAACTGATTTGGAAGGCACCCGGTTAAGTATATAGGCAGCAGTTAACAATGCATCACTCCAAAAGGTGATAGGTAAGTTAGCATGCGCCATCATAGACCTAACCATTTCCAGTAGGGTTCTGTTTCTTCTCTCTGCAACACCATTTTGTTGAGGAGTATACGGAATAGACAACTGTCTTTCTATTCCTTTTTCATCACATAATTTTCTGAACTCATCGATAAATATTCTCGACCTCGATCGGATCTCAATGTTTTTATTTTCTTGTCTAATTGATTTTCTACCAGGTTCATAAACCTTTTGAAACAACTTATTGCTTCAGACTTATGAGAAATCAAATAGACATATCCGAATCGAGTATAATCATCAATAAAGGTGATGAAATAAACAGCCCCATGCCTTCCTCTCACATTCATTGGACCACGAGACATCGAATGGATTAAATGCAAAGGAAATTCAGCTCTTTTCCCTTTCCCAAATGGTTTCCGTGTTGTTTTTCCTTCTAGGCAATGCTTACATATGGGCAAATCGACTTTTTCAATGTTACCCAACAAGCCCTCTTTGGCTAGTCTATTCATACGTTGTTGGCCAATGTGACCAAGCCTAGCATGCCACACATTCACATCATTATCATAAGTATTAGAAGATGTGATAAGGGAATAACAAACATTTGCATTAATATACTCAATATCCAATACAATAAAACCATCCAGAAAATAGCCACAACCATAGTAATTTGTCTCCAAAAACAAATTCACACCTCTACTATAGAAGTTCACATTAAAACCTAATTTAACCAACATCAATACAGACACTAAATTCCGACGAATCTCCGGAGCATACAATACATCATGAAGAAACAAGGTGCGTCCACCACGCATATTTAGTTGGCATGTGCCAATTCCTTTCACTTCAGCTCTGGAGTTGTTTCCCACATAGATCCACTTAGTTCCAGTTGGTACTCGTCGGAATTCCACGAAGGATCCTCTATCCTTCGCTACATGGTCCGTCGCTCCTGAATCCACAGTCCACAAAGGATTAGACTCAGTTAGAAACACAGAACTCGACACATAAGCAAAGTTCTGAAAAGTACAAGGGGTGCATACCTTCTTTGGCTCACGACAGTCGCGAGCATAGTGACCCTTCTTGTCATAGTTGTAGCATTTCACCCTTGCTAACTTCTTCATGTGAGGACGCTTTCCTCTTGCATGTTGATTAAACTTGGGTTTCTTCCCTAAAGGACCAGCTTCTTCCTTGCCTTTCCCCTTATCAAACCAGCTAGGGCGCTTGCGCTTGGAGCTCGAAGCTCCATTTGAGCTAGAACTAGCATGATAAAGTTCAGCATCCGGCTTAGCCGCCAACAAAGCGGTCCTCTTCCAGCTCAAGATGACGCATTGCATCCTCAAAGGTTTTGATGTTTTCATTATGAGTCAGGTGCACCTTCATATGCTCCCAACTCTGAGGCAAGGAACGAATCACCGCTTGCACTTGCTGCTCATCTGTGAGGACATGGCAAGCGTCTCTCAGCTCAGTTATCATATTTGACATCTTTCTAAGATGTTGCTTCATGGTCGACCATGAGGCTTCTTATAGAGTCAAACCCGATAGTGAGCTGCCTCGCCTAGTCACCGAAGTGTGACCAAATCTAGCTTCCAATGCCTCCCACATTTCCTTGGCATTGTCAAAACGCCGAAACTCTCGCATGACGTCATTTTCCATGCTGCTCAGCAACGTGATGCGAGCTAGAGAGTTCATTCTTTTCCACACAGAAAAAGCTTCTTTGTCCTTTTTGTGCTGCTCAGTGGTTCCATCTTCAGGTTCAACCATGGTCATGACAAGAGCCTCAAGTGCTTCTTGCTCTTCCAAAGACATACTTGGATTTTCATTTGCCAAATTTCATAGTTGTCTCCATTGAGCTTTTCACCTTTGTTCAGCTCAAGCAACTATGCTCTTTGTGGTCTGAAGCCATTGATCCGAACAAATCGACAAAATATGCACGAATTATTAATGCCTATCATTTATGCATCCCTATTTGCATAGACCCATCATATTAATAAATAATTTCAAGTAAGGCTTCAGAATCAAAAGGTCACTACGTTTCCAATCATCCTCCAAAAATCCTAACTTAAAACTATCATTAATATGATTGTCATATGCAAAATCAATTCTATGAAGCTACAAAAACTTCTATAACTACCCATAGCTAATTACCCACAAAGAACAAAGAATAGCAGAAAGCAAAGATAATTGAATTCCAATAAAACAATAATGCTTTCAATCAATACAACTAACATATCAGTTGTTACATCAATAACAATCGGGTAGTAAACAATACATTATATGTCCACAAAGCACACTTAACATACATCGCCCAATACAACTAACACATAGTCAAGACACGAACTGGGAAAGATCCTCTTTTGTTCAATTTCTTGATCTTTTCCCTTGTAACAATACAGTAATATTCATTTACAAAATCTATCACAATTTTCTTATAGGAAGCAGCTCCGTTGACATCCCATATGCGATTCAACACATCTTGCCATTCAGGTGGAAGAGTGCTTATGAAAAATCGCACCATCTCTCGATCGTGACATAGGACGACCATTCCATATGACCTGTTGAATTTTCCCGTTGACTTCAAGGACGTGATCAATTAAGTCACCACTCTCCCATCGATGATCGGTCGCTCGCCTATCAACTTAGACATGCCTTTCCTTTTGTTCATCGGTCACGCGCGAATAGGTGTGCGCAACCTCGGGGAGGCATTGTTCCGCAACAAATGCAGAACAAATAAGGGATTACATATAATCCACATAGACTTAATTGAAAAAGAAACACATTCTTTTCCTTTTTTTTTTTTTTTTTTTTTGGTCAACGGTCAAAGTCAACGGTCGGTCAACGGTCAACGGTCAAGTCAACGGTCAACGGTCGTCGCCGGTCAACGTCGTCGGTCGTCACCGGTCGGACCGGTCGGACCGGACGGACCGGACCGGACCGGTCGGACCGTTCGGGCGGGCCGGACGCCGCACGTGCGCGCGCGCGCGCGTGCGCGGCCGACGTCACGCAGACGTCGGGCCGGCACGTGCCACGCGCGTGCCATCGTCGGCGGGTCGGGTCGGGTCGGTTCGCGGGTCGGGTCGCCGCCGGCCAACCGACGTCATCGCTGACGTCATCGATGACGTCACCCAGCGGTTCGACCGTTGGGTGACGTCATGCCGACGTCGGCAAGACGGTCGGTCCGCGGACCGGGCGCGTGCCGGCCCGCCGGCCGGCGGCGAGCACGCGCCGATTCGCCGACCGGCGCGTGTGCCGCACGCGCCCGGCGATCGAGCGCTTCGGCGGGCGCGTCGCGCCCACGCGCAGCGCCTTCCGGCCGCGCGTGTGGGCGCGTGCGGCGTCTCCCGGCGGCGCTCGAGGCATCTCCAGACTCGTCTCGACGTCGCCTTTCTCCCAGTGCTTTCAGAATTTGTTTTTGACATTCGAAAACTCATGAAAATGGCCGAAGAAGTCTCGGGTGTCGGGATTGCTCGCCCGATCCGTACGGCCGAAGTTCTTTTGCGAAAAATCAATCAAAAACATCAAATTGATCGGGAAAAACGTGAACTAGGGCTCGATACCAATGTTGGGAATAACGGATCCCTCGAAAACCGGATTCGACACCGAATCGAACCCCTAAATCAAGCGGAAGACGAAGCCCAAGAAAACGACACGTATCACCGATCCTAAAGCACACCACGAGTCGAGCGTACCTTTTAATCCACAGATTAGACACCGACGCCAATGGAGGAAGAAAATCCGGTCGAATTTGATCCGATGAAGCCTTGAAGGGAAGAATTGAAAGCCGTATGCCCTCTGTTCCTTTTGAGAGAGAAAACACGGGGAGAGAAAAGACGTACGTGAATTATGATTTCAACCAACATCTTTCTCTCTCTCTCTCTCCCTTTTATACCCCATTTTTATTCCCCGGGCCTCCACAGGGCCTTAAGCCCTTTAATTAAATAAAGCCCCTATTCCCATGGGCCGGGCTCTTCTAATCCTAGGGCCCATCATTGGGCGGACACGGGCCTTAAGCCCTTTAATTAAATAAAGCTTTAGATGTATCGTTGTGCGTACTTTGCATGTTCTATCAGCAACTAAAATCAAAATACCTTTTCAAATCCACATTCAGCCAGATTGCGGGTTTGGCCATGAGCCATGTTGAAAGCGCAGTGACTACACGAGAAAGGCAAAGACCAAGCAGAGATCGAACACCGCCCTTGTTAACAGTTATACCGCCGATTTTTTCTTTTTCCATGCTGTCAAATTCCCGCTGTTTCTACCCATTGGAAAAACGGCGTTTCGCGCTCTCCCCGATGGATTATTATAGTTTTGGCATTTATTATGATGGCCATATGTTAGTCGAGCGCTTCAAATGCTAGATGTTAGAAGCTTGGTAGGGGAATCACGGACTCTATCTGAAACTCCACTGGGGAATTGATCTGGCACCAGCACGAAGAGCTGAGGGTGTCGGGGTTTTGTGGTTGGATTGACCTTCCAATACTTAACCTAGCACTGGAAATGAGAGAAAATTTAGAGGGAAAAAGGGGAGTATATGGGCTTGAGAGAGAGAGAGAGAGAGAGAGAGAGCCAGATGGAGAGAAATCATGCCTGAGTGTCAATGTAATTGTTTATATGTTACTGTTGATAGGTTGTTGATAGTGATAGATGACAATTTATAGATAACAAGTAGTGAAAGGGTATGATAAATTGCATTCCTATTATGGGGATCAGTGTATGTCGAACTTTTCAAATAATGTCAGCATCATTACATGCTCCAATGAAATAATATTAGTGATGTCCGGTCAAGATCAACCTATCCAATAATTAAGTGTAATTGTTAGATCGAGCACTTGATATGCCAACGTATCGAAAATATCTTGGCAACGATGGATTGGCTAGTCAAACCACACCCACCTGTCAAATAGCTTGTTCAAGCTCCCAATCCAATGTCACTATCCCCACAGGTCCGTCTTCCTCCTCATGTTTGAAATTCTCAAATCAAAGAAGGATAAAGATTCTTCCATGTAATATCTACTTTTTCTTTTTACACTAGCAATGTATGATTTACTTTTCCATAAAAGGTTATGAGAAATTAATATGATACTTTACAATTAGACTCAATATATGAAACTGTTAAGTGATTAAACGATTGATTTGAATACAATATATTATATATGACACTCATTATGGTGTGAGCAGAGTGAACCTTAGACACGACAGTTTGCCTGCATCCTTGAATATCAGTAAAAAGAAATGCTTCCAGATACAAATGGTTATCAAAGGTTTGCATCTTTGCCAAAAAAGATTTTTGCTTTTGTCTCCTTTTCAATTTTGATAACGTAGTCTTTTCTTCGATTACTCTGCAAGACTCAAGAGGCATTTGATAAGATTCCAAGAATTCAGAGTACTCAAATGGAATATTCTCATAGATGGTGTCATATCAATCGTTCCTATCCTACCAAGAAAACAACGAACTTGACATATGCACGAGTGACGTGTTTAAACAATGCATGCCAAAGGACGAAGGCAAAGAGAAATTAATAGGCCAATCCGAACGCAAGCGCATGCAGTTCCATGATTATTGCATTGCATGGTCTCGTGACGAACTGGGCTAGTAGGAACCCGCAATTTTGTACTGAAAGTCTTCTAGATGTTCCGTAGACTGAAATCCATCACGCCATACGCTAGTCGCACCCTACTGGACACCGGATACCCACTACTTGCGGGCTTGCCACCCACTGCCGGACACCAGCCACTTTCGCCTAGAAATAGAAATTCTATTGTTACAAAACGAATTTATATTCCAGAAATAAAAATTTTAAGTTGTTATCAAATATATTTCTTTGCTCATAAATTTATCTAGAAAATATAAATTGATTTTTATTTCAAAAATTTCATCATGTGCATCATAAACTGTCCTATCGTAAAATACCAAACTAAGCTCTTGCACACATTTTGCCAATCGCCAACTATAAACCAATCATGAATTGAATACCTCGCGGCTAGCCCTTGCACCCATTTTGCCACCTCTAGACAGAATCGTGGTAAGTCATCATGGTTATTGACTAGACCTCGATCAATGGGCAAATCGAGCCTTGGATGGTATGTGGCCTTCCTTCACGAAATATAGAGAAAATAATATAAATGATATTGAACTTTGACCCAAATACAACGTGGTTCCCAAACTTGTAACTTGTTCAATATGGTTTCCGAATTTTATTTGTATGTTTAATTTAGTTGTGAGATTATATGAAAATATTTAATAGTGTTCTTGAACTTGAATTAATAAAAGAAAAATATTGAACATTTTTATATAGTTCGGAGACTAAATTAAATAAATACTAAAGGTTTAGAGACCATTTTAAATAGATATGGATCACTTTGTATATTAAGTCAAAGTTCATAAATTATTTATGACATTATCCTCTAAGTATATAATAAGTGACTTTAAATAAGCTAAGAGTAGGGGAGGAAGCATGATAAGTATAATCAGGTAACCAATCCATCCAGACCCTAAAAAAGAACCCACGGGGTTTGGGATGGTAATCGAAGCTAAAATGTAAGAATACTAAAATGCCTTTATTTCATTTATAGTCCTTAGATTATGTAATAAATAAAAAATGATTATAGGCTTTGGGAGCTTTTAAAGATGTACCTTTCGATCATACATGAAAACCTCTAAATTTGATAAATCATTTTAAAGGAACTCGAGATTACTTACATAATTCTGTGAACCCCAGAAAAAGTAAAAATAAAATAAGCATGGCTTTTCATTTTAGGATAGTCAGATCTTAAATTCCTTTCAGCTTATATTCTGCAAATTGATGGGAATTTTTATGTAGTATAAGATCTTCATTTGACCAAAAAGATTAAGGTGGGATGTGGGTTGCCGACGGAACCCAATTACTTTAGTGAGACGGAGTTGAGATTTTATATCGAAGTCTAAAAAGATTCGGAATAAATTTAGATCTACGTATAACTTGGAAAATGAATAATTTGTTATAAAAATAAATAAAAAATAAATATTTTCACTCTCTACGAAAATGCGTTGACATGAATTATTGTCAATAATGGATATTAATGTGTAATTATATATATTGTGGGGGTATTTCTATTGATACCCTTTCTATAATTATTCACTCCTACAAATACATATCATACAACCCTCATTGGTAGGGGTGAGCATCGGTCTAGGATCGACCCTGGACCAACCCCGGACTGGCCCAACCATGCCAATCCTGGTCCGGTTCCTCAAAAGACTAAATCGGTCATTGGTTCTAAAATTCTTGGACCAGTGTGAGTCAGTCCTCAATCTTGAAAGTCCCGAGTTGATCCAACCCAAACCAACTATAACTAAATATAGAGAAAAATTTAAAATAAACAGCGTCAACAATATTAAATAGTTCTTTAGTGAAGAGTGCAAGTAATTTTACATTGTTCTTTAATAACTTAGGTTTTTAATGTCTTTTACGGCGTCAATAATCATAATTTACGAATGAGGAAAATGTTTTTGTAAGGAGTTCTCACGACGTCCAAAAAGGCATCTTATGGCATCCTCTTCTAGTATTTGTTATCTTATGTCGTATTTGTTCTCTTAGTCTTCAATTTACTAAAATCGAAAAAAAAAAACGACTTCTCCGCTCTCCACTCGACACTCGCCTCGATTGCTTTGGGTCACTCATGATGTCTTATATGTTACTGTTGACAAGTTGTCAATAGTGATAGATGGCGATTTATAGATAACAAGTAGAGAAAGGGTATTATAAATTGCATTCTTATTATGGGGATCAGTGTATGTCTAACTTTTCAGATAATGTCAGCATCATTACATGCTCCAATGAATATTAGTGATGTCTAGTCAAGATCAACCTATCCAATAATTAAGTGTAATTGTTAGATCAAGCACTTTATATGCCAACGTATCGAAAATATCTTGACAATGATGGATTGTGGCTAGTCAAACCACACCCGCCTGGTCAAATAGCTGGTTCAAGCTCCCAACCCAATGTCACTATCCCACTATCCCCACAGGTCCGTCTTCCTCCTCATGTTTGAAATTCTCAAATCAAAGAAGGATAAAGATTCTTCCATGTAATATCTACTTTTTTCTTTTTACACTAGCAATGTATGATTTACTTTTCCATAAAAGGTTATGAGAAATCAATATGATACTTTACAATTAGACTCGATATATGAAATAGTTGAGTGATTAAACGCTTGATTTAAATACAATACATTATAATTTAAATCGCAGCGCTTCCAAATAAAGCAACCTAATATATGACGCTCACTATGGTGTGAGCAGAGTGAACCTTAGACGCGACAGTTTGCCTGCATCCTTGAATATCAAAAAAGAAACGCTTCCAGATACAAATGGTTATCAAAGGTTTGCATCTTTGCCGGAAAAGATTTTTGCTTTTGTCTCCTTTTCAGTTTTGATAACGTAGTCTTTTCTTCAATTACTCTACAAGACTCATAAGGCATATGATAAGATTCCAAGAATTCAGAGTACTCAAATGGAATATTCTCATAGATGGTGTCACATCAATCGTTCCTATCCTACCAAGAAAACAACGAACTTGGCATATGCACATGTGATGTGTTTAAACAATGCATGCCAAAGGATGAAGGCAAAGAGAAAATAATAGGCCAATCCAAACGCAAGCGCATGCAGTTCCATGATTCTTGCATTGCATGGTCTCGTGATGAACTGGGTTAGTAGGAATCCGCAATTTTGTACTAAAAGTCTTCTAGAGGTGTGTATGACAAAATTTTTGAAACGGAAATTGATTTCTAACCTACAAATTTGGAAGTTAAAAATTTTTTTCAAATTTATTTCTTCAAATCCATTTCTATTTGGAAAAGAAAAATCAAATGTGTTAACAAACGAATTTCTACTCCAAAACGTTTCGGAAATAAAATGAGAAATAGAGAAATAAAAATTTTATTATGCGAGCCTTAGATGTTCCGTAGACCAAAAGCAAGGACAGGAAATATCTAACACGATCCTTAAGATTTAACATACAGATGTCGAGAAACTATTCATGCTCTAGGAGTTCAGTTTTTCCTCGACAGTGCATCTCAACCCTCGAATGCGTGGATGTCATGTCCTGAACGCCTTACGCCTTGAATCTAAGGATCGAGATGCTGATAAGCAATGCTCCCTGTTCAGATGATGAATACTCGAAAATTTAAGGCATCTCAACGTGCCTTTGTGGAAATCAACTTCCGTGAAATCAATTCTCGTCATGTTTGCTATTTTGGCGATGGGCATGAATTCCTGCGCAATGTTTCAGCCCTATAAAACGAGCGTTGGAGGATTGAACACGCATGTGATGAAGGGTCGAAGGGTGGTTGTTGGGTTTGATCAGAAGGTTTGGCTCACCGCAATCGCGGGGGCTCTCAGTTCTGGTCCCGTTTTACCGTCCAAGAAGAAGATGGGCACTTGACCTTTCGAAGATGGAAAAGGACACTGTTCGAGAAGGAGATGGCGCTTGACCTTTTGAGGATAGAACAGAACACTTGATGTTGAGTCGTCGTCGTCGCCACCATGTTCAAAGATTGATAAAATAAGACAGAAATTAAGACTATTTCTGAAGATTGCATTTTGCAATTAACCCAAGCTAAGCACGCAATAACTCATGGGGATTATATTTTGCACTCTAGCACTAAACCATGAGGCCAAGAATATTAAGGGGTGTATGACAAAATTTCTATTTCCTATTTTTTTATTTTTTGTTCCTCGAAACAGGTTTGGAATATAAATTCATTTGGTAATACAATTTTATTTTTCTATTTTTTTTGGAATATTCCAAAATCAAAAACTAAAATTTTTAACTTTTATATTTTTGAAACAAACGTAAGTGATGAAAACTCTTTTTATTGTTTACTCTCGTCACCACTCACCACTCGTGGAATGCCGGATGCTAGCCCCAGTTGTCTGTAACGCCATACGTCGAATGCCCACTACTTGCGGGCCTGCCACCTACTGCTAAACGCCAACCATTGCCCCCTAGAAATAGAAATTTTAAGTTATTATCAAATACATTTCTTTGCTTAGAAACTCAGTCAAGAAATATAAATTGATTCTTGTTTTAGAAATTTTTTCATGTACATCATAAACTATCCTATCAGAAAGTACCAAACTAAGCTTTTGCCAATCGCCAACTTTAAACATAACCGTGAATTGAATACCTCGCGGCTAGCCCTTGCACCCATTTTGCCACCTATAGACAAAATCGGGGTAGGTCATCATGGTTATTGACTAGACCTAATCAAATGGACGGGCTTGGCTACTTTTTAGTGGCCCAATGGCCCGCTTGGACAAAAATCCCAACCTTGATCAATGGGCAAATCGAGCCTCGGATGGTACGTGGCCTTCCTTCACGAAATATAGGAAAATAATATAAATGATATTTGAACTTTGACCCAAATATAATGTGGTTCCCAAACTTATAACTTGTTCAATATGGTTTCTGAATTTTTTGTGTATGTTTAATTTAGTTGTGAGATTATATGAAAATATTTAATATTGTTCTTGAACTTGAATTAATAGAAGGAAAATATTGAACATTTTTATATAGTTCATAGACTAAATTAAACAAATACTAAAGGTTTAGAGACCATTTTAAATAAATATGGATCATATTGTATATTAAGTCAAAGTTCATAAATTATTTATGACATTATCCTCTAAGTATATAATAAGTGACTTTAAATAAGCTAAGAGTAGGGGAGGAAGTATGATAAGTATAATTAGGTAACCGATCCGTCCAAACCCTAATAGAATGTAAACAACTTTTGACTTTTTGATACCAGGATGGGTTTTAGTTAGGCTAAAAAAGAACCCACGGGGTTTGGGATGGTAATCGAAGCTAAAATGTAAGAATACTAAAATGCCTTTATTTCATTTATAGTCCTTAGATTATGTAATAAATAAAAAATGATTATAGGCTTTGGGAGCTTTTAAAGATGTACCTTTCGATCATACACGAAAACCTCTAAATTTGATAAATCATTTTAAAGGAACTCAAGATTACTTACATAATTTTGTGAACCCCAGAAAAAAAAAATAATAATAAGCATGGCTTTTCATTTTAGGATAGTCAGATCTTAAATTCTTTTCAGCCTTATATTCTGCAAATTGATGGGATTTATTATGTATTTAGTATAAGATCTTCATTTGACCAAAAAGATTATGGTGGGATGTGGGTTGCCGACAGAACCCGATTACTTTAGTGAGACGGAGTTGAGATTTTATATTGAAGTCCAAAAAGATTCGGAATAAATTTAGATCTATGTATAACTTGGAAAATGAATAATTTATTATAAAAATAAATAAAAAGTAAATATTTTTTCTCTCTACGAAAATCCATTGATATGAATTATTGGCAATAATGAATATTAATGTGTAATTTATATATATATATATTTCTATTTCTATTGATACCCTTTCTATAATCATTCACTCCTACAAATACATATCATACAACCCTCATTGGGGTTAAGCCATCATAAACACTTTATCATTATTTTCTCTTAACTCTAAACACCAATGATAAAAATATTTTTCATTGGCTAATTATTTTAGACAACACAAATAATAATTTTTAAGGATTTTTTTTTTTTAAATGGTGAATTTGTTGCGAAATAAATGGACTTTGCAGAAAAACAAAGGTTATTGGGACAAGTTTGGATGGGCATGGAAAACAAAAGAAAATGACAGCACGCATCTCGTGCGGCTCCCGCGTCTCCTCCAGTCCTTCGTTTTCAAAGGCGGCCTACGTCGTTCCAGTTTCCAGTCCACACGTGACCCGATATCGCCTTCCAAACTCCTTCTAGAGGAACCGGAACGGGGCTGCAAAAGTCAACGCGGCCCGAAGCATCGCCTCGGTCGCATGGAAGACCGCGACGGCTTCTCTGTATTCCTTGGTCTTCGGTCTGAAAGTTCTTCAGGCCCCCGAGGCAGCCAGCCAGCGAGAGAGCGAGAGAGAGAGAGAGAGAGACGTGTTTGATCGTTTTGTTTTGAGGGAACTCGGGAAGCTGATAGCTTGCGGCGTAATTCTCAGGAGGGTCGGATCATCAGGAGCGGGAGAAGGTCAAGGATGGATCAGATAATGAACAAGGTGGGGTCGTACTGGTTTAGCCAGAAGGCTAACAAGGAGATTGATTCCGTCGGCGACGATTTCAACGTGAGTTTATCTCTCCACGCCCCCACCCCAAACCACCCCCGGGTGTGTCCCTCCCACCCTTTGAATTTTTGCAATTCGTGGGTTCAGTTCATGTTAATCCGGTGATGAAGTTGCTTCTTTTAATACCAAATTGACATGTCTGGGATAGCTTCTTTTGTGGGTTTTGTTGTCCTTGCCTGTAACGATTGTATTTCGGCAAAAACATTATGGGTTCAGTTCATTGGGTCTCTGCATGTCTCCTGCCTTGTGACTCAATCTGACATAAACCAATCTGTGTATGCTTGGCATGCCGTGCCCTTTCTCTTATATCGCCTTGCCTGGTTATTGTAATCGGAGAAGAGATGGATTAACGTATTTTGCTCAATAAAGTGATCCACTGCTGGTAGATTTTTTCCCTTCGGCTAAATATTTTCCATCGGCAGTTGTGGAGGAGTTAGAGAGTATGTTATTGATAGTTGAGAATGAACATGCAACTAACAACTCCTAACGGAAATAGATACTGTAGTTTTGCTTTTATGCAGATACATCGGAGTGAAACCTCTCTAACACCAATGTTTGATAGATTTTCTGTCCTACTATGCACATTTTAGGAATGAGAACAGTTTGTTTGATGCACATTTCTGTAGTTAAAAGCACTGATAAAGTTTTGTTCAGTTGCAGCTGAAAGCTCATTGGTGTTAAGCTGCTCATGTCTTTTATTTAGGTGAATTTTTAAGGGTTTCTGAAGTGCACTAATTAGTTTGCCTATCCTTTAAGCGCAGTGGTGGTGGATGCCAATGAACAGTGATGGCTTTGCCAATCAGAGCCTGATTGGTTGTAATCCTAAGTTAGGTCTTTGCCCCATGCATTAGACGAGAATCACGTGTTAAAAACTATAGGGCTTTTATTAATCAGTGTCATGGCTTGTTTAGTATATGGTTTTGAGGAAAAGAAGTCCAATTTTCTCAGGTTAAGGTAGGTCTTGACAAGCACGTGTCAGACAGCATATGCATGTGGTTTTGTAGATCAGTTCAAAGTTTCAAATTCTTTGTTGGTTGAAGTTAAATCTATTGGCATAGAAATCTACAAAATGTATGAGACCTATCTCTCTCCATGTGCATGCAAACACACATGGGTATCTGCTCTCGCTTAGTGGTAGAAATCAGGGGAGAAAAGAAATTAAATTTGTTGTCATCATCACATTGACAAGTTCATTAGCGTACAAATATGCATGTTTGTGGAATATTTTTTTCTGATAACAGTTTTCTCTTTGAAAAACAGTCAATGTCAAGCAGCCTCGAAAGTGGAACTAAATGGTTGGTCAACAAACTGAAAGGTTTGCCCTTAACACACATCTTGTGTGCCACTACTTGCTTTCATGTGTTAATCATTAAGTAATGATGCTCTTACTCACCTGTTCTGCTCACTGGAATATGGAGAGCATTCTTTGCATAACATAACCTGGCAGATTGTTTGTACACTGAGAAAAGTTGCCCTCATAGTAGTAATTTTATCCTGTTTTTTCCTTTGACAAAAGCTTCCCATTGTCAATGTGCAGCCTGACTGATTTTTTCCCCTAGTAAAGGTTCATGATGACCCTCATAAATGTCCAAATAGATGCTGATGCCCCAGCAGCAAAAACCTCCTTTGTTGAGTTCCCCACTGTGATATCATGGTCTGCCATTAGTTATCTCCTTGGGCATCTATTGCCACACAAAAAGAGAACCTTGTGAAAGCCTCTTGTTTCCATGGGTCATTTGCAATGAATCTGATGGCATGGATGATTTGATCTAAACACCAATATAATGTGGTATTATAACTATAAATACACAACATGATTTTTTCTGTTTCATTAGAGATTTTGTGTAATTGCATCCCTTGCTTTACTGGAGTCTTGCCTTTCAATATATAAAAAGACGATTGTCATAGGCTGTGCCAAGGGTATTTACTTCTCCAATATTTTTACTTTTTTTAGATAGATTTGAGATGCACTTCGCAAACAAAACTCGTAAAGAATGAGCATTTTACATCAGGTTGAGGGTTGTTCGACTGTTTTTCTTTTTCTTTTTCTTTTTTTTTGGCACGAACCTCACTCATAACTTGGTTTTGCAGGAAAGATGCAAAAGCCATTGCCGGATCTTCTGAAGGAATATGATTTACCAATAGGGATCTTCCCTCGTGATGCTACCAATTATGAGTTCGATGAGGAGACCGGAAAGTTCACTGTCTTCATTCCGTCAGTTTGTGAAGTAGGCTACAGAGACTCCTCTGTTTTACGTTTTTCCACCACGGTGACTGGCATTTTGACTAAAGGGAAGCTCGCGGACGTAGAAGGGATGAAGACGAAGGTGATGATTTGGGTGAAGGTGACGTCAATTTCTTCTGAAGCATCGAAGCTTCACTTCACTGCCGGTTTGAAGAAAACGAGAAGCAGAGAAGTTTATGAAGTTATTAGGGCTGGGTTTATAGTAGATAAGTTTTGAGGTCTTCTGCGTTTGTGTTGAAGATCTTGGCGACTTGGTCTTGTATTATAGAGCTTCTGACATAACACGCCTTGCACTTTATGATTGCTCAATGTAAGCATTTGAATCGTTCCTCATAGTTAGAATCAATAATATCTGTGTGATCTGGAAGTTGCTATAGCTTCTGGAGTTTACTTGCTGTTCAAATCAATAACCATGTGTAAATGTCAGAGTTAACTCGCTGTTGATAATAGCTTCTGATGCTATGCAACTCCAGGATGTTACAACATGCTGGTTTCTCTGTAGATCTGGTTGGTCTTGCTAATGGGGTTTGTTGCCCCAGCAGTCGCAAGTCTCAAGGAGCTTGCAAATGAAGCAAGGAATGTAAAATCAACTAGCAAGTTAACCTCTCTGAATCTGTGTGAGGATCCAATTAATCTGACAGTATTATACCATGCTGATGCTCCATGGCGGCCCCTATGGGAATTGACATGTGGCCCATCTGGTGGTTGCCACGTCACTTCCCTTTGCTTTTATTCTTTTGTATCATCTTCATTTCCAAGAAATAACTTACTATCAATAAAGCCTTGAAAATAATCTTATATGCTTTTATTCTCAATGAAATTATATTGATTGAAATAATAAAATATATAGATATCACTGAAACAATTCCCATGCGTGAAAATTTTCGAAAGAATGCATAGATATAGTATCTCTATTTCCTTTTATCATCTTATATTGAAATAGCAAATCAAAACGCATGATAGAGAAACTTAATCAATCTGATATATTTAGTATACTGTCAGAATAAGCCAAATATACTGATGACCTGCCTCTTTTCGCACCCTCGTGCGCCGCCACCAACTAGCCTTCGTGAATCAGGTTTTTGGGGTACTCCTCGTAGACCATCTTGAAGAGAATCGCTACGGGCTAGAACTCCTGAGATCAAGAGAGAGGAGGTTGCAGATATGGAAGTCCCTGCAGAGGACTCAAATGCTGAAACTGGAAGGATATATGTCTGATGAACTTAGTCTTTTGAATAAAAGAAAAGCAATCGAGACCGGTCATGTGAAGGTTATGGACGTCGGCTACCTAAACTGTGATGTTCATAAGTGTTCTTCTTCAGTGACAAGGAAACAGTAGGTTCCAGGGATTGGTTAAGGGTCTAGATAACCTTGCTGTCATTGATATCATAGAGTCTGCATTCGTCCTAGCATCACGCGCAATTTACCCATGTTCAGTGCTGTACAATCCGTTAACTGGTGGCTCATATTCATTTATGCAAGACCAATGAAACAGTTCAATTTACGAACTTAATATGCGAAAAAGAATGCAGTGACCAGTTCTGGGCCAAATCCTCCCCATTTCCGAATCTGACGTGTAGAAGTGATCGCAGTATGAATCAGTTTGCCTGCCGTGTGCTCACCGTCGCAGATAATGTTCAAGTTAAGCCCCTGAAAATTTGGAGGAAGTACCTCCGCATGGACGAGTTTTACCTACGGGATAATGGACCCAACGCTCTTAGGCAATGCATTCGGTACGATGATTGCATAGTATATTAAACATGTGAATTTCCACGTTGCCCAAGATTCGGCTATTTCAGATCATCTTGTTAGGTTTAGGTTATAAGTATTATTCGAAGATCAACTTGATTACAAACTGCCTCTTGTTGATTTCATTCAACCTCATACATCAGGCCAATTTTCCCCGATTCGAACCAACTGCCATCATCTGTACAGATGCTAGAGCGGTCAACAACATTTTCATCGTAATCACAGTCTATATTGGCAAGAAATTTACACAATTGGGATGGCCCTAGGAACAAAAAAAAGGATCTACCCATATCACCTTTCCTTGGTAGCAGAATGTAAGCTAGCTTCAAAAACGAATTTCTTGGCATATAAAGTCGATCTAATCGGCCAACATCTTTTTTTTATGACTTACAATCTGTCTCCTTTGGCCTGAAGCAGAATCTCCGAGTCCAGTGTCTCCGGAAACTGGTGTTGTGATCATTATCGGGAGGACGAGAAGACTGAATCATCTCCCACATCACTCTTATGTCTCCACATTCCTCACAAGACTCCATGTCCTTGTAAAGCATCATCAGGCCATTCATGTCACCTTCAGAATATGCCATCCCATATCAGGAGAAAAAATTGTTTAAATCCAATGATCAATCCAAACATAAAGCTTAAGCTCTCCTGCCTCTTGCGCTGTGTGTGTGTGTGTGTGTGTGTGTGTGTGTGTTAGGCTCTGATGTTACCTTTGGTCTTGTATCTGAGGCATGAAGTGAAGTTGAGAAGCATAGACTTTGTTCGGAAAAGAAGTGAGTTTCTGAAGCTTGGCCAGTTTCTCCACCTGTTCACCCTCATATTGCTTTTCCCTCACTCACTCACACTCTCGCTTTCATTCACTTCCTTTTATAAGTGATCTTGCTCTCTCTTCCTCTCATCTCCTCACTTCACTCAACAAAACAATGCTAAACAAGCTACACAATAAACCTAAAACAGACATGCCACAAAACAGCACTGATCAGGACAGGACGCTCCATGTAATCAAATTCCTCCTTTATATTATAAACTAAAAATAATCAAAATGCAATGAGACACTCGTGCTTGTCCTCTTGATCCAACAATCATTTAGAAAAGTCAGAAGGGTCCAATTTATTGCAACAAATGCTCTAGCTAATTGAAATACGCAGTGAGTCACCTTGTATAATATGTATATTGCAAGTAAAAAAGAAGTAGATGGTATGTCCAAACTTTTGACTTCTTGTGTAGGTCCCAACATAACTAAACCAAACTACCCTTAGATAACTCTTCTTTAATGGAACTGCCATTAGGTGAAGGGACTTACTTTGCACACTAGATCAGTCAAGGACTTACTTTGCACACTAGATCAGTCAACTACTTCAGCTTATCTTGACACTTTTTGAGGGACTGTATTGATCTGGGTGAGGAAGCGTAGGGACACTTAAGCAAGCTCTTACCAGAAGATAAGAAGATAATGGGTTAGGACAATAACAGTACAAAGATTTTTTTTAAGTGTGTGTGGTGGAGAAGTATAAAGAGCATACTAGAAACAATGACACAGTTTTAAGCAGGCAAAAAAGAAAGTTGCTTTGGAATTTTGCAGATTTCTCTTTCCTCTCTCACCAAAGATTCTCAGTTTTCTATTTTTGAATTTAGGAAAAACAAAAGGCGATGGGTCCCAGGTCAAACGGTTGGTTGGATTTTCTTTCAGTTCACTGGCTGTTTGGGGGCATACAAATTCTCTCATGCTCTCTTGTGGGTTGTCCAGTAGTGGCGTGATCAACTTAAAGTGTAAGCTCAAGAGAAGATTAGACAAATGCAGAGTTCCGTCACTAAGTTTAAGGTCAATTTAGATTTTGGAATGGAATGACAAATTAAAGAGAATAAGTCATGCTTCATAGATAACCCGTCGACGGCCGCGAATGCCGCTTGGGATGTTAGTGTATCCTGTGTGGGAATACACGATTTGATTTTCCTACTAAGCTGCTCTCGAGATCTCACTCGGTCTACGGAGACAAGGGAACCCGTACACCTCGAGTGGTTTCAACCCAGTGAAAGGACCTGTGGGATTGCCCTAAGTTTATCTCTAGATACTTCAACAGCTACTGAGGATATTATAAACGAATTGTGTTTCTTTCACTATTTTGTGGTCAGTCTTTAACAGATGCAAGCCTCTAATTAAGCACATGATCAAGACAAAGTAATACTCTCTTAACATTGCTTCCTAAAGAGTGAGATTAAATCACAAGAACTACCAAAAATTGGGGAAAAAAAGAAGGGATGAACCTAATCGACGTCTTACCAACTTATTATTCTCCCACCAAAAGCCGTTCTCTTTGTGACTTGGTTTCTTTTTGTGTCAAAACCGTAATTATCTCTGCCAAGTTCGAGAGATTTCGTTGTTGGCACCATGTGCTCACCGATGCTACAACACTGATGTTGATTTGACATGCAATGACCCTTCGCAACTGAAGGAAATGACGTGAAAACGAACATAGACAACAGAATGTTTCTGTTTTTCGAAAGGAGTATTTTTCTCGGAGTACTAGTTAGTGACCAACAAGATATTTCTATTTTCAAAGCTTTTCCTAGTAGAGCTCCTATTCCACAACTCGAGAAATTAAAATGCCAAGTGGTTAAAAAGATGGCCAAAAATTTGGAAAAAAAAAAAATGCCAAGGCAGGAAAGGGTTACTGAAACTTGAAAATGAGCATCAAGAGTCAAGACAAGAATACTCTAAAATAGGTTGAAGATTTTCGACAGAGCTCTGACATAATTACTACTCACTAGAAAATCGATGAAGTTACTAATTCTTGAGAATAATAGCCTAACTTCTGTGACTATACCTTTCTTCAAAACACAAAATGCCTTGATGACACATGAAGAAAAAACTAGAGCTGAAGAAAATGGGTTATCCGCACATTGGTGCATGCTGGTTTTTGTGGCCAAATCATCAGAAGTGCCTCACCCATTCCCACAAAACAATTCTCAACAATGCATGCATTACCTAGATAACAGATCCTGATAAGGCATAAAGCTTACACAAACTTCTACACCAAATCATAAGGGAACAAAAAGGACAGGTCCAATTCCAAAGTAGGAAAATTTGGGAGGATGGATTGATTTGTCTTTTGAGTGCTATAAATTTCATAGTTCAAAATATGACTGGTGCAAAAATTAAATTAGTCCGGAGATTTCTAAAAGGAAAGCAAATCATTCTTCTCCACCACCATGTCCACTGCTTCCCCTCGGATAGGCCCAAAAAAAATACTGTCGATGGACAAATTATCATGAACATCTTTAAGCGGTGGCAGATGCTTGGGCTGCAAGCCTCTTCCTGGCCTCCTCAATGATAGACAGCTTGATACCCTTGCCCTTGGGAAGAGACAACCAAGGTTTTGATCCTTTACCGATAATGAAGACATTGCCCAACCGAGTAGCAAACTCATGTCCAAGAGAATCTTGGACGTGGATGGTCTCAAAAGTACCCTTATGCTTCTCCCTGTTCTTGATGATACCAACACGCCCTCTATTCCTTCCACCCGTCACCATGACAACATTCCCAACGTCGAATTTGATGAAGTCGGTGATCTTGTTGGTCTCAAGGTCAAGCTTGATGGTGTCGTTGGCCTTGATCAGAGGGTCTGGATAGCGGATTGTGCGACCATCATAAGTGTTCAGATAAGGGATGCCCTTCTGCCCAAACCGGATGGATCGCACTTTGCATAGCTTAAACTGCAGATGACAAACTTTTTTGTGAGCGTAGAATAAAGCTTATTGCCATCTCCACATCCACAAAGGAACAAAGGATACTTTAGATGAATAATTCAACAGAATGATAAAATAACACCCTTATAAAGTTAAGGCAGACAGAATACAGACCTTTGCCTCGTCATCCCTAATGCTGTGAAGCCGGAATCTACCCTTTGTGTCATAGAGGAGGCGGAAGTTCTCATTCGTCTTGGGGATTGACACAACATCTGACAGGAACATAAAAATCCTAAATTATAATTGAGACTAGCATGTCATACAGGAGTTTATTAACACACAGCAAAATGAACAACAATCAAGTTGCCAATTTATCCTGACCACCCAAATCAATCCTCAATTTACTTGCACCATTATATGTTAAAAGATGGGATCTTCAGTTTCTAAACATTCTATCTTCCCATGCACTTACATTAAATACATGTTATAAGCTTCAGAGATCGTCAAAAAAGAAAAAGGGAAACTATAAAAACCATCCTGCACGTTTGCCTCAACAGCACTTTGCATCCTCTAATTTCAAAACCAATTTGCACCCTCTAGTTTCGAGATCTCTTACTTTGCATCTGACGGTTTCAAAAAGGAAACTTCGCACCCTGGCCTTTGTTCTCCATAGCTACTTCCCTGGTGTGGTTTTAAAAACCATAAGGTGCAAGGCGTATATTTTGTCGCAGAGGATGCAAAGTTAACATAAGACCATATTTGCAGATGCTTTATGTTATTTTCCCCAAGAAAAACAGTTTGATTATGTTCTATACAATTGTAGCACAAACATAGTTTCTCTGAATGAAAGGGGTACTCTAGAGCACATGCATGTGTATGAATGCATTCTTTATACATGATTCCTATGTGCACACAATGGGCAAATGTAATAGCCAGCTGTCTGTAGCAATGACTTAAATGCTTCAAGCTAGATTTACGAGTAACCAAGTATTCAGACACAGGTAGGAATGATTTCACACGAAAAGATCAAGTAAATGCTAATGTCATCTCGGGTCTTGGGTTTATATAAATGCTAATTTCTGTCTGATTCATAGGCAAGATGAGATGCACAGCTTCAGAACAGAAACGTATAGTGCACATACCCATGAAACCAGCAGGATATGTCTTATCCGTCCTCACTTTGTTATCAACAAGAACATGGCGCTGCATCAAGATGGCTATAACCTCACGATAAGTAAGGGCATATTTCAGCCTGTTACGCAGGATAAGGATCAATGGCAAACATTCCCTTGATTTGTGGGGTCCAGATGAAGGCTTTGGTGCCTGCAGAACGGAAAAGAAAATTAAAAAGACATAATCAGAATCACAAGAAGATCGCCTGAGAAGGTTCACTTACAAAGGCGCCTCCTAGCTTGTCAAGCATCCAATGCTTTGGGGCATTTAGCCTCTTCAAGTGTTTCTTCAACCCTCGAGCCTGAAATGCAGAGAGACACCAAGTGTCAGGAATACAAGAATTCCAAATCAGACCATGCACATCTATAAAGTGCCCTCGAAGTTAGTAGTGGTACTTTAACTGTAACCCCATTAATCAAAAGAAAATTAAAAGTCCCGCAACCAAAATTCTCTAAAATAAGTACCAACCCCTCCTTTGTCAGGATTCTTTTAGTAACCACCAATTCAGAGTTGGATGAAAAACTTTCAAGGAAAGAGGGAGCAAACTTGAGGAGTCAAATCTATCCAAATTTTAGGCTACAGTAAATAAAATTTCTCTCATTTTTCGACCTTGCTTTGTGATATGGACTCATTCGATTATTCTTAAACTCTTTTACTTCAAAATCAGCTACGCAAATGCTCATTCACTGAAAGAAACTTGCAGCTTAAAGCATTTGAGAGATACTCTCAGTTCCGAATTCACCAAATTAACACTAAACCTCAAAAGGGTCGCTTGAAGAAGAAGTTCTGTGTACCCCCATTAACTGGTATCGTTCAGGATTACCCTCAAAACGGATCCATTCGATCGACACGGAACGCCACATTAGAAAGCGCTCGCTCCATTCGAAGATGCAAATCAAAGAAGCAACAATGACCCGCAATGGAAAAACCCCAATAGTAGCTCACTAGACACTGATCCACCCCAAGTCACCATCAAAAGGCACACGCATGCTCACAATCAGTTCAAGTAACGAGCCTACGGGGGGGCACAGACTGCAGTCCAAACAGATCCCCATAATCGCCACATCGCCGATACATCGCGGCCGCACCGCCGAACAATCTAAACTAGAGTTCGCCGACGACGACGACGCCGGCGCCAAAACGAGCTAAGTAAAACTACTCGGAGTACAAACGAGGCGGGATCAAAAACAAAGTGAAATTCCAATCGGATCACAAAAAGCAAAGCAGATTCGCAGCCGCAGACCACCAGCGAATGCAAATTGACGGGGAAAAAGGCACTGACCATTTTCGGATTAGCTTGAGCTCGACGACGGAGGAGCTCCGGAGGCCGCCGGCGGGGTGAAGCTGTCGAGAGAGCTCGAGAGAGAGAGAGAGACAGCTCTAAAACCCTAGCTGTTAAGAAGAAAGGGCGTTTCGGTTGCTCGAATGGAATAACCTTTTGGGCCCGCTCTTGGGCCCAGGCCCATCGTCCGGCCCAATGGGCCGGTTCGATAGCTGCTGGTCCGGTTCGTTGTTCATTACTTCTTCATTGTCCTTCGAGTTGGAGAAAGTCTCAAAAGGAATTGTAAAATTAGCTCGATGTGATTTAAACGGTGTAGAGCTCATTGGGTATAGTTTTGCTATGGACCGCTCATCAATCTCTAGAGACCATAAATGCTAACTGTTAGTGATTTAACTTCGATGCAAAGTTAGTTTATGACTAGATTAATCATATTTGTCTTTTTCAGTTGCTTCTTATATGGAAATAAAGGAAATGGCAATATGCTTCTCAAGTAGGCATGAGATTAGATTAAATATGTAAAATGTCATAAAGTTTGTAGTGATTGGATGAAACCGAAAGTACTTATCGCTATGACATACCATATGGCTTTTTTTTTAGTGAAAGTTCGAAGAAGATGGCTTTTATTTTAATATATGACAACAAGCCAAACAAAGGAAAATGAAAAATTGAAAAATTGAATTGAACTTAACCATATCAAAGTTCGGCTTGGTTTGTATTTAGTTAAGGTTGTGATTTGGTTCAATTCAATCATTCACTCTAATGGTTTAATTCGGTTCAATTCAATTTTTTTGAAAATTTGAATTGTCAACACCTTATCTATGACTTATATTTCTAATCAATCGTTATAAATCGCAACACTTTTATCAATTTTTTAAAAGTTTAATTTTTTATTTTTATTTTTTATGGAGTATTATATACAATAAGAAGCACCTCCCTCTTTGATGAGTATAATTGCCAGAAGCAGGATGAGACCCCACTTAATCTTTGAGTTCATTTCATCAAATGAAAAATGATGATATCGATGTGTTGCCTATAACACCGCTCCTGACCTCTCGCCTCATCTCATTCTTCTTTTGTATCTTCGCTTGAACGAAGAAGACACCCAATGCACCTGACTTTTTGAAATGCTCGCCACCGCCGCTAGCATGCCTTTTAAGTCCATGATAAGTTCTGATTTCTAAGGGCTAGAAATAAATTTTGAATGGATATACTTACAAAATCCATACTAGACCAAGTATATTTGCATTAATTTTGATTCATGGGATTATCATCAATGAAATGATGTTTCTCAATTTTTTTTACCCTCTACTTAGCAAAGAAATGTACACATCAATTAGCACAAACATTCTTAAAGATCATCGAAAGAACAAACAAAACCATCAACATAGTGGAGTTACACAGTTTTTGTCCCTAAATCACAAGAATATTAAAAAAAAAGAAGAAAAATGTTCCTCCCGTGGACCAATAAGAAAGATGAATTTCGGAAGTCCGAAATTGGCTTCTCAGTCTCGAACGATGGAGTGAATCAGCATAGAGGCCTCATCAGTAGTTGGACATGCATCCTCTGCTCACCAAATAATAAAGAAACGATAAAACAAAAAATAAAAAATTGACATTAATAATACTATCGACATCCAATATCTTCCCTAGTCAAACAATATGATCCATTAACTATTTCTATATATTAAATCAGGTCCCAAAACTATCGATTTATCTTCCCACTTTTAATTTTTCACCCCCATTGCGCTTGCTTTAGCTGTGTATCTGTATTCTGAAATAAATCAAATAACTCGTTTTTTTAAACTTATTTATAAAGAATCAGTTTCAGTATTCGTATTTTGACTACGTGCACTAATTTGTGTACCATCCCCAAGTCTTTAATTAAATATACAAGTGAAAATTTAATGAAAACTCCATAGTTCTTCTCACTGCCACCACCCACCAGCTTATAATAGACATAATTCCTTTTTAGATTGAAAAAAAAAAGAGTCAAATTGGTAATTTCGAAAATGACGGGATAATTGTTTAATAATTCACATAAATATTAGCACAAGCCTTCTACAAAATATACAATATATGTTAAAATGAATCATTTTTTCATTTTTATTCTTTTATCATTATATTTTATTTCTATTTTAACTTTTATTTCAGATTTTGCCTAACCTCATTTACAATTATAAAAATCAAAATCCACACTTAAAACTAAACAATCTTTACCCAATCTCGAGAATATGAGAATTGGAACTCTAATTACAAAAAAGAATAATAAAAGAAATGATTATGTACCTGGCAGGTGAGAGATGATGTTCTCGATGATGCCCCTGCCGCCCCCGCCACTGCCGCCACCCTCATCCACCTCCGACGCCGTCGCAGCCGCCGTCTCGCCTCCTTCAGCCGCCCGAGGTCTCTCTATCTCATCACCTCCGGCAGCGGCGGCGGCGGCGGCGGCGAAAGCACTTCCTTCTCCCTCCTCACTTGAGTAAAAGAAGCTGGAAATAAGACTGCTTATCACCCCACCGCCGCCGCCACCACCGACTGCTTCACTTTCCCCATCGCTCTTCGCCCTAGAAACCCCACCGGCCTCGCCGCCTCTTCCGCCGTCCTCGACCTCCAGGGCTTCCGCTTTCCTCTTCCCCGACCACCGCCCCGCCTCGGGGCTCCCGGGAGAGACCAGGTTCGAGATCAAGTGACCGATGATCCCCCGCCGCCGCCGCCGCCGCCGTTGCCATTTCCCTCGCCGTCCTCGCGACCCCCGTCGGCGTCGCCGCTTCCGCCGCCGGCTCCGTCCGCCGTCGTCGCCGGCGGCGCCTTTTCGGGGATGATGGTGGAGAGGAGACTGTTCAAGAGCGTCTTGCTCTCTGTCTTTCCCCTCCATCCTCGGCTCCCTCCTGCTGCTGCTCGCCCCCGTCGTTCTGGAGTGAGGTTGGACTGAGATCTGGCGCCATGGCTTCGTCTGAAAATCCAGTCGCCGGAACTCGATGACCATGTTTATATACAGAAGCGGAAGAAAAGGAAGGGACAAGCGTCCTCGTCTGGAGCGTCGGTCGGAACTGAGAGAAGCCCTCGCTTTGTTACACGTTCTTCGGAGCGATTTGTCATTTCTGGAACAATGGGGAACCGACACGTGGTTCCTCGGCCGACGTGTCGTGCGTGACTAGCGTCGATTTCCGCGATAAGTCGGTGGTAACGCTACTCGTCTATCCATAGTCAGTTCTGGCACGATGCCGGGGTCATAAAATATAATACCAATAAAGATAAATCGATCGATGGAAAAATAAATTTACCAATTTTATTTCGATCATCAAGTCAACGGTACTGTGAAGAAATCCATGAAGATATCTAGAACATAATGTTTGATTATTTGGGATGTATAATTCTTGAAGATAATTTAAAATGCTGCGTTCTTCTTTGGTTACTCATTGTGGAGGAGCGATTATTGACTCAATCACACTAAAGACTTTCAAGGCTGTTATCACATTTAGAATGTGTATTCATCCTAGAGTTCCTAGACAGAGAAAGTGAAGCAAGGTTAGATTCAATTCCCTTAGTAGCAGCTATTCTTGATTCAATTGTAAGTGGTACTCTTGATTCAATTCCACCAAATCCGAAAATAGTTCCATAGAAGCTTGCATTTGAGTCATTCTCTTTATATATGATACAATTGAGTGTTTGGGATATTAGTATCATACAAAAATTTCCTTGAAAATCGATATGTCAAACTAAAATGGGATCTTATTGATATAATTCCGAAACATAATTCTTTTGACTAGTCCTTATGCTTTAACGCTCTTCGAATGAGGGATAGAAAAGTGAGCATTGTAAAACAAAGATGAAAATAAATACAGACGAGCAGTAGAAAGTGTAACTTGAATATATATAACGAAATAGTCATTACAAGAGTAAACCAAAAGAAAAGGTTAAGCGAATCCCAAATATAAAATGAAGAAAATAATGAAAAGAGGGCTTGAGTGAGCAACAAATGTCCATCCATCATTTATTTTCAAAAATTATAAGAAAGATATTGACTATTTAGACTCGAAAAATAAATAATTAGACATCTTTCTAAAACAAATCACTTAATAATTAGCTAGTGAAAAATATTTTCATTATTAATGATAATTTGTATTTAAATATTTTTTAGAAAATGAAAATACATTTATTCATTCATTTTTAAGTGATATAAACGATGATTTTTTAAGAAAATATTTTCCAAATCATTCTTTTCCGCAAAACAAACGGAAATTTAAAGAGAATGGAAAATCTAAAAATGGTCGAAGACAACGGCATAATACAATTCGTACAACCAATCTCACATGATGGAATAAGGCTTGGCTGTTTCTGTTGATGCATAGAGAGAAGCAAAATAAGACAGGTAGAGACTTCACAAGCTCAAACTCTGCAGAATCATTATGCCAATCCTCCCAACACAAAAGAAGATCTGACTTTGTTACTGTTCTCTTCCCCTTGAAATGAATGCAAAACTACAGACTACAAACCTTCCATTTCAAGGGTTTGCCGGCGAGCAACTAATTTCAAACTCAAAGTGAGCCATCAATATGGGAAAAGAAGAGAACCTGCCTCCTAAACCGATGCTGCACAGGTTGAATCCATCGATAGAAGATCTTAAAGTATCATTTTGAGCTGCAGGGTGACGACCACAGGCGATGCTACTATGGGTTTTTTCGAGCTCTACCATACATGACCTCCTCCTGCTCGGCCTTCTTTTGTGCCTCTTTCCTCTCCTTCCGTTTCGCATCCCTTACGGCCGTGTCAGCATGGACTTTCTCCATTATTTGGGTAAAACCAGGTACGGTCCTTTCTAGTTTGCTATACACTCTAGAGCTCAAGTTGAGGAAAATCCTAAACATTCGCTGAGACAACAATGAACAAAGGTCAGGAGACCATTATGCATAAATAGCTTTTCACTGTTCTCATAAAGAAAAGAAAAGAATAATATGCCACCGTCCTTTCACCAAAAATCCAATAAAGAGCTGATGCTCTGCAGTGACGTGCCACAAATTAAACTGACTAACAACTGCTGATGCGTACCTAAGGTCATACTTTCTAAACGTCAAAGAACTTAATGAAACCAACACAAAAAGCAAACTAAAAGCATAGCATGAGAGCTTTCATCAAAGATGCATGGGATTTTAGCTCAATAGCAGTAGAGGGGAGATGAGAGCTAGATTACACATTAAGAAATCCACCCGGAACCAGGAAAAATTAATCAAAGGTAATTTTTTCCCTTCTTCGGAATGGGCCAAGCAAGGGTTGAAATAGGGAAATTTTCAGTAATCCATTCTCTTCGTTGCCCTTTCTTTATGTCAGTGGCCAGTCAGGATTGTAAGAGGCAGAAATCTGTGAAATAAAATTCTCAACTATCGATAGGCTAGCCATTACCAACTGGGCCCAAGGTTAATCTTCTACTTACGGGTTTCAGTATAAGAATAGTCTAATTAAAATAGTCATCAGGGAAGAATGGGAGATGACTTATCGAAAAAGTCTCCGCACTAATAACTATTTGCAGTTACGCTTCTTTCTCTCAATATTATTATGGTGGAAGGCAAGTTTAGCCCTTTTGATTTTTATTAACTTGAGTGGTAAAAGACAAGCTGAATAACAAATAGAGGCAAAGAAGAAAGAGCAATACTATGTCGCACCTTAACGTCCTTGTTCCAAAGCTGGATGTACGGAGGACCTGTATGGTAAGTACCAAGGGGTAGACGGTACCATTCTCCACCATATGTTATCTGATCCATTGCTTGTTCAATGCTTAAAACTTCCCAAGGCCTTAAACCAGGTATTACTTTAGCCAATTGGATCCTGCATCATTAATAAGTACACCCACATGGTCAGGCATTGGTTATTTGCTTCAAATGTTTGGTGGCTAAAAGGACTAGCCAGAAGAAATATACTTCTTTCTGGAGTACCTGAGATCTTTTGGGATGTACTTGTTCGGCATGTGGTCAGCTTCTAAAATGGTTGTGAGTTCTGAACCACTAGCCCAAAGAAATAGGCAATGACTTGGAATTTTCAGTCCAGGCCAAATACCATCATTAGCTTCGAGCACCGCTTGATCGCGTCTCCTGCTTTCTATAGCTTCTTGCTGGAGCTGCTTGTAAGTTTTCTTCTCTTGCCCTTTGAGAGGTACCCAAGGAGGTATTCCTTTTTGGAGTTTGTGAAGGAATGCAGTGGCCGCAGCACCTAGTCTTACTGAAAGCCCATAATAACAAGTAAAAAGATATCTCATTCACAGTGGCATAAGAAGTAAACAAAAAGCAGTTATAATTTTTCCCCAGGAAAAGAGTAGCTCTGGTGAACAGTAGTATTCTTCTACCAACCTGAACATGCTCTTCCAATCAATTTCGATGGCCAGAACTGACAACATCAATACACAAGTGGCAGAGATAAGATCTAATCAAACCAGTCCCCCAAACATGGCACTTCCATGCCTTTACAAATATTAGCATGCATATGAAGAATGCTTTACAGAGTAGACTACGCTTGCTGTGACTGACTATACTTTCCTGCACAAGACATTCGAATTTGTAGCGTAAAATTGACAAAACAATATGCCTACCTTCCCATGTGGCAATGGCAGATTCCAGTCCATAAATCATATGAATTGGAGCCCATTCATCCAAGTCCTCACCCCAAAAGAATGTGTCCTTGTCAATTATTCCAGCACCCCAAGCTGTTTTAAGTTGTATCAGTTCCATCGGTCCCCGAGTTCGACCCAATCGATCCTTATAGTAGAAGCCACCACTCCTCATGATAACTGTCATACCAACAGCCAATCTATGAGAACATAATCAGATAAACAAATAAAGATCCATCATCTACCCCATAACAATCTGTTAATGCTTTTCATTAAAATTGGCGTGCATACTTGCAATTACCTTATCCTGCCAACAACCAATCTATGAGAACACATTCAGATAAACAAATAAAGATCCACCATCTTCCCCGTAACAATCTGTTAATGCTTTTAATTAAAATTGGCAGGCACACTTGCAATTACCCCACACAAAACGCAGTCTGTTGATTAAACCACAAATACTATGGCAATCAAAACATGGATACATTGGTTAAACCCCACACGAAATGCACATTTTGAGCAAACAAGCCTACATATTCTCATTCGAATGTACCAAACAGCATTAGCAGGAATTAATAAACACAGAATACAGAGATTACGCATTCATCAAACTAACCGAAAATAAATCTTCCTCTATATCACAAGGACAGATATTTCTTACACCGGAAATTCTACAAACACGTCCTGTACAACAACACAAGCAACCAAAAATTCCGATCTTGACGATGATCAAACAATCATTCAATCTCAACACGACATCAATGTCCAACGAAACTTACAATCATAGTACCGCCGCTCGAGCCGCTTATACCCGATAGCCTGCGCAACATCGATGGGCCGCCCGGGTGGGTACGGCCGCTGCCTGAACCCCCAGAGCCCGAAGAAGAACTGCCGCGCGAAATCCCAGAACTTGTCATCGCTCTCTTCCCTCGTCTTGATCGCCTTCCGCGGCATCGGGCGGCCGTCGAGCCCCGGCACGTGCGGGACCCCGCGCCACAGCTTCTTGTCCTCGCTTCTGTACGGCTCGTCGTTCTCCTGGAGCTCCAGCTCGTTGAACTTATCCGCGACCTCCTCGGCCCGCTGCATGAACTGCACGACGGGGCTGGACCGGAAATCCTGCCACCACTTCTCGTTCTCCCGCACCTCTTCCTCGGTCGGGTTCTCCTTGGCGTCGAACACCGGGTCCTCGTTCAGGATCTTCTCGACCTCGGGGGTGTGCCGGTAGTCGGGCAGGTTCTCGCATTCCCAGAAGTACCGGTCCATCGCCTGGGTGTAGATGCCGTCCTCCTTGCCGTCGGGCTTGGGCTCGGCGTCGGGCTTCGGGGGTCCGAGGCTCGAGCTCAGGGAGGCGAAGTTGGGGGCGGCCCGGGAGGCGGCGGAGAGCGGCCGGGCGGCGGCGGCGAGGTTCGGGAGAGGGAGTGGGTTGGTGGGTCTGGCGAACCAGTTGTCGAAGAAGCTGAAGTTGAGCGACGCCATTGAAGGAGGAGGAGGTGGAGGAGGACTGAGGAAGAGAGAGAATTGCAGAGGAAATTGCAGATAAAATGCCCGAGATGGGGGAAGCGAAAGGGTCGAAAGGCGTGGTGCTGATGGGCCCAGTTGGATTCGGTATTTGGGCCGTGGGCCCATGGCCCAATAGGCCCGTGACCCGATTAAGTTCTCTCTCTAGTCTGCCAAAGTCTTGTACATTTTTGTAGACGGAGCTTTGCGAACAAATGGGCCTAGGAGGGCCCAAAGAAATCTAATTAAAGTGAACTCCCATATTGTATTTCGCCTTGGTTGTGTATATAACGATACGTTTTGGAGATGACAAATCTTGTTTCATTTGGAGAGCTTATGTAGATTTCATAACATTTGGAACGGTCGGGAAAGCATACGTGAAAGCACGAAACCCAAATGAAGCTGCTTTGTGAGGCAAACGGACATTCGACTAGTAACAGGTGAGACATCCATCTCGGTTGAATGGGTAAATCAATCACTTATGATCGTCACTTACATAAAGAAAAAATGATAAAAAAAAAAAAAGGAAAAAAAATGTTATTGACCAGTTTGTGAGGTCATGTCCTTTTTTTTTTTTATACTAATATGGTCACTTCATATCCTTATTTAAAATAATATAAATTTTAAGTCTTTATTTGAAAAGTTGAAAACACTTTAGATTTTTGTTTGAAACAAAATTCACTTAAGATTCTTATTTGAAAAAATGAGGGCACTTTATGTTCTTATTTGAAATTTTTTATAAAAATAATTGACTCGTGTGTAGTGTAGACAATCAAGAACCATCTCATCCTGACATGTTTTGTAACGCAGCATCTATAAAAAAATAAATAAATTACCACAATAATATAGCTTCCTTTAGTAAATATTGAAAAGAAAAATAACATTTGACATTCAAAATTATCCATATTACAAGTGATCACCCCTAAGTTATTGAATATCCTCGGCGGCACTTTCCGTAGTCCCGAGCGATAAAGCTAACCTCCATTCTGTATTGCAACAAAAGCATATAGTTAAAGATTTTTTGCCTCCATATTTCCACGAACTCTATTTTTTCCTAGCTAATTTCGCATGATGTTATGAGATGACTATTGTATTTCATAAAATGAGTTGAGAATTAACGATTTGGAAAACATTTTTTTTAATAAATTAAGTATTGTTTAAGAAAGTGAATGAATGAAATATATATTATAATCATCAATTAAAATATATGGGTATAAATTGTTATTAGGGCTATACTATCGAAAATCTCAATCGGTGGTACACCTGCATATATATATATATATATTGATTGTAAACTAAGTTTCCTGTCACATAAATTTTCAAATTGATACACATGTATCACATTTATACAAAACTAATTATTTTGTTACAAAAATTTCAAATTGCCAAAATATTTTACTTTGAAATTTGCTAAAACTGCTAATTTTTCCCTAAAAGCTCCCTCAAGTTTCACGAATTTGTTAAAAATCCCTAATTTTTTGTGACACAAAAATCAATTTTGGGTAATGTGGTATGAACTTACCGGTTTAGGATTTTTATAATGTGAAAATTAGTTTGGGGTTATGCGGCATGGATATATCACTTTGGAATTTTTTCTGAAATGAAAATTTGGAGTAAATGTGCTAAGTGTGTGCTAGTTGTGGTATTAATCTTTGTGATTGATAGTGAAATCCTGCACTAATTATAAGCATAACGTCAAGTTTTAATAATGGATCATGACTATCACATTACTAAAACAAGTCTCAAAAGTACTTACAGCAGCCTGGGGAATGAGGTGGCTTGTCTCCACCCGCATTACCTACAAACACAAACAATCAATTATGTGAAGGGAATAACATGGTTTTTTTTTACCCATTAGACCAGTTGCAGGGGCTACTATCTGATAAACGTGACCAATTGGTGGTACTATATTTAGCCTAATTATTCACCCATATTAATGTTTACATATTTCTTATTTGCCTCTTTTATAAATGTCTCTCATACGAACCTACCAACCTTTATTTGTGAGTTACCAGTTCTTCTCTCATTAGGTTTCAAGTTAGTTTAAATATATCAAGTCTCATTTAAGTTACTTATTAATGGTTTTTTTATTTCTTTTAAATTTACCGACTTTTCTATTGAATTAACAACTTATTATTTGTCTTGCTTACCAACCCGTTCCATTCACCAACTCTTTTTAGAAAGTACTAATGTTCATTAGTGTGGTTACAAACTTTTACCTAGTTAAGTTACCAAGTTTTGTGTGACCGCCCCTTCTTTAAGTTAGTTACCAATGCTTGTAACTTTATTTTTAATTTCTTTTTTAGATTACCAACCTTTATTTGAGTGTTTCCCTATTCTCCAGTTGAGATGCCAACTGGTTTTGGATTACCAGGTATCATTTGACTGCTTGTAACCACCATTTATTACTATTTTGTTAATTTACTAGTTTTCTATTGAGTTACTACTTCTATTTGCCTTGTTTGTCAACCTTTTGAATCTGCTAATTCTTTTTAGAAATTGTCAATGTCTATTAGAGTGATTAACAACTTTTCTCCAATTAAATTATCAACTTGTTTGCGTCATCAATTTCTATTTGAGTAAGGTATTGATATTTTTGTGTTTTCTTGTAAATACCTACTTCTCTTATCTCATACCAAAAAAGTTTCTTTTATCTTTTGCCAATCCTTGTTTACCTTTCTTACCAATGACTTAAATTCAGTACCTATTATATAAGTTATCTATGTTTGTTTGGGTGACTTACTACGTTTTCTCCAATAAAATTACCAATCAATTCTAGGTTATAATTGCTCACCAACATTTATCTGTTTTTTTCTTGAATCTACTAATGTTTATATAGAGCTACTATTTTTATTTGTCTTAACAATCAATTTTTTAAATTTGTAATTTCTAGAAATTACCAACCTTACTGAGTGTGATTGACAACTTATCTCCAATCAAGTTACCAATTAGGATTGGTTTACCAACTCTAGAGTTAGTTACCAACTTTTTATTTTTAAATTATCAACTTCCCTTATTTCTGATAGAAAAATTTATTACCTTTTCACCAACATTTTTTCTTTACCTTTTTCTCGTAAATTCATATAAGAGTTGACAATTTTAAAGTGTAAGTAGAAAGGTGAACAGAAGTTGATAAAAGATAAGAAAAGTTGGTAAAGGAAAGAAAAATTAACTTGGTAAGTAATTCAAATGAGAGTTATTAGCCCAAAATTAATCGGTATCTTCATCAGAGCAAAGTTGGTAAGTCACTTTAACTAAAGTCAGTAATTTCTAAAAGAATTTGGTAAAATTAGTGCGTTATTAAGAAATGCAAGTAGAGGTTTGTAAATAGATAGAAAAGTTGGCGAAAAAAAAAATGGTAAGTAACTTAAATGAGAGTTGATAATCCAATATTTAGTGGTAATTTAATAGGACAATAATTGGTGAATCATGCTAGTTTACATTGGTAATCTTTAAAAAAGCTAATAAATGTAAGAGGTTGCTAACCTAGTCAACTAAAAGTTGGTAACTCAATAAAAAATTTGATATCTACAAAAAGGAAACAGTTAAAAATTGGTAGTAATTCAAACGAGAGTTTATGGCAAAACATTTAATTGTCAATACAATTTGACAAAATTTGATGAATCACTCTAATTTAGACTAATAATTTCACATAAGAGTTAGTAATTCAAAACGTTGTTAAGTTATGCAAATAAAAGTTGGCGAGTAGTAAAAAAACTAGTAATATAAATTGAACAAGAGAAAGTTGGAAACTTCATAAATATTTTGGTAAGTTACCAACGGGTTACTTTTCTGCCATCTGTTTTTTCACATTTACCAACACTTAATAAATTTACCAGAAAAAAAAAAAGCGTTTTTTTTTAACCAAACAATAGAATTCTGCTTTTCCTAGAAGTTCTCTTTCAAAGACTCATTATAACATTTAGAATCCTATATCTTCTGCAACATTCGTCAACAATTCGCAGAGAGAAGCGTCAAAAGGAATTTGCAACTCTCGGTGACCTTTCTAATCTAAAGGGCCATTCCCTCAAAAAATACCCTGATATTAATCATAATAAAGAATTCAAGACTTCAGAAACAAAATCCAGAATTTCAGTTCCACGTGTTTTTTGGGATCTATGCCCTGTTTTCCTGAACAGAAATGTTTGAGGGAGTCGCACTATTCTCAACATACAATCGCAGTCGATGTTTTAATGACAGAAGATAAAGAAGGTACAGTTCGTTTCCATCTGTTTGTGGAAAACCACAATGAACCTATATCTGTCATTCGGATTTCCCTGTTAATGATGATTTCGCATGTTCCCGATGTGAGCTTAAGTAGAAGAAAGAGGAAGCAGACTCACCAGGGCACCGAGGACTTAATCTTCTCGCAAGCAAGTGAAGGATCACGATCGATAGAAACCAGCAGATTCTGATGCAGTAGTAGGAGGAAGAGGAGGAGGAAGGAGGAGGAGGCTTGCAAGCCATTTCCTTCATATTCTCGTTCGAATTTTGTTGGTCTCCTCCTCTTGAGGCGTGAAGGGTTTTGTATGATATGATGATGATGTTCTCTTCCAAAGTCAGACGTGTCTCGATCAAATTTGGCAGGCATTGACAAAATGGACAGAAGTGGTTGGTTTACTTTTAGGAAATAGCCGTGCTTAAGAAGTGAATCCCGTAAAGTCTTTCGCACAAATACTCGTTTTCTTGAGTTCAAACTTCAAATGAGATGTGCTGAAGCGTTATAATTATATGGACGCAAGGTTTGAAAGTTTCCAGGGAAAGAGGCTGATGTCACTTTTTCTGTCAGTCTCTTCTTCATCCTGCTGGTTCTTCCTCTTTTTGTTTGAATCAATAGGATGCAATACCGCAGCAATTGCTGCGATAGCACCGATATCGACTGCTATCAATGAGGCTTTCATTCTCCTCGTGATTCTGGCTGGAGGTGGCACTGCTATACAATGTCTGCTGCTATTTAAAATCATGCTTGGCACATTAATCGTAATTAATTTGAAGATGAAAATTTTGACAAGTAGGACTACATTTCTCTTTAAACAAAACAAGCAGAATGAAGATCAGTTTTTGAAAATGAAATGTTGGTGAAATCAAAAGAAGTGGAGTTATGCAATGTCCAATGTAGTGACTCTACGTGCTCAGGGACGTGGCTCCGGTGTTCCTACATTGATCTCTTTAAACTTTAGTTTTTGCCAGACTCAATCAAATCCAAGCTAAAACCTTCCGATCAGTCCCTTCTTTCTCTCTCCTCCCTCTTCAACCGAGCAATGTGCCAATCACCACCGCACCACCTCTCTTCCCTTTCCCTTTTGCCCACAGCCTTCGTCGTTGCCGTACATTCAACCACCACCGTCTAGGAGATTTCCACCTTACTGCCCGCTGCAACCACCACCGTCGTTGACTGTAGGCGGGATTCACCTCTCTCTCTGCCTCTCTCAGCGAAGCTCGAGGTGGTGGCATTCGCACCACCTCAAGCTTGGTTGTTGGGACAGAGGGTTTGGTTCGGGACCAACAGATCGATGTCCTATTTACCCAAGATGCTTAAGTTTTAAAGAGATGATATGGTTTCTACTAAAGGATGTTCGAAAAAGAACAATCTATTTGAGAATGATCACGCATGGGATGATCCTTTCAAAAGATCATATTTATCCTCATAGCAAAAGGAGTACAAATATGCTTTATTTATGTCCATCGATGGAATGAATCATAATTCCTCAAGAAACAGGGTTTTTGGAACAAGGCCCATGTAGAATCTAGAACATCAAGAAACATGACATAGGCTTATTTAATACCCTAGAGTCAGACACCTTTGGCACTGGACCTCGACAAGCTTCCGTGATTCAATGGTCTGCATTACAAATAAATTCGCTGTTAAAGATCTTTCACAGACATAATATTAGTGAACTGTGTCTGTCTCCTAGTTACTTTTTTTTTTCACTTTCCTTAAAGATGTTATGCAATGAATTGAGTGGATTTCTAATTTATAAAATAAGGTAGTCCATTGTTCTAAAATGGGTTTTGAGAGTGCTTACGGCATCCTGAGGAGGGGGATGGATTGCTTCCACCCGCACCGCCTGCAAACGTGGACAGTCGTTACCAACAATGTGATAGATAAAATCAATCAAGATATACGAAGGAACGAAACTGAAATCGGTGCTTTTTAGGATCCGAATCTAGTGATATGAGTTCATGGAATGGATGATATATTAAGTACCTGCAAACAAGTCAACTTGCCTTTCTTTTCAGACAATTTAACCTTGATTAGGCGCAAGATTTGTATCTTCTTACTCTAATTGCATCTTAGATAGAGTTAAGTGAAGATTTTGAGATTTTTCCATTACGGCTCCATTCGTTTCGGGGAAAATGTAACATTTCTGGAAGATATTTTCCACCCAGTTTTTTTCTTAGGAAAATGATAATATTTTCTGGTAATTAGCTGAAACTTAAAAATGAAATGAAAAACATTTTTTGTCGTAATGGAAAATCTGATTTAATTTTTGAAAATAGACATATTATTTGGGGTCTAATTTCTAAAAAAACTCAAACATTAGGTCCAGTCCCACTTTTACCTTTTTTTTTTTTTTTTGTCTCATCAACTTTTACGTGAGTCCTAAATCGGCTCCCATTAACCCTCGGTCCAAAATTCAAAACTCCCGAGTGCAAGCTATTCAAGCATCCTGAGTAGAGTGTCAAGAGTGCAAGCTCTTTGACCACGAGAAATGGAAGACTCCCGAGGATGAGAGATTGAAGATTGAGTGCAAAATCGAAGATCTCTAAGCAAGATGGAAGGAAGACTTGATAAGAGTATTTGAAGAAAGCCAACATTAATTGCTAAAGTTTTTATCTAAATTTCATATCCAATAAGACATCATTTGGGTTTACATGGAAGATCATCTACAATAGAAGTCTTCTTGAATATAAAATTTTGGAAAAGATCTGGAGCAATGACATGGAATACCATGTAACTATGGGCAATTTTGGATGGAGGGTTAATGGAAAAGAAGTTCAAGGTGGAATTGAGAGGGTCTCTAAAGTTGGTGGTTTCTATAAGACAAAAAAAAAGTGTATGGTAGAATTCAGACTTGACCAAAAAGTTGAGGGTTTTTTATATGATGAAAAAAATCTAGGATAGAATTAGGAGGGGGCTAAAGTTGATTTTTTTTTTTTTTTAAGGGTGTTAGGCCCATTATTAGAATGCTAGTAACTTATGCATGGACAACTGAGGAATTGGGTATTGGTGATGTAATCCCAGGTCCAGTTGCAATGGACCTTAACCTAGGCATCATAAATTGAGGCATGGACAATTGGGTCCGATGCTTGGCCTTAATGGACTTGAGCACGAGCACTAGGGTCTTGAGTTTGGCCTTGATGGA
Organism: Eucalyptus albens; assembly: GCA_014182695.1. Taxonomy (NCBI): domain Eukaryota; kingdom Viridiplantae; phylum Streptophyta; class Magnoliopsida; order Myrtales; family Myrtaceae; genus Eucalyptus; species Eucalyptus albens. The sequence goes on from CM024646.1 coordinate 18,292,849, forward strand.
CCTATACACGACCTTCGTGGGACCTGGGCATGGCCTTTGTGCCCATGTACTAGCACATCATAGACAAGCATCAAGGCTTAGACTTGGCCTTAATGGACCTTGAGGGCTAGAGCATGAGCACAGGTCATGAGCTTGGCCTTGATGAGCTCAGGCTAGGCACTGGAGATTTGGTCTTGGACGCAGGGATTCGGGAATCAACCTTGGGGTTTCCATGCTCAATGTAAAGTTTCAGATCAAATGCTGAGATTTAATCATATTTCGAAAATAGATTTCTCATTTTTGATAGAAGAAATCATTTTTCTAAATTTAAGTATAAGTTTTCCATTAACTAGGAAAATATTATCTATTGACTCATTTTTCTAGGCGAACCAAATGTCAAGAAATGTTTTGTTGGAAAATATATTCCACAAAACAAACGGAACCTATATTATGAAAGATATCCTCTTATATGCAGGGCATTCGTAAATTTGTCCAATCATCTATGGACATTATAAAAGGAAGAAAGTACATGCAATACACCTTTACTTGAGAAACTAGACGAGACTAAAATTTCATATACTGAATCAAAACTCTGCTTGCACGAGAGAAAGAGAGAGAGATATGCACCGTTTTGACTACTATGTCCGCAACCTTGAGGATTGATGGACCTTCCAGCTAAGGTCAAATGAAGATGGAGGAGCAGCATCACGATAAAGCAGCAAACCATGTTCCTGGACAAAGTGTTGCTTGCCTTTGCCATCTCTCTCTCTCTCTCTCTCTCTCTCTCTCTCTCTCTCTCTGTGAATCCTTAATGAGGAAGTTATATCCATCTATATTTATTAACCACCGACGCGAAGCCGTGAAGTCTCTCTCTCTCTCTCTCTCTGTGAATCCTTAATGAGGAAGTTATATCCATCTATATTTATTAACCACCGACGCGAAGCCGTGAAGTCTTCTCAGGCAACTAACATCTGTTTGACCATCAACGAAGCAGTCATTTTCAGTGTCTAATATCCGATTTTGTCTAAGCGTACCTCGTTCGTTGGCTCTCCTACGGTCTACAAAAGAATCAAATGACCTATGGGCGCGAAGTCGCGCGCCGGTCTTTCCGGGCTACCGGGCTACAAGAGAAGGAAATTATTTGTTTGACCTTGAACGAGGTCATCATTTTCAGTGTTTACTATATATCATCTAAAATATGGTAAATAATCTGAGCGTTTCTTGACTATTTCATAAGAAGAAGAAGAAACTTCTATTTTTTTTTTTTTATGGGGGGCTTAGAGATGATATATAGTTTGTGTATAAAATTAAAACCCTAGGATTATACTAAGTTAGATTGTACATCGTATACGTTGGAAAAATAAATTATGCCAATTGGACTAGATGATTGATAGCAGTCCACTTCTTATATGTCATGACACTTTGATATAATATAAATAAGTAAAACTTTCTCGACGCGATTTCATATGCAAGTTCATTTGAAGGTATTGATACGTTGTCTCATGGGAAATTAAGTAAATTATAAAAAAAAAAAAAAAGGATTGGAACCAAACATAGCCTCCAATCATAATGGAGACTCCAACAAGGTGAGGCCAAAATGGTACGCGGTTATACTGAATGGTCTAGGTTTTGGTATTCTTAGGGTTAGTGAATAGTGAATAGAGAAAAGGACATGTTAAATAATTCATAAGTGTAACTCAAGAAAACATTTAGACATGCCTCCAATCATATTAGTTGTTCAAGTAGGATAGATCGGATTCCTTTTATTAAGTATAATACCATGTCAACTGAATACGTGGGTATAATTTATCTCTAATCCATTTAGTCTAATTCTACCTGTTGGCTTAACTTCTAGATTAGATATTCCGATTACATACATTTAGTTCCATGCCGCCTAATAACTTAACTTTTAGGTTGGCTAGTTTTACACGATATCAGAACTCTGGTTAAAAGTTTGAATCCTGACATTTTTCTCTCGAACTAATTGCTCGTGGCTGGTTTACAAGAGTTCACTCGGTCAAAAAAGGAGCCGTGCCCATTTCACAACAACTAAGCCACGTCATGCGCGAGGGATAAGCTTACACAAGCTTGATCCTTTAGCCCACTTTTTGGAGAAAATATTAGGTGTATTTAATATGTTAGGTAGGATGATCCATTAAATCATATAATGATTGACACATGGCAAATCCGGGCCCACCTGTCAGTTGGACCAGCAAAATTTTTAGGAGTGATCGGTTCCCAATTCGGTCCGGTTCCAAACCAGATCGGGGCACCAGTTCCCAAAATTAGGAACCATGAACTAAACCGTTTAGTCCTAAGACTGGGAATCAGACCGAACCATCGGTTCCAGTCCAACAAAATCGACACTTTTTTTTTTTTTTTTTTTTTTTGCACTAAAGAGTGACTGTGCTCCAGACTAACTCAACCGTGGAACCGCTTCAGGTTGCTTCAGGTCGAGGAGGGCTGGCACGCTGTTGGATGCAAAACTCGAGTGCTACCCAAAGCTCCGAGTTTGAGGTCGAGCTTCATGGCCAAAGCAGCCATGGATGAGTATCATTCATGGCTGGCCACGAGCGTCGTCCATGGTGGATGGGAAAAAACAGTACCTAGAGATCAGTAGCATACCCCAACGAACGAACGAACGAACAGCACAACAGAGCAAGACGGAGGAGGACGACACAAGTGATAAAATCGCATTAAATAACGAAACCGAAACCGACCCGATATGCCTACGCATCCATTTACAAAACCCATCTGCCCATTTCCTCCTCCCAGCTCCGCGTCTGACCTCGCCTACTGAGATTCTTCTAGAAAGTTTGGGTTTTTATTTTACTTTTCATCTCTCCTCGTCCGTTCATCCGTTCGGTTCTCATCCCGGAGACCTTTTGGGAGATGGGTTTCATCTTCTCGAGCGAGTCTCCGTGTTCCGCGCCCCCTGTGCTGGCGGCAATGGCCATGGACGAGCGTCGGCGTGCTCGTGAGCAAGTCGGCCATGAGCTGACTCGAGCTCGAGCCATGGCAGACGCAAAAGGAAAGAAAAAAGAAGTAGAGAGAGAGAGAGAGAGAGAGACTCCCTCCCATGGAAGACCGAAAAGGCAATCACCCCCTGCAATGACAAAAGTCGATTTCTAGGACATTGTAGAATTTCCTCCACAAAGGTAATGTTTCAAATCTCGTCGTTGTTCACAAGTTCGTATAAAGAGATGCGAGGTGCAATGAAGTTGGAGCTAGAGTTCATAAAGAAGCTAAAGGCGGGCAAGTCATAAGATTTCTTTGACATCTTCGATGGTCACGATGGAGCATAACTAGTGGAGGCGTGTGTGGAGAATTTGCATCAACTGTTGACGGAGGAAGATGGATAGGGTGACAACCAACGTAGGAGATAAAGACAATGGGGTTGATGGTGGAAGTGGTCGCGGTGGAGAGGGAGGTCATGGTGGCGACAATGAACTTCGTTGATGGCCATCGAATTTTGGACCAGACAATGCATGAAGTGAGAGAGAGTGAAAATAGTTTTTTCCAAGAAAATATGTTAGCAAGTAATGTTGAGAGCACCGCCTCTCTCCAATTTTTCTAGATTTTTCTATAACTAATATTTATAATGGGTAGTTGCAGCTTGTGGTGTTCAAAGTTTCTTTAGGGAGCGTTTGGTAACACTTCTATTTTTGGAAATAATTTTTTATTAGAAATAATTTTTTATATTCTGTTCTCGGGAACAATTTCTAAAGCATTTTAAACTGTTTATTAACTGTCCAAAATTTCAATTATTGGAATAGAATTGCGTTTGGAACTATGCTTAGAATTTCTATTCCAAATTATTTTCTTTTAATTTTTAAATAATTTATTACTTTTTTATTTTTTTATTTTTTTCTTATTTTCTTATTTTCCTTTCTTTCTCATTTTCTTCTTTTTCTTTAAGTCGCCGGTCACCAGCCTTGGGATGATCGGCCACTGGCCGACGAAGGCCGGCAACCTCATTAGAGCGTCACCGGCCCTCGACGAGGCCAACCGTCATAAGCCAAGCCTTGCCGACGCTAGGCAAGGCTTGGCTTAGCCATGGCTAGGCGTGGCCTTGCCCAAATCGGTGAGGCCAAGCTCACCCAGCCACCGCCAGGCTCGACCTCATCGATCCGGGTGAGGTCGAGCCTCGTCGGTGGCTGGAGGAGGCCTAGGCGAGGCCCGCCTGGCCACCAGCGACTGGCGACGATGGGCGTAGACGGTAGACAAAGTGGCGGATGGCAACAATGGCAGTGGCAACAGATGAAGAAGAAGAAAGAGGGAAGAAGAACAAAAAAAAAAAAAAAAAAAGACAGAAGAGAAAATAGATGCTTGATTCTAAAATTGTTCATGAGAACAAGAATCAACTTATTTATTTATTTATTCTCAATTCTACTCCAAATCTATTTTCGGAAACAAAAATTTTACCAAACGCATTTCTATTTCAAATCCACTCCCGAAAACAAAAGAACATAAACAAACATTGTTTGGCAAGTTACCAAACAGGCCGTTAGTGTTAGGTAAGATGAGTGGTTAAAAATAAGTTGAAAAGTAGGTGAAGCTTGTAATTTTAGAATAGGCCACGTTGGACTCTTCTAGTACACTAGTCTTGTGTGGGTATATAAATAGCCACCTAAGCTTAATAGGAATACACAATCATTTATGTCTCAACAATAATAAAGATATCTTTAGTAAATAAAATATCAGCAGATTGTAATGTTTAACATTGAAAGTCACCCATATTACAAAGTAATCATCCCAGATTATTAAATATCCTTGGCAGCACCTTTGGCAGTCACGAACAACAGAGCTCACTTCCATGGATTTATGGACTGCATTGCAACAAAGCCATTTAGTTAAGCCTGCATATTTCCATGAATTCTATTTTTTCCTAGCTAATTTGGCACGCTTTTTTTAGGATGTTATGAGATTAAGTAGAGTGTTGTATTTCATAAAATGGATGCATCTATTTCGTAAAAAAATCAACGATTTGAAAAAAAAAAAATCTAAAAATATTTTTTATTTGTTTAAGAAAATAAACAAATGAAAAATTATTTTTATCATCAATGATAATATTTATGCATAAATTATTATTAATAATGAAAATACTTTTTGTTCACTAATTCTTTAAACAATATAATCGATAGTTTTTTGAATTTTTGTTTGAATCATCGCAAAACGAACTGATGAATCCTAAGGGTCACGTTATTCTAGAAGAGGGTTCATGAGTATTTACAGCAACCTGGGGAAGGAGATGGGTTGCTCCCTCCCACACCACCTACAAACGCAAACAATCAATTATGGACCAGTGTAGATCCTACCATTCGATAAACACAATTAAAATTATTTTAATGCGAATTAATTTGTATAAATGTATATATAACCAAATTATTTAATTATATTAAATAACCTATCATATTTAAGCAATAGAAGTTTGCTATTCTTATATTTTTATTTTGCTGCATACACTTTTGAAAACATTAAGTTTTCAATCCGCATGCAGAATTAGATGATTGACAAGGGAAAAGTGCCAAAATGGTCCTAAACCTTTTGTCATTGTGCCGATTTGGTCCTAAACCTTTTTTTTTGGTGCCGATTTGGTCCTAAACCTTTTTAAGTTGTGCCAATTCAGTCCTTTCCGGCCAATTTGGCCGGATTTTCTTGGCAGTCGCCGGTCGGTGACGTGGACAACTTTTTACTAATATTTTAATATATTTTGAATTTTTTTATTTTATTTTTATTTTGTTTATTTTTTTAATTTTGGTCTTCTTCCTCCAGCCCGGTTCCGGACCTCGGCGACCGGCCACCTCGCCGGTGGCCGCGGGGCGACCTCGCGCGGGCGGCGAGGCTCACCCTCGCCGGATCCGGCGAGGGTCGAGCCTCGCCCATGGCCGGCGAGGCTCGACCTCGCCAGATCCGGCGAGGGCGAGCCTCGCCCGCCCCGCGCGAGGCCGCCCTCGAGGCCTGGGCGGCGAGGGCGAGCCGCGCCAGCTCGCCGGATATGGCGGCGGGTCGGCGAGCAGCGGTGGACGGCATCGGGCGGCAGCATTGCAGCGGTGGTCTCACGTGGCTAGGGTTTCCTCGGCTTGGCCGGAGAGGACTCTCTCTCTCTCTCAGGTCCCGCCCAGATCGAACGCCCTCAGATCTCGAACCGAATCCTTGAAGACCGCGAGCTCCGGCCTGGTCCGACCAACGCAATGCACAAAAAAAGACCGAGGCCTACCGGAGCTTCGGCGCTTGAAACCAGGCGCGGCCGTAGGCCGACGGCCGCGGCTGGTGCGGTGGCGGCGTCTACCCCCTCCGACTCTCTCCCCCGCTCGAACCCCTCACTCGCCAGATCCGGCAAGGCGGCGGGGCTCGCCCTCGCCGGCCATGGGCGAGGCTCGACCCTCGCCAGATCCAACGAGGGCGAGCCTCGCCGCCCAGGCCTCGAGGGCGGCCTCGTGCGGGGCGGGCGAGGCTCGCCCTCGCCGCCCCGCGCGAGGTCGCCCCCGCCACTGGCGAGGTGGCCAGCGAGGTTGACCTCGACCTCGCCGGCCGTCGCCTCTCGGCCGGTCGCCGAGGTCCGGCGACCGGCTGGAGGAAGAAGACCAAAATTAAAAAAATAAACAAAATAAAAATAAAAATAAAAAAATTCAAAATATATTAAAATATTAGTAAAAAGTTGTCCACGTCAGCCGGCCGGCGACAGGCCAGCAAAATCCGGCCAAATTGGCCGGAAAGGACTGAATTGGCACAACTTAAAAAGGTTTAGGACCAAATCAGCACCAAAAAAAGGTTTAGGACCAAATCGGCACAATGATAAAAGGTTTAGGACCATTTTGGCACTTTTCCCTGATTGACAACGTCCTTTCAGATTTTTGTGCATTTACCGGATTCCACTCGTTCATCTCTAATTAATAATGAAACCTAATTACAAAATCAACCTCAAACTTTGAAAAGCCCATGCATATATTAAAAAACAAAGTTAAACCGCAGATAGTATTAAGATAAAAGAAAGTAAAACATTTCTTATGGCATATCCAAGCCCATTCAAGAGCATCACCATGTCATCTAAAGGTAAATAAATAAAGTATAAGGAAAAGGATATATAGGTATAATTGTATACCATGTTAAAATCTAAGCTACGAGGAGATGAGAGACTATATATGTAGATAAATTTATTATAGGCTCTGTAAACTAATGTGTGAAATACGTATATATGAAAAAGATTAACCGTGCAATGCGCAAGATATGTTGGACCAACATAAAAGCACAATGATGATGATGATATATGTATTATAAATATATATAAATATATATAAATATATATATATATATATATATATATTTATAATACATACACTAGTATAATGAATTGCAAAATTGTTTAACTTCTTTTAGGTTTTATGTTAATATTATCATATCATAGATTATAGCATTATGCTAATAAAAACTAGAGATTAAAGTGTAAATGACAAAACTTTATCACTTTTTGTATATGAGATTTATAAAGCTAAGGTTTTAGACATTAGTGTGATTATACTTTGAAAGAAATCGCTTACAATCATAAAAAATGAAAAAAAAAAAAAAAAAAAGTCTCAAAGTTCATGCTCATTTTCATTTGATAACGAGTGGAATTTAGGTTAGGCGAGATATCAATATTTTAAAAGATAAAGAGTATATGGTGATGGTGTGCCTTTCTTCAAGGACAAAAATCGGTGAATCACGTTAATTTAGATTGGTAATTTCTAAAATGAATTAGTAAATGTAGGGCGTTGTTAACCAAGTTAAATATAAATTGGCAACTTAATAGAAAATTTGATAGACTAGAAAAAGGGAAAAATCAAACATTGGTAAGTAATTCAAATAAGAGTTTATAACTAGAAACTAGTAGACCAACAATATCACAAAAATTGCTCAATTACTTTAATTAAGCTGGTAATTTCATATAAAAGTAACTCGAAACATTTATAAGTTTCGACGGTTTATACTACGAAAAACCCCAAATTGGTATATTTGTGACAAATTAACTCTAAACTAATTTTTTTATCACGAAAAACCTCAAATGGGTACATTTATGATAAACTCACCCTCTATTAATTTTCATTAAATTGAATTAATATTATGAAAAACCACAAATTAGTACATCCACGACAAACGGAGCATAAAATCTCAAATTGGTATATTCATCAACTACCACGTGTCATCCAACTCAATAATTCAATGGTAAAATATAATGAAAATTAACGGAGGGTAAATTGATTACAGGTGTACCAATTTTTATTTTTATTTTTTGTGGTATTAACCTTAAAAGTTGGTAAATTAGTATATAAAAAAACTATGAATTTGTAGACTCCCGGTAATCTCATAAAAGTATTAGTAAGTTACTGGTAAGTTACCTTAAAAAAGTCACGTGTCATTTGTTTGCCATCTTTTAACACTTATTGAAATTTATCAATACAATATATATATGATTTTCAAAGAAGTTTTCTCTTTCTAAGATTCATTATAATATTTAAAATCTTTCCTTTCTTCCGCACCTTTCAGGCTTTCACCAATTATTCGCCGAGAGCAGCATCAAAAGTCACGATCTTAAGTTCCACATATTTTACTACGCGCCCTGTTTTCCTAAACAGAAAAGTTGACCAAGTTGCATTAATCTCAACATAGAATCACAGTCGACGTTTCGTTTCCATTGCTTTGTGGAAAATCACAGTCAAGCTAAATATCTTGTCTGGATTTTTCTGTCAATGATGATTTTACACATTCCTAACCGTGAGCTTAAGTAGAAGAAGGAGGAAGCGGACTCACCACTACATGTCGGACTGTCACCTAATCTTCTTGCGAGCAAGTGAAGGATCGCGATCAATAGAAACCAGCAGATATTGATGTAATAGGAGGAGGGAGGAGGAGGAGGAGGCTTGTGACCCATTTTCTTCATTTTCGCTTTCGAATTTTGTGATCTCCTCTTCCTGAGGCATGAAGGGTTTTATATGATACGAGCCCCAGCTACACAGTCGGTGATGTTCTCCTCAAAAGTCAAATGTGTCTTGGTCAATTTTTGCATGCATTAATGGATGGAGAGAACTGGTTGGTTTTAGACTTTTAGGAAAGAATCGTTCTCAAGAAGTGGATCCCATAAAGTCTTGGCACCAACGCTTTAGATAGAGGTCGCGATGCGACAGCGGCGAGAGGCCGATGTCACTATTAGACGCAAGGTTTGAAAGTTTTTTTCTCACTCCCTTCTTCATCCTTCCTTTCTTCTTTTGGTTTGAAATTAATAGGGTGCACTATTGCGGCGATAGCAGCCACTATTGACTACTATAAGTGAGAATTTTATTCGACAACTGATACCGGCCGAAGACCGTTACCGCTATCCAATGATAACTATTTAAAACCATGGCTGGCACATTAATTGTAGTCAATTTGAAGATGGAAATTTTAACAAGTAGGACTATTGTTTTCTTTGAAGAAAAACTAAGCAAGAAGATGAGAGTTTGTGAAGTCCCAATGTCCGCTTCCATGTAGGAAGAATTATTGTGCCGAACTCCCTTATGGAATTATACTCTTCAATCAAGTCCTTTGCGTAAGTTTTTGGAATTAAAGAGTGTTGGAATGTCCAGTCCAAATACTCATATTGATAGATGGATGAAGATTATTTTTATATATAAAAAGTATATAAATTTCATTGTTGAGCGATACAAGATATTTCAATGAAGATATTATATTATATCTACTTATGGATATTCAAATAAGAACAAATTAATTGAGAATCTTGGTATACTCAGTGATCCTTTGAAAAGATCATATATCCTCAACCAAAAGGAGTACAATATGCTTTATTCGTGTCCCCCGAACTAATGAAAAGCACTACCTCAAGAACAGGTTCTCTTGAACATCGTGTAGGCAGAGAATCTAGAAAATCAAGAAACATTACATAGGAATATTTGATACACTAAAGTCACCCGTATATCCCGATTAACAACTTTGGCGCTGGACCTCAACAAGCTTCCATGATTTAATGGTCTGCATTACCAAAAAAAAAAAAAAATCAGTTAGGGTCCGTTTGTTTAAAGAAAATCATTTCTCAAAAATTATTCTTCAACTTTCTCATATTTGGATTACAAAAAAATTTACAAGAAATTAATCGATTTACGGAAATTTTTTTCTTGGATTGAAAATGACAAGCAAATTAACCACTAAACAATTACATTTTGGCAGGAAGGTAATGGCTTTTTAATCACTAAACAAATAAAAATTAACCATTTTCCTTGAAAATAATTTCCATAACAAATATTTTTCTTTATCATATAATTTTCAGTGAAAAAAATGTACTTTTTAAAGATTTTTCGGATACATATAATAAATTTGTCTGTCTTCTAGAACGTTTTGAAACAAATGGAGGAGAGATACATAAGATAGTCTATTGTTTTGAAAAGGGGCAAGAGAATGCTTACGGCATCCGGGGGAATTAGGTGGATCATTTCCGCGTGAAACACCTGCAAACATGAACAATTATTATATGAATTTGATCTTTGATTCTACGAATAATGTGATGCATAAAAACAATCAGATATATAAAATAGCAAATCTGAAACTTGTGCTGATTTTCAGGATCCGAATCTAGTGATATGATATGATCTCACAGAATTTGATGACAAATAAAATACTTTCAAACAAACTTAGTCGCCTTTTTATATTTGGACAAATTTGATCTTGCTTAGGCGGAAAACCTTTATTGTCTTACTCCGGTCACATCTCAAGTGGAGTAAAGTGAAATTTTTGAGGATTTTCATTACATCATGAAATATATCATCTTATTAGAGGTGCCAAAACCAAACTAGAAAATTGAAATTGATCCGAACCGGTCCGAATTTTTGTGCATTTTCGGTTTTGTTCAGGTTTTGGTTCAAATAATAAAAAGTAAGCATTTTTTTCTTAATTCCAATTCAAATTGAAAATCATCCATTTTCTTAATATTACAATTTACACAATCTCTTTCATTTTCCACAAAACCTCTTTTTAATATTTCCAAGAAGAAAACCAAAAACCTAGCTAATCCGATCCTAACAGAGTTTTTATCCACTTATTAGGAAGAAAGTACATATAATATAAAATATTAGAATTGAGAGAGAGAGAGAGAGAGAGAGAGAGAGAGAGAGAGAGAGAAAGAAATGTACCATTTTGACTAATATGACCACAACCTTGAGGATTGATGGACCTTCCAGCTGACGTAAAATGAAGATGGAGGAGCAGCATCATAATAATGCAGCAAACTATGTTCATAAGCAAAGTGTTGTTTCCCATGTCCTCTCTCTCTCTCTCTCTCTCTCTCTCTCTCTCTCTCTCTCTCTCTCTCTCTCTCTGTGAATTCCTAATAAGAAAGTTTAGCTCCATCTATATTTATACAGGAATCAAATAACCTACTACGGGCAATCGTAAGTTAGTCTTCTCGGACTATAGAAGAAGAAAATGTATGTTTGACATTGAACGAAAAAAACGTTGTTAGTGTTTATACAAATTTGTGCGTGTACTTCACTGATTGGCTCTCCAACTTATAACAGGAATTAAATGACCAACAACGCGAAGTCATACACGCCAGTCTTCTCGGGCTACAAAAGGAGGAAACATTTGTTGGACCTTGAACGAAGTTGCCATTTTCAGTTTCTGATATAGACTTGACCAAGGCACTGGACCAATTGGCTCTCAAACGTAGTAAACAATCTAAGCATTTTTGGCATATACAGAAGAAGGAGGAGAACAAACTTCTGTTTTCTTAAGGGGGTCGGAGATGATATAAAATTTCCAGGGTACACAACCCTCGGATTTTTTTTATATTAAGTTAGATTTGCATGTCATCTACGGTATGTGAAAGATAAGTTTTTAGATCAAGGTCTGGAGTAGACAACCGATAGTGGTCCATTAGCTTTTCCATATTATCTCATGGCGCTTGATATAAGATAAATAAGTAAAACTTTCTCGACGTGATTTCACATACAAGCTCATTTGAAGGTGACACAGGGATTGGAAAAGGGACACATCGGAGACTCCAACAAGGGGAATCTAACAAGATGTGTTTTGGTATTCTTATAGTTAGAGTATGGTGAATAGGGCAAAGGACATGTCAAAAAATTTGTTAGTTTAACTCAAGAAAACATATAGACATACCTTCAATCTTATTAGTTGTTCAACACATCAATTGAATACTTGGTTATAATTGGTCTTACTTTCATTTAGTCGCATTCCACCTATTGGCAAAATTTTTAGTTTGGATATTATGATTACATACATTTAGTTTTGTATCACCTAAAGGCTTAACTTTTAGGAATATTTTACCATGATATTTGGGCTTAGTTCAAGAGTTCGGATTCTGACACTCTTTAGAACTCATTGCTCATGATGGGTTCACAAAAGTTGACTCACTCAAAAAAGAAGCCGTGCCAATTTCATAATAACTGAGCCAAGTCACGCACAAGTGAGGGATCATCTTACACGCACTTGATCATTTAGCCAACTTTTTGGGATAAAGGCTCTCTCTCTCTCTCTCTCTCTCTCTCTCTCTCTCTCTCTCTCTCTCTCTCTCTCGAGCACCGCCGATCACGACCTGATGGTTTTAATTGGGGATGGGCTTAAGGCCCGTCCGCCCATACTGGGCCCAAAAGGCCCGGCCCATGGGAATAGGGCCCGTGGGAAGGGAGAGGTATAAAAGGGAGGAGAGAGAGAGAAATGGTATCGATTGGAAATAACGTACGTCTTTTCTTCTTACGCTCTCTCTCTCCCAAATAGAAAACAAGAAGGCAAAGTGACGTTTTCTTCCCTTCAAGACTTCATCGGATCGAACAGACCGTTTCTCTTCCTCTTGTCGGCGTTGGTGTTTAATCTGTGGCTAATAAGGTACGCTCGAATCCGTGGTGTGCTTTACGATCGGTGATGCGTGTTTTCCTGGGCTTCGTCTTCCGCATTGATTTAGGGGTTCGATTCGGTGTCGAATCCGATTTTCGAGGATCCGTTATTCCCATCATTAGTATCAGAGCCCTAGTTCACATTTTTCTCGATCAATTTGATGTTTTTGATTGATTTTTTTCGCGAAAGAACTTCGGCCGTACGGATCGGGGCAGAAATCTCGACACCCGAGCGTTGTTCGGCCATTTTTTCGAGTTTTCGTAAGTCGAAATCAAATTGTTATGACATAGGAAGAAAGGCGACGTTGAGACGAGTCTGGCGAGACGTCGAGCGCCGCCGGGCTACGCTGCACGCGCTCGGAAGCGCTGGATCGCCAAGCGCGTGCGGCGCACGCGCCGGTCGGCGAACCGGCACGTGCACGCCGCCGGCGGGCGAACCGGCACGCGCCGGTCCGTGGACCGACGCGTGCTAACGTCACGCAATGACGTCATCGTGACGTCATCCAACGGTCGGTAATCGCTCGGATGACGTCACCGATGACGTCATCACCGACGACGTTTCGCCGAGCGGTTGCCGGCCGGCGACCCGACCCGACCGGCGACCCGACTCGACTCGCGGTCGCGCAGCACGCCCGCACGTGCCGGATGACATCTGCGTGACGTCATCCCCACACGTGCGTAGCACGTGCAGTCGTTCCGAGCGAGAGGTCCGACCGGTCCGTCCGGTTCGACCGGTCCAACGTCCGACGACCGACGATCGACAACCGTTGACTGTTGACCGACGATCGTTGATCGTTGACCGTTGACCGACGACCGTTGACCGTTGACCGACGACCGTTGACCCAAAAAAAAAAAAAGGGGAGAGAGGAAAAGAATGTGTTTCTTTTTCAATTAAGTCTATGTGGATTATAATGTGATCCCTTATTTGTTCTGCATTTGTTGCAAGAACTATGCCTCCCCTAAGGTTGCGCACACCTATTCGCGCAGTTACCGATGAACAAAAGGATAGGTTGTCTAAGTTGATAGCTGAGCTGACTGATCATCGATGGAAGAGAGGTGACTTAATTGATCATGTCCTTGAAGTCAACGGGAAAATTCAACAGGTCATATGGAATGGTCGTCCTATGTCATAGTCAGAGATGGTGCGATTTTTCATAAACACTCTTCCACCTGAATGGCAAGATGTGTTAAATCGCATATGGGATGTCAACGGAGCTGCTTCCTATAAGAAAATTGTGATGGATTTTGTAAATGAATATTACTTGTATTGTTTCAAGGGAAAAGATCAAGAAATTGAACAAAGAGGATCTTTCCCAATTCGTGTGCCTTGACTTGGTGTTAGTTGTATTGGCTGATATATATTAAGTGTACTTTGTGGACAACTTAATGTAATGATTACTACCTAATTATGTTAATTGAAAGTATTATTGTTTTTAATTGTATGTCAATTATCTGTTGCTTTCTGTTATTCATGGTTGCTGTGGGTAGTTTTAGAAGTTTTTGTAGCTTCATAGAATTGATTTTGCATAAGACAATTATATTGATGATAGTTTTAAGTTAGGTTTTTTGGAGGATGATTGGAAACATAGTGACCTTTTGATTATGAAGCCTTACTTGAAATTATTCATTGATATGATGGGTCTATGTAAATAGGGATGCATAAATGATAGACATTAATAATTCGTGCATATTTGTCTGATTTGTTCAGATCATTGGCTTCAGCCATAAATAGCATAGTTGCCGAGCTGAACAAAGGTGAAAAGCTCAATGGAGACAACTATGAAATTTGGCAAATGAAAATCCAAGTATGTCTTTGGAAGAGCAAGAAGCACTTGAGGCTCTTGTCATGACCATGGTAGAACCTGAAGAGGGAACCACTGCACAGCACAAAAGAGACAAAGAAGCTTTTTCTGTATCGAAAAGAATGAACTCTCTTGCTCGCATCACGTTGCTGAGCAGCATGGAAAATGACGTCATGCGAGAGTTTCGGCGTTTTGACAATGCCAAGGAAATGTGTGAGGCATTGGCAGCTAGATTTGGTCATACTTCGGTGACTAGCGAGACAGCTTACTATCGGGTTTGACTCTTATAAGAAGCCTCATGGTCGACCATGAAGCAACATTTTAGAAAGATGTCAAACATGATAACCGAGCGAAAGATGCTGGCCATGTCCTCACAGATGAGCAGCAAGTGCAAGCAAAGTGATTCGTTCATTGCCTCGAGTTGGGAGCATATGAAGGTGCACGACTCATAATGAAAATATCAAAACCTTTGAGGATGCAATGCGTCATCTTGAGCTGGAAGAGGACCGCCCTGTTGGCGGCTAAGCCGGATCTTTGAACTCTACCATGCTAGTTCTAGCTCACATGGAGCTTCGAGCTCCAAACGCAAGCGCCCTAACTGGTTTGATAAAGGGAAAGGCAAGGAAGAAGCAGGTCCTTCAGGGAAGAAACCCAAATTTAACCAACATGGAAAAGGGAAGCGTCCTCGCATGAAAAAGCTTGCAAGGGTGAAATGCTACAACTGTGACAAGAAGGGTCACTATGCTCGCGACTGTCGTGAGCCAAAGAAGGTATACACCCCTTGTACTTTTCATAACTTTGCTTATGTGTCGAGTTCTGTGTTATTAACTAAGTCTAATCCTTTGTGGACTGTGGATTCAGGAGCAACGGACCATGTAGCGAAGGATAAAGGATCCTTCGTGGAATTTCGACGAGTACCAACAGGAACTAAGTGGATCTATGTGGGAAACAACTCCAGAGCTGAAGTGAAAGGAATTGGCACATGCCAACTGAATATGCGTGGTGGACGCACTTTGTTTCTTCATGATGTGTTGTATGCTCCGGAGATTCGTCGGAATTTAGTGTACGTATTAGTATTGGTTAAATTAGGTTTTAATATGAACTTCTATAGTAGAGGTGTGAATTTGTTTTTGGATACAAATTACTATGGTTGTGGTTATTTTCTAGATGGTTTTATTGTATTAGATATTGATTATGTTAATGCTAATGTTTGTTATTTACTTCTCACGTCTCCTAATAAATATGATAATGATGTGAATGTGTGGCATGCTAGACTTGGTCACATTGGCCAACAGCGTATGAATAGACTAGCCAAAGAGGGCTTGTTGGGCAATATTGAAAAAGTCGATTTGTCCATATGTAAGCATTGCCTAGAAGGGAAAACGACAAGGAAACCATTTGGAAAAGGAAAAAGAGCTGAATTTCCTCTACATTTAATCCATTCTGATGTCTGTGGTCCAATGAATGTGAAAGGAAGGCATGGGGCTGTTTATTTCATCACTTTTATTGATAATTATACTCGATTCGGATATATCTATTTGATTACTCATAAGTCTGAAGCAATAAGTTGTTTCAAAAAGTTTATGAACCTGGTAGGGAATCAATTAGATAAGAAAATAAAAGCATTGAGATCCGATCGAGGTCGAGAATATTTATCTGATGAGTTCAGAAAATTATGTGATGAAAAAGGAATAGAAAGACAGTTGTCTATTCCGTATACTCCTCAACAAAATGGTGTTGCGGAAAGAAGAAACAGAACCCTACTGGAAATGGTTAGGTCCATGATGGCGCATGTTAACTTGCCTATCACCTTTTGGAGTGATGCATTGTTAACTGCTGCGTATATACTTAACCAGGTGCTTTCCAAATCAGTTACTTCCACTCCATATGAGTTATGGACAGGTAGAAAATCGGACTTGAGTTTTCTTAAGCCATGGGGTTGTGCTGCCTATACACATGAGTCCTCTCATAAGTTTGGGAAATTGGGTCACAGAGGAAAGAAGAGTATTTTCATAAGATACTCGGAACACTCGAAAGGGTATGTGTTCATTGGTGAGCAGGAAAGTGGGAGTGTAACTGAATTTAAATCACGAGATGTTACATTCTTAGAGGATGAGTTTCCTAAGAAGGGCGAAATAGGGGAAGATGACTCCCTATTTGAGACCTTAGATCAAGACAATGATATTAGTGGAGTTCATCCAAGTGGGAGCATAATAGGAAATGATGTGCAAAATGTACAATCTCCCATACGGCGAACAAGTCGCCAAAGTATTCCCCGTCAACGTTTTGACATTGAAGGGGAAACTTTTATGGTTGCTCCACAAGATGAGGATGAGCCAAGAAATATCAATGAGGCTCTGAATTGCCCTAGTAAGGAAAAGTGTATTCGTGCAATGGAAGAGGAAATGGAGTCAATGAAATCAAACCAAGTCTGGGAACTGGTTGATCTTCCAAAAGGACGCAGAGCTATTGGGAACAAATGGGTTCTCAAAATAAAGCGAAAGGCTGATGGCTCGATTGAAAGGCATAAGGCTCGCCTTGTGGCGAATGGGTATAATCAACAGGAAGGAATTGATTATGAAGATACGTTTTCTCCTGTAGTGAGATTTACCTCGATTCGCATTATTCTGGCAATAGTGGCAAGTCTGGATCTTGAGTTACATCAAATGGATGTAAAGAATGCTTTCCTCAATGGAGAATTAGATGAAGAAATATATATGGAACAACCTGCTGGTTTCATAGTGAAAGACCAAGAAGAAAAAGTATGTCGACTTTTGAGGTCGATATATGGTCTTAAGCAGTCATCAAGACAATGTTATATACGTTTTCATAATGCCATAATGGCATATGATTTTACGATGATTGATGAGGATAATTGTGTATATATCAAAAGATCCAAGGATCAATTTGTGATCATATCATTATATGTTGATGATATACTGATTGCCGGAAGCAATATGGAATTGGTTAATACTGTCAAGAGAAGGTTGTCTTCTAACTTTGAAATGAATGATATGGGTGAGGCTGCATACATTCTTGGAGTTAAGATTTCGAGAGATCGTTCGAAGAGATCGTTGTCTCTTTCGCAAGAAACCTATATAAATAAGGTTCTTGAACGATTTCGTATGCAAGAATGTAAACCCATAGACACTCCTATTGCAAAAGGTGAAGGATTGAGCCAGATCGTGTCCAGGGACTCCACAAGAGAAGAAACAAATGAAACATGTTCCTTATGCTAGTGCTGTTGGGAGCTTGATGTATGCTATGATATGTACAAGACCCGACATATGTTTTGCAGTTGGAATGGTGAGTAAATACCAATCCAATCCAGGTCCAGCACTTTGGAAAGCCGTCAAGAGAATATTGAGGTATCCGAAGGGAACCGCTGATTTCAAGTTGAATTACCAAGGAAAGGATCTGCAACTTGAAGGCTATTCGAGATGCTGATGGGGGGAGGAGATTTAGATGAAAGAAAATCTACCTCTGGATTCGCTTTCTTACTGAACAATGGCGCCATATCATGGAGCAGTAAGAAGCAAACGTGTATAGCCTTGTCCACGATGGAAGCTGAGTTCATGGTGTTATCAGCAACAGTACAAGAAAGAGTTTGGCTTAAGAGATTTTTGGATCATTTAGGTGTTAATGAGAAAGCTGCAAATCCATTGTTGGTTAACTGTGATAGCCAAGCAGCTATAGCGTACACCAAAGATCCAAAGTATCATGGCAAGACCAAACATATAGATACCAAGTTTAACTTTGTAAAAGATATGGTTGCACGAAAGGATGTGAACTTACAGTACATATCTACGCGTAGAATGGTAGCAGATCCTATGACAAAGCCAATACCTAGAGATGTGTTTTGTGGTCATGTAAAATCTCTAGGATTGCATAGAGTCTGATGTACTGGATATTGTAATTTCCTTGAGTTGTTCACATTTATGAAATTTTGTTTTTCATTGATTAATACCTATGAATCTTTGTATGATCTTTATGCATCTTAATGCTCAGTGCATTATTTTAAGTTGAGAAGTATGTCGGACAGATAAAAGATTAGCCCACTCACATGGGTAATCGCCTCTATTTACTGTGTGATAAATAGAGATGAGACTGATTTTAAGCTTATTATCTAGGTGATAATCGAGAGCTCAAGCTTAAAATACGTATGTCGCCTTAACTAAGTGTTAAGATGAGGACATAATACTTACGATGTCCGAAAGTAAAATACCCCACATATTTTACTTTATCTGTTTAAAATGCCAGATGTGAGTTCTGATGAATTTTGTAAATGAGTAGATACGTGAACTTAAGTTAGACATTGGGTATGTTTGAACTATCATCTGTGCGGTATTGAAAAGATGTAGACATACGCTCCATGGGAAAGGAGTTAATACCGTAATACGTATTTCATACTACGTATGCAAGAGACGACCAATAAGAGTGGCAAAAAGTTTGATCTCAACTTTTATGACGTGTGAGACTCTTGAGGAAAAGAGTTCCTCAATTTTTAGTCCCCTCGGGACTCTTACTTATTCTCAAGATTTCTATTTAGTGTTTGCTATATTAGGGTGTTGCCAATGGTCATGAGATGATTCGATCTAATGGGGCATTTCTAGAAAAGCAAGCTGGACTGAAATTGAGAGTTTGAAGGAAAGAGGAAGATCAATTTTGGAGAATCACATTGTGGCTTTGTATTCTTTGGTCGACCAATTATGACTGTCTTTGTGATAATTATAATTGTGAATACAAATATATATATATATATATATATATATATATATATATATCAATCATTGTTTAAAAGAGATCAAGAGAGATATAGATGTGATCGATCGATCTAAGGTACTGCATACTAAATCTACTCGGAGTGTGACGCCCATTATGAGCTGCTATATATTCCTAACAGATGTATAGCAACGAGCTCTCAAAGTATGTTGGTCGCATGGATTATTCACTAGTATGAATGTTAAAGAGAGGTAAAGAGAATACTGTTCGGCCCACCATGTGCGAGTGGGAGATGATGATTTTAATTGGTGATGGGCTTAAGGCCCGTCCGCCCATGCTAGGCCCAAAAGGCCCGGCCCACGGGAATAGGGCTCGTGGGAAGGGAGAGGTATAAAAGGGAGGAGAGAGAGAGAAATGGTATCAGTTGGAAATAACGTACGTCTTTTCTTCTTACGCTCTCTTTCTCCCAAATAGAAAAACAGTAAGGCAAAATGACGTTTTTCTTCCCTTCAAGACTTCATCGGATCGAACAGAACCGTTTCTCTTCCTCTTGTCGGCGTTGGTGTTTAATCTGTGGCTAATAAGGTACGCTCGAATCCGTGGTGTGCTTTACGATCGGTGATGCATGTTTTCCCAGGCTTCGTCTTCCGCATTGATTTAGGGATTCGATTCGGTGTTGAATCCGGTTTTCGGGGATCCGTTATTCCCATCACGACCCTAACCATGCTGGCGTTGCGGCTCAATTGATTGGGACTCCCTCCCATGGAAGGCCAAAAAGGCAATCACCCAGCGCAATGAAGGCCAAAAGTTGATTTCTAGGACATTGTAGCATCTCCTGCACAAAGGTAATGTGCCAAATCTCGTTGTTTTTCACAAGTCCGTAGAAAGAGAGATGCAAGGCACAATGAAGGTAGAACCAGAGATCGTAAAAGAAGCTAAAGGCGGGTGAGGTGTAAGATTTCTTCGACATCTGCGATGGCCATGATGGAGCATGAGTGGTAGGTGCGTGCGGGGAGAATTTGCATCAACTGTTGGCGGGAGGCGGTGGAAGGTTTCAATCGGGAAGGGAGGAAGATGGATGGGGAGACAACCACCATAGGAGATAGACAATAGGGTCGACGGCAGAAGTGGTGTGACGGAGAGGGAGGTCATGGTGGTGGCGGCGAATTTTGTTGATGGCGGTCGGATTTTGGACCAAACAGCACGCATGGCGAGACAGAGTGAGGATATATTTTTCCCGGAAAACATGTTAGCAAGTAATCCCTTCTCGCATTCCCCCTTATTCAAAAGGAATTGATAGAGATGGTTTCCCTAGCAAGCAAGAGGAGAAGCATTGCTAACTCAGCATCGATTCCCCGCATTTGAGAGGTCTATGTCCAGTTTCAAGTAGATAGAAGAAATCCCATTATTTAAGGCACGCTCTTCATGATTATTTGAATGTGGTAAAGCTTCTCGCAAATGATGCTGCTATATGTACCTTTAATCCGATATCAAAGAATATGTAGCAAAATCACTAAATCTGTGGAAATGCTAAGTGGACTTTTAGTTGCCTCCTTTCATCATCTCTGGGAGTTCCTCCCCAACGTGGGTTTTGCATTTCAGATAGTATTGGGCCCATTACATGTCCTTTTGCACATTGCCCGACCTTATCTGCCAACTCAACTTTTGGTCCACCATTTTCTCCTGCTTTTCTTACCTTTTGGGCTTTGTATCAGTATTTCAGGATTTGGACGATAATGCACCTTTGGTTTCACAACAAGAAATCCTCATTCCACGAATTAGTTTTTGATTTTTTTTTCGGTCAATTATTTGGAATGCAAAAAACTTTAATTTTTTTTTTTTGTCAATTGATTGGAATGCAAAAACTCTGATCTTAGGTTTAAGCAGGAAAGTAATTCTTATCCGCAACGGTGAACAATAACCAGTGGCCGACAGCGAAGTTCAAGGATTGATGGCCAATGATAGGCGACAAGCAACCAATGATGGAGTTTGACAACTAGCAACAAGTTCGACTGCCAGTGATTGACAGCAGAGTCCGTCGATGTTGGTGCGAAGGTCGAAAGTTGGCGAGTGGCGATGCTGGGGGCTATGGTGGCCATTGGTGGTGTGATTGGGTTTTTGGTAGTTTCATGGTTATAAAAATATGGAATGAAATCTCAATTTTAACTATAGTCAGAAATTCTATTTCATGTGGAATCTTAAACCGTGTTGGGATTTATCTCCAGAAATCCTGTTCCTTGAGCAATCCAAATCCGCGACTAACCAAACTGAGGCAAAAAATGGTTCGTAATCAAAGAAAAATCTTCAAAGAATAGTAATTTCTTAATCAATCTTGATGATAGAAGATGACCGTGATTGCAAAGGCTGTTGGTGTTTTCTAGCGTCCCCACCATATACTCATTGGAGCCAAGTTCATGATCCCGACATGTCCCTGGGACCTTAGCTTTAAAGTAGACCAATAATTTGGAAAGTAAGATTGTCCAATCATTTCACTATATAATTACTTTTATAGTAAAGTTCTGTGTGTGTGTGTGTGTGTGTTTTTTTTTTATATAAGTAGCCGAGTGTTTCAATAGTTCTAATTAAACAAGTCAAGTATAGTAATCTTTCAAAATATGAAAAAAAAAAAAAAAAAACTCATCAAGGTTCCTAAAGAATATTCGTTATGCCACATACATAAAGATACCTAATTTGGTAATGAAAATTTGTTAATCTGAATTTCACAAAATATGACAGTTGAGAAGCAATGCCACTAATATTAGGGATTCTTGTAAAACTCGTGTATGAAGTGATTTGATGAATTTACATCGAATGTTTAAAACATGTGAGACTCATGCACTGTAAGATTAACTCGTGAACATGATCTCGCAGAGTCACTTAATAGAAAAAGCTGATGTTTAAACATGCAGTCACTTTTGATTAGAAGAGAAAAATTGACACAAAGTGCTGGAGTGAAGTCAGTCACGGAGCTTGTTCAAAAAAAAAAAAAAGTCAGTCACGGAGAAAAAGACCATAAAGTAGATCGCACTAACACTAGGGATTCGTGATTTGAGTTGAGGGCAATGGTTTCTTTTCAAAGAGTACCTCTTTTTCCTCCTCCTTTCGGTCCAGCTAGGCTTGCCAAATCCTGCATAATCTTTGCCGACAAGGTGGCTAGTCAAGTGATTCAAGGCTTACTTTGTAAATCGAGGGTCATACATTCGATTCTCTAATTTATTCTCAATTTTAGGAAATCTTAATTAATCCGCAAAAGATGAACCCGTCTCAGGGTGCAAAAACAGGCTCATCTAAATGGGCAGCCGGTGCTTCGTCGACACCCTAATCCGAGCAAGTCCTTTTTTTCTCATTTTAAAAGGTGAGAATAATCTTTGAACCAGAAGAAAAAAGAGATGAGTTAAAAAAAAAAAAAAAAACCAACAGAACTTACCCATATAAATAATACTGCATTAAAGCCCCAGAGAGAGAGAGAGAGAGAGAGAGGGAGGGAGAGAGAGATGGGCAATGGCAGCTTCTCTCGCCGCTCTCAACTCGCCGTGACGAACCTGGTGCTCGTGCTGCTGCTGCTGCTGCTGCTCGTATCTCCATCGCAGTCGGAGGATCAACGAGTCAAGCTCAGCCTCTACTACGAGGCCCTCTGCCCCTACTGCGCCAACTTCATCGTCAACTCGCTGTCCAAGGTGTTCGACACCGGGCTCATCTCCATCGTCGACCTCAGGCTCGTCCCTTGGGGCAACGGCTGGGTCTCGCCCGACGGCTCCCTGTCTTGCCAGGTCTGGCTTACTTCCCCTCCGCTTTGCTTCATCCCTCCTGCCCTGCCTTCGACATTTCTCTCCGTTGTTTTCTTGCTAACGTCCTTCGATTTATCTCGAAAAGCTGCAACCTGTTCCGATCATTAATCGATCTGGGGTCCTCACATCTACTGATGTACATGTAATTAATAGATGCTATCCTTCCATTAATTACGTATTAAACAATATGATCAGTTGATAACGAAAAAGAAAAAAATTGACATGTAGTTTGATTAGTAGGTAACTTTTCTTGATATGTTGACAAATGCGGAGTTATAAAGTATACTTGAACACACAAAGAATACTAATCCTTATCAATTAGTAAATAATTGTTGTTTGCAAAACTCGGATACAAGCTTGGTTTCATTTTATATGTTCTTTATATATGTAAGTTTCAGTTCGATACAACTATCAAATGAGTTACAAGTGCCCATGGGTCAAGAAATTGAAGTTGGTGTGGCCAAAAAAAAATTTATTTAGAAAAAGAAGTTGATAAAAATCTTAAATTATACTCATTGTGAGACACTTACCCTCATTTTTTTCCTTTTTTTTTTTTTTTGTCTTATAATTGTGCAGCACATTTATCCTTTGTCAAGGTTTTGTCAATAAGCACCATAAAAATATAACTACATAAATGTCTAAAGAGGAAACAGTGTGCATTAAAAATGACGTTATTTTAGCTGAAAAAACATTTAAAGAATCCTTGTTGGAAGGTAAATGCGTTAAATGTTGATTTTTTTATATCATATGAAATTTATGATAAATATGTTTCGGTTGGCATAGTCCGGGATTTTTTTGATGAAAAAGCTCAAGATAAATATATCACTTTATGCATAATTTAGAATTTTTTATGATTTTTCACTTTTTGTTCAGATACTATCTATTTTGAATAATTTGTACCTATGAGGACGTGAATACTTCAAAACTTAGCAACAACGGACGGTGGCTCCATAAATTTCACTATAAAAACTTCCCTAATTTCCATAAATCAACTTTATTCTAATTTTTTTTATACCTTTTATGGTGACTTTTCATAAAAAAAATTGAATAAAGTTGGTACGGTGGGGCGAGGGCAATAAATGGTGTCAGAGGTTCTGCCCCCAACGGTCCGCTGCACAATCCACGTGATGAATGCTTCTAATCTTTGGAGGTATTTTAAAAAGAGAAATTATTTAGTGAAAGTTTAGTAATTTTGGAGTTTAAATTGTCAGACTTAGAAATATAACACGCGATATCGCGTGTACCTCGTCATTTTCAATAACTGCACATTTAATTTAATACATGCTAGAAGAAATGCACATGTCACACTTGTGCTAGAGAATAATAAAATATACCAATTAAATTTCCCTCGCAAAAATATTTTGCCAGGAAAATAGAAAATGATTTAGTGGAGACAAGTAAAATGACATTTTTATCCCTCCATAAATACTCTTTCGATTAGCTTCGACATTCACTATAAGGGCCGGAATGTGTTTAGTGAGAACATGGCTATTTTGGTCATTTGAAGGATATTTCACTGAATTTTGAAGTTGACTTTATATATAATATACAATAGACACTATACTTATTAATCTCTTTAAAATGTCATGCCTTTCACATCAATCTTGAAGATATACCAATTTTAAATTTTTATAATTGAACTTTTTTTCACTTATTTCTTTTTGGTACATCATGGATTTCGTTTTTTGTTTTTTTTTTTTTTTTGTTGTTGTAATATTTCACGGTGTCGTGAGTAACATTCATGAGATTTTTCATTAATTCTTACAAGAGCAATTTAAAAGGTCTATCATAGTATGATAAAATCTATAGTTTAAAATGTAAAAAAAATGGGATATTTGACACTTCAATTTTGAATCTAGCATGTTTAATTGGATGAAGATAATATCATTTTTTTTTCATCTGTAATCTTTTCCCTTCAATTTTTTTTTCTCCATCTGAATATTGTGCAAAATTTGCAGCATGGACCAGATGAGTGCCTACTGAATGCTATTGAAGCTTGTGCCATCACCATCTATCCGGACGTGGTGAGATGTGGAACTACATTATATACTGGCATATGCATATTTATTTATTAATTAGTTTGTAAATATAAATAGAATGTAGCCAACCATGCTCATAAAAGTAATATCAGCTTCTTTGAGAATTCTATCAAATAGATATATGAATCTAGAATTTGTAGTCTCCAAATTGTCAAGCAGTAAGATTTGGAAATGCCTAAAATTAATTTCTTATCACAAAATTTCCATAAAGAACCGTATTGCATGATTTATAATAGTTTCTTGACCAATGAAATAGTTGAGTTGAAATTCATAACATGATTAAGATATTATTACCCAATATATATATTTTTAGAAAAATAATTATCATGTGAAGATGAAAAACAAAAATTTTACATACCTATTTATCTCTCATCGGACCATTTTATATATAGTATTTCGTTGTTAGATATTGTGAAACTACATATAGATTGTCGCATCCTAAAAAATGTTAGAAATGGTGTTCTTTAATGAGTAAGATTTAGTATATCCTGACTCAAGTAGAATTGGTGGATTCAGTGATGAATCAATGTTGCTGCTCAATCCAATGGTCCGTTGATTCACACATAAATGAATCAATGTTGCTGCTCGATCCAATGGTCCGTCGATTTTCACATTAGATTTATGGATGTGACTTAGAGTTTGAATTGAATTGAAATGTCCATGGCAACATGATGTGTATAAATGATAAGAGCAGCGCAATGCACATGTTAATGACACATTGACTTTCACAATCTTTGTAGAACCGGCATTTCAGGTTCATCAATTGCGTGGAGCAATTGACCCTGCAGGGTAGGCACGGCGAATGGAGAAATTGCTTGGGCGCGACGGGCGTCGGCAATGCTCCGGTGGATTGTTATAATGGAGGCTTTGGAAAAAAGGTGATTTTGCTTGGTTCTAATTATAATTCACGCAAAAAATTCTTCATTTTTTATCCCTCCTATATCTTTGACACGGCAATCTGAAATTTAAAAAAAAAAGGAAAAATTCAAAAAATTTGCTCTCCGTGGCAGCTTGAGCGGAGGAACGCCGACGAAACTGGTCGTCTCAACCCGCCGCACAGATTCGTCCCTTGGGTGCTTGTTAACAATCAACCACTTCAGGAGGTTAGTTAATTTGTAAATTCCTTCATCGTCGTTGTCACGATCGTCACTTTCTCTATCGGACATAGATTATATATATATATCTCTCTGTCTCTCTCTCAGGAGTTCCCGAATTTCATGAGCCATGTATGCAAGGCCTACAAAGGTGATCGCGTACCGGCGGTGTGCAGGTCGCTTCCGGCGACCATCGATTCCTCCGGGGAGGAGATTAGGTCCATTCCGGTTTGCTATGCAAGCCAAGCAGGAAACGTCACTTCTGGGCTCCAATAACAAAGATGGTATCAAATTGCCAACAACCAGAAAAAAGAAATTTAAAAAATGATGGTATTGCTGTTTATTTATCTCTCTAGGGAGTGATTATAGCTAATTTCTCGTGCAATAGAAGGGTGATGCAGATACAATTGATTTTGCATCTTATAACATATGATGCTGCTAAAGTCAGCTGTGGTTAGTGATTCTTTTTTTTATATTTTGCTGTTCTTTTAAATCCACCTCTGCAGCTTGAAATGTCAAAATCATCTTATAATATAAAAGCTACTTATTCTCATGCCAGTTATTTGTCTTATCTACTCTCTAGTACATGTTGCTCAGACTGATTCAATTAATCATCGAGATCACAATTCAAAGACAGGACAAAGTACTGGTTTAAAAAAATGTCGAAATCATTCGATTATCCGGCCGGGCGATCTTTACAACGAATTCTGTAATTACCGAGTTAATTTAATCTTCTTTTGTCTATCAACATATTGCTGCAATTTGCTTCTATGAACATGTTTCAGAAAGAAAACTTGTCTACCATCTCTTGGGTCTATATTCCCAGGAGGAAAATCTGGCCAGTTCATGTCCTTCCCATTCCAGGAACATCTCATTCTCTTGTTCTCCAAGCTTCACCTCATAGGATGTCTTCCCTCTCAGCATTTCCTGGGCTTCCACAACGCTCTCTCTGGCTATTCGCAGCCGGTCTAAGCCTTGCGCAACCGGGGCGTCTGTGCCATTTCTCATTTCGCCCCATCTGTGGAGCCACGAGAGAGACGAGATGAACGGCGCGACGAAGAGCATCTCCATGGCAATTCGTGACTCTGAAAACTGGGGAGGAAAATCGGACTGCATTGACTCTAAGATCAAATGGTATCGCCTTACTGAATTGTCGAAAAAATCCCCCAAGGTCGAGCAGTTCTTGAGCTTCTCGAATCCGTTTCCATCGCCAAAAGTTATGATCCCTGCGGTACGAGCAAACCAATCGGCGCGATCGGCCAAAAATGCCTTGGCCACTCTAAAGAAATCATTCACTCTTCTAGTTGTCGTAGTCCTTCCCGTGTGGGGCAATCCGACCATGCAATTGAAGACCATCCACTCTTTGTTAGCGTCTCCTTCATTCCTCTTCCTCAGCTCATTCACTAGATTCGCAATGTTCATGCTATCAACCTTCAATTTCACGCCGAATGATCGGGCATGATCGTGAAGTCGCCTCTTTGTATCGTCAAAATTCCAGTTCAATTGAGCATCTTGACGACGACACTCTTCGTCGCAACTCAATGATGTGAGCTTCAACGTTTTGTTCCTCTGCGCAACGGCCTCGATCACCGGCGGCCATTGAATACCTTCTCCCATATCGAAATCCACGATATGGATTGTCTCTGCCCCATCAGGCATCGCCTCGAGTAAGGCTGAGTTTGCAGCGAAGTGAGCGAACCTTCCGTAGGGAAACGCCTGGTAAAACGCGAGGAAAGCTGCCTCAAAGTTCTTGCACGACTCGCGTGTCAAGCAATCGCTCCGGTTCTCAGGAATTTGGAACAAGTAGAAGGCAAGCCGCTCCAGCACCTCGCCCAGAGGGCTCGATTTCTCAGCTATGCGCGTCGAGATGACCTCCATGAGCTCCTTTTGCTCGTGATTCCCGGCCTCACAATAGGCCTTGAGCAGGTGATGGAGGCTGAGCAAGTTGTCAACCTCCATTTCTTTGGCGGGCAAGGTCCAGGGCAACCATGTCGTCGCAGACGCACCTGCAGAATTAGACTCTTCCGACTTTGACAAAGTGCTCGTTGGGCTCCATGCCTCCGTCGCCGCTTTTTGCGAAGCAAAACTCCCGTCACTCATCTCCAAAGTGTTCTCAGGTTCATCACCATTCAAAAAGGCCTCCAATCCTTCGAAATCCATGGTGAAATCCTCAAGCTCACACCCGACTCCTGGCGATGCATCAAAAGCAGTATGCGTGCCGAACTGGGCAATCGAATCGTCAGTAATATCGCTAATCGGTGAAGGGATCATACCATAATCACCAACATGGAAATCAAAATTGGAGCTATAGTTTCCAAGTGGGTTGATCGTCGAAGTGGTGAGATCCTGAAATGGCCAGGAAACAGTCGGAGACCCTGATTGCATCACCATCTTTCAGGAAGGTCTCACCTTGTTTTAGCTGAAGAGATGGAAATCTGGATGAAGTTGATTAGACGATAAGGAACAGGACTATTTATATTAGATCTATATGATTAAACAATTGAACAGAAAAGGACGTGATATAAAATAAACCCAATCAATCATTCTCAGTCTTTTACGTATTTTTCTATTAGAGTTTGGTTCCAGCCGAATTCCTCGTCGAAATCTTCCCCTTTGCTTGGCAGCTGCTAAGAGGTTTCCAGGTTGCGGACTGAAAGAAACCGAAGGTGAAGAAGAAGCGATCGAGAAAGGAGTGAAGGTTTTCTGTATTTCCTCAATTGAAGTGTAATCTGTACATATCCTATGTAAATAGAGCTAGAAATGTACAATTAATGGAAATAAAGAATCCTATGTATCAATCTAGATGTGTATCTAATCTCTAATTGATATGTACACAATCAGATCAAATTACAATCTCCAAAGAGAATATTGCATATCTTCTAACACTCCCCCTCAAGCTGGTGGCTTATAGACATCCAAGACGCCTAGCTTGCTCAGTAGATATGCATGTTGTCGATGACATAGGGGTTTGGTGAAGATGTCTGCTGGCTGCTCTGCTGTGCCAATTCCTTCTGTCTCAATTACCCCTTCTTGAATCTTGTCTCGTGTGAAGTGACAGTCTACTTCTATGTGCTTAGTCCTCTCGTGCACTATAGGGTTTGCTGCCAATTTGAGAGCTGCATCATTGTCACTGAGAATAATTTTGTCGCTCCTCGTACTTGTATTCCGAGGTCTTTAAGCAATCCTCGTATCCACACCACTTGACAAGTAGTTTTCGCCATAGATCGATACTCAGCTTCGGCCGAAGACAAGGATACGGTAGGTTGTTTCTTGGTCTTCCATGAGAGGAGCGAATCCCCTAATTTGATGCAGTATCCAGTGACTGATCTTCGACTAGTAGGGCATGTAGCATAATCGGCATCACGGTATGCTCTCATCTTCATGTCACCTTTGTTTGGATAGAAGAATTCCAAGTCCTGGACACCTTTTCAAGTACTTCACAACCTTCAACGCAGCTTCCAAATGAGATCGTTTTGGACTGTGCATGAACCGACTAAGAGTCATCTTTGCATAAGAGATGTCAGTCTAGTCATGGTCGGGTATATAAGCTTCCCGACAAGTCTTTGATAACTTTGATGGATCTTTGAGTATGGGATCATCATTCGTGATACATCCCTATCATATTCTGCAAGTAGTCAACTTAGTGTTCTCGCTCAATAGGAATCACAGTTGGTCTGCAACCTGATAGGCCTGCTTCCGATATAATTTCTAAGACAAACTTTCGTTGACTAAGAGAGATTCCTTGATCAGAACGAGCAATTTCAATTCCAAGAAAATATTTAGGTGCTCCTAAGTCTTTAATGTGAAAGGTAGCATGTAAATAATCTTTGAAATTGTCTATGGCAGCCTTATCATTTCCCATAAGAAGTATGTCATCGACATATATCATTAAATAAATGGATGACATACCTTTAGTTCGTGTGAATAAAGCATAGTCATGCTTAGACTGTTTGAAACCTGCTGATATCAGGGCATTTGCAAATTTGGAATACCATTGTCTGGATGCTTGCTTCAATCCGTAGAGGGATTTGCGGAGACGACATACTCTATTCTCCCCCTGTCTCCGTAAGCCTTGAGGAATGTCCATATAGATTTCCTCATCAAGATCCCCGTGCAAGAAGGCATTATGTACATCCATTTGATGTAGATTCCAATTATTAATAGCAGCAACAGACAAAAAAGAACGAACCGTGACATCGGTAGCAACCGGAGAAAAAGTCTCGTGGTAGTCAAAGCCTTCCTTTTGTGTGAATCCCTTGGCAACCAACCGTGCCTTGTATCTTTCAACGGAACCATCAGCACGATATTTGATCTTGTAGACCCATTTGCAGCCAATTGGCTTGCGACCAGGGGGTAATGAAGCAAGATCCCATGTTTTATTCTCAATCAAGGCTTGAAGTTCCGCTTTCATGGCCTGTTGCCATTTTGGTTTAATGGATGCCTCATCATAACTAGATGGCTCTGTTCTTCCGATAGGCGACTAATGCAACATCTATGTTCTGTGATAATCTATGAAAGGAAACATATGATGAGATGGATATTGAGTACTGGAGAATGAGTTGCACTGAGATATAGTCTTTAGTCCGGGTAGGAGGTCGTGCGGTGCGACCGAACGCCTTGGAGGAGTCATGTCGTATTTGTCACACTTTGGTAGGTTCCAACTCTATATGCTGATTTTCTTCAGCATCATGGGAATCTTCGAGTCGTGATTCTAAATTTTCTTCGAGCGATCGGTGCTCTCAACGGGTGTTGGTGTTGATCTTTGGAAGAATTGAATCGAGTGGAAGGAATGTACCTTGATTCTTCCATGGGTATATAGGCATGACCTTGAGGCACTTTGTTTCATCGAAAAACCGCTATGGGAAGGAGCTGTCATTCTGTGTTTGCATCTCGAAGTTATGCGCTTCGAGAAAAGGGAAAAACATCTTCACGAAAGATGACGTCACGACTTACCAGAAATTCCTTTGTGGAAATGTCAAGAACCCGATATCCCTTTTTTAAATTGGGATATCCCATGAAGATGCATTTCCTAGCATGTGGACTGAATTTATCTCTTGGCCCCCTTTGTTGCAACAAAACAAAGACAACCGAAGACCTTGAGATCTTTGGAGTTCGGTTTCTTCCCAAATAGTAGTTCAAAAGGAGTTTTCCCTTTAAGAATCTGAGTTGGCATTCGGTTGATTAGGTAAGTGGCTGTGACCACACAATCTCCCCAATAATTATCTGGAACTGATGCTTGAAACTTTAAGGCTCGTGCGACTTCTAATAGATGACGATGTTTCCGTTCCGCCACGCCATTTTGTTGTGGTGAATAGACACAGGAGCTTTCATGTTGTATGCCATGTGTAGTAAATAGTGAGGAGCAATCATGGCTGAAGAATTCTCTCCCATTATCGGAACGGATCCGTTGTATGGATTTGCCAAACTGATTCTTTGAGAGTGAGATAAAGCTCTTCAAATGAGAATATGTCTGATTTTTAGATTGCATCAAGAAGGTCCAAGTAGCACGAGAGTAATCATCGACTATAGTGAGAAAATATCGAGACCCATCATGATTTAATGTGTGGTATGGTCCCCAGATATCCACATGAATTAATGAAAAAATCTCACTAGTTCGAGTATTACTAGACGGAAAAGGTGAACGGGATTGTTTAGCAAGAGGACATATATGACAATGTGAATAGGGAAAAGAAGCACTGTGGCCCAATCTCAAATGCATAATGGAATTTCTATCATTGGTAGTCAGGTTACACAATGATGACTTATTCAAATAATTGCAGGGAAAATTACTTGAAAAACTATTCCAGAAAAATAGACCTTCAGAGAGACTACCCAAGCCCATCAGTTTCCCAGTCGAAAGGTCCTGAAAGAAACATGCATCAGCATTGAAAAAGACTTGACATGAATTTTCTTGACAAGCTTTGGACACAGAAATCAGGTTAAATTGGAATTCTGGGACATAAAGAACATTTCTAAGAGTAATTTGTGAGCTGAGATTGACTGTCCCTGTTTCATGAACATGAGTAATATTCCCATTGGGCAATTGCACAGAAATAGGGAAATTCAATCTGTCATTTGTACTTGAGAAAAATCCCCTGTCACATATAATATGGTCGCTTGCCCCTGAATCAATTATCCATGTCTTTCTGGATATTGAATTAATCAAGCAATGAATAATACCTGAAAAACTTGCTCCTCTCGTTGGTTGTGTCCATTTTTTGAATTGCCTCCATCAAGCGATTGTACCGACTATATGAGATGGGCTGGTCAAATTTTTTACCGGTCGGCCCAAGTAACTTGGTAAGTCGATGAAATCCTTTTTCTTTTTCACCGGGCTTTCCATGCAACTTCCAGCAATTATCAATTGAGTGATTAGTACGTTTGCGTAATCACAAAATAATTTATTCTTGCCTTTAAAATTTCTTCCGAAATTTCTTGATGACGTGGCAAGCATCTGACCGTCCATTCCTTTGATTGCAGCGAAGATCTGGCCGTCCGATCCCTTTGACGCGAGCGGCTGTCCACCGTTGGATCCGATCGAGCGATCAAAAGCTTGCAAGTCGTCCGATCCTCGGGACAGATCCTAGCCGTCCATCCGGTCTGGTTTAAATACCCTGGATTCTTCGGTGAACCCTAATTTCGCCGCTCGTCTCTCTCTCTCGCGATCTAGGTTTAGGGTTCTGGAGGCCACGTCTCGCCGATCACCGAGCGCTGCGAGTGCGATGCTTTTGCCGCTCCTGGTGTGGTCCGGCGACGTCGCGTGTCGCTGACTCTCTTCCTGCACGGCCAATTGAAAAATCCGCCCAATCGGCGGCATGGGATCCATGGCGAGGATCTCGCGAGCGAAATCCGAGGTAAGTCTCGTTCAAAATGAGGAGAAAGCGTGTAGCTTTCTCCCTATCTTTGATAGATCTGTATTGTTTGATGGTGGACTCCGGTCCCACGAGCTTCTCCTCGGCCACCTCGAGATTGTTCCACGGAGAGGAAAGTTTGTTGAAAACGGCTGTGACCGTCATATTACCCTGTTTCAATTCACTGAGATCTTGCATGAGATTGAAAATTTTGGCCTGGTCCAACTTCCCGTACATTTCCTGTATGTTTTCCCACATTTCTTTTGCGTCTTCTGTTGGTGGGAGTCCAGCCGCGACCTCGGAGGAGACGCAATTGCCGATCCGAGGTTCGGATCGGGCGGTTGTTCTTCCTCCCAGTCGGGCCGGACGTTCATCTATGGGGACTTGAATGGTTCCGTCGAGGAAACCGTCTTTATCTTTTGTTGCTAGGGCGCACCGGAACTCCCGCGACCATCTTGTGTAATTTTTGGCCCGGTCAATTGCTGGCTAATGAGCCGCAATTCTGGTCCGTCGGCATTAGAGACGAACAATGGATCGCCGGGTTACGGTCGTCCGACGAGCGCCGCCGCCGGAAACGGTAGAAAGCCAGTGCGAGGTTTGGGTAGGTATTTCCTTGACCCGATTCGTTCGCCCCAATTGGATACCCCGCATGATAAAAACCCGGGTAGGGATTTGTTCCCATACCCGGCTCTCCCGACCCGCTCAACTGCTCCGATCCGATGGCTGAGTTTGCCCCGTTTGTGTTTGGTGGGCCTCCATTGGTTTGGACGTAGCTCTGGGGACCCACATATGCAGACGATGATGGATTCGGGCTTGCCCCGAAATAGAGTGGATATGGAATCCACTGGTATGGTTGACCCGCCAAGGGTTGCCCCGCATTGAACTGAGTCTGCGTGGGTCGCCACTGAGGGGGTTGAGGTTGAGTCTGCTGACTTGTGACTGCAAGTGTTGCAGGTTGAAGATCAGCCTGCGGATCATGAGGAATTACTTCTTCAGTCGGTGAGTTTCCAGAGACAGAGATGCTGGTTTGCGGGGAGGTCATGGTGAGTAAAAAGAAACCTTCGGATTATTAATTCTAATGCCAAACAAGTCCCCCCTTTCTTGTAGGTTGAAGAACTGTTTTGACAGAAGAAGAGAGCGGAAGCAAATCAGAAACCTTGCTCTGATACCATGAAAGAAACCGAAGGTGAAGAAGAAGCGATCGAGAAAGGAGTGAAGGTTTTCTGTATTTCCTCAATTGAAGTGTAATCTGTACATATCCTATGTAAATAGAGCTAGAAATGTACAATTAATGGAAATAAAGAATCCTATGTATCAATCTAGATGTGTATCTAATCTCTAATTGATATGTACACAATCAGATCAAATTACAATCTCCAAAGAGAATATTGCATATCTTCTAACACGGACGATGTAGTTTTCACGAATGATCAAATTGGTTTTACGTTACTATCATATTTAGTCTGTTGTTTTCAGTGTCGCTAGCATTAGGACCCGGGAAGGAATACCAGTCTTGTAAAACTGCTCTTGTCCGGAAAATTAGTGAGAAAACGAGAGCAAAGACAGCTACGGTCAACACCGTTAGGGAATATTTACGGGTCGGTTAACGTGTTGTGTAAGTAAATATATGTGGGGAATTTAACAATAAATAAACTCAAAGGTGAAAGTTCGAAACAAAAATTCGAAACTAATCTCGTCTTCGATTAGTCCTAGGCAGGTTTTGTTACCGTGACGCAAATATCACCGAGCACAAAAGGACACCATTGGGGCCCGAAGCACAGAGTCGCAATTTGGTCTAGGACGCTTCTACTTTTTCATTTAAAAAGACGGGCTTTCTTTCACCGTGCTAGTAGATTTTAAAAAATGTTTGTACGTCTTAAAACATCACTAATTAGAAGTATTATCGGTGACTTGATTTCCCTAAAACTTTGTTGCGATAACTTGCTCATATTCTGGTGAAGTTACCAACTTTGTCCAACAGGTTGCAAATTATCGATATTTTCGTATCTTTTACTATTTTTTATTTTTTTTTTATTACGAACACTTTATACTTACCAACTCTCATTTAAATAAATTAGTCTTTAATTAGTGACATACCAAGCTTTTTTGATTAAATTGTCAATAAGTTTTGGATTACTAATTCTAATTTGAGTTAATTACTAACTTCATTTTATTTTCTTAAAATTCATCAACTTTTGTTATCTTTTACCAACTTTATTTGTTTTTCGGACAAAACGCATTAAGGTCATGAACTCGTGTAAAAATTTTGCGGACCTTTGTTTGTGTGACTTACTACCGTTTTCCAATTAGGTCACCAATTAGTTTTGATTTAAAAACTTAACATTCGATTTGCTTAAATACATTTATTTGTTTTAACATAAAATTACCAACTTCACTATTGAGTTTCCTACTTTTATTTGACTTGCTTAACACTCCATTAATTTACTAACTCATTTTATAAAATTTCGACCTTAATTAGAGTGATTACTAATTTTTTTCTGATTAAATTACCAACTTGTTTTGTTGTACTAACTCTTATTAGAGTCAGTTACAGGCATTTTTTTTCCATGAGTATGGTATACATATAAGAGTTGGGATAATTTTCCAAAAAGTCCTAAACCTATCCTAATTTAGTTATAAGCATTTCAATTTGGCCAATTTAATTCGAAGCATTTTGTCAATTTGCTAATTTAGTCCTTCAGATCAATTCTCAATGTAAATTGACCATATGGATGATAGTTGTCTTAAGTGGCACGGTTAGCGTTGACATGAACATTTTTTGCAATTTTTTTTTTATAAAAACTAAAATTTTCATAATTTTTATTTTCTTTATTTTTTTTTTTTGTTGTGCTTTTTCCCTAAAGGTCCAGCACAGGTCACTGACCAATAAGGGAGGGCCAAGGCTGCCTCGCTTTTGTGTGAGGCAAGGGCTATCGCCACCATCACTGAGGCCCCATGAACCTTTGAGGAAAAAGAATAGTAGAAAAGAAGAATAAACAAATAATTAAAAAAAAAAACTCACAATTAATTTCACATCAGCGCCAACTCTAACTTAGAATGATCAATGTCCACGACATCAATATCCGGCCAAAATTCGTGGGAATGACTAACTTGGCAAATTATCAATAGATTTATGATTAAATTTGCTAAATTAAAAGGTTTAGTGTTGAATTGACCATACAATAAGTTTAAAATTTTTTGGACATTTTTCCTTTCAAGAGTTAGTTAAGGCAAAATTTTGTTAGTACTTTAATATGACAAAAGTTAGTAAGTCACTGTTGTCTAGGTTAGAAAATTAATGTAAAAGTTAGTAAATTCGAAGCATTAATAAGTTATGCAAATAAATATTGTAAGTTGATAGAAACATTGTAATTTATTCGAATAATGCTTCATAAAAAAAATGACTTGTCAAAATTAGTTGCGTTGTTTTATTTATCAAATTTTACCGGGATGGAAAAGAGTCAGTTTTTGGGCTCGAGACAATAGATTTCTACCCTCGTCTTTGACCACAAGTGTCATGTCTTAATCCTTCAAGCACATGCCCATCCCGGTTTGGTCAATTAAATAGCGACATCCTAGAACGTATCGCCAACCTATTCATTTTTATACGCATGCAGAAGCACATAATAATCCCAGACAATAACAAGATGTGATAGAAAAGTAAGGCCACAATTCACAAACAAAACAAGCCTTTTATAAACAAACAATTTTATATACAATACCGGACTATTTACAAAAATATTGGCTTAACAAAAAGGGAACTATCCTATGACCCACTAGTCAGACACTTTTGCCGATTCTTCGATCTCCACCTTCCTAGACTCCAAGGGTTCCGGTCCTCCACGACTGCCATCTAAGGACATGAAATTGTTATCCCACAATGGGGTGAAATGACATCTCAGCGAGTTCACCCCCAAAGATTGGATTAGAAAGAAAATATGACTTAAGAATTGCCTAAGCACAAACATGAGTCAAATGACTTACCTTGGCCTTAGTCCCTTCCTGCAAATCAATAAAATATGCACTTCATTGAATCACATCAACTAACCAAATCACCACATTAGATCGAATCATCGATCAATCGACTTAATCAATTCCATGTCATCAAAACCATTTCCTAGTCATCTCAATCAATACTATATATAAAGTCCGATCATAATCAAGACTGCTCACTCGAAACTGATAATAGATAGTATGAGCAGAAACTAATGATGCTCACAAGAAGCTACTAGATATACTATCCCGATCATCAAATCATTTTACCATTTTTATCTTACTCGATAAAAATAATTGTGTGTGGATACACGGTCGGCCTTAGCCAAAATATAATTTTTTGCCACTTGTAAATCCCACCAATTTTAACAGTCCACAAATCCATTTTTAGTGCTGTAAACCGACACCCGATGATTTTCCCATTTAATTATTGAAATTAAATAAATTTGGGATAAATCCCCAAAATTACAAATCACACTCAATTTGCACAAAATAATAGTCAATTAAATAAATAGATCACACCACCGCAATCAGCACGAAATTCCAGTCACCGGCTATCTAATCTAATTTCCAAAAAATAAAAAAATAATTAAATAATTACGAAAAATAATTATTAAATACTAAAAATAGCAACTTAGGTCAAAAAGCCTAATTAAAAGCCGAGATGGGCCCAGAAAATTTTTGAACCACTCTAGATAAATACTAGAGCTTGTATGGCCCTAATTACACCACTCTAACCACCTAACATGCAATAACGATTAATTAAATTGCTAATCTACTCTAATTATCCACCTAGTCCATACTTAGTCTAAACTAATTAATCCTTAAGTTTCATTAACTTACTAAATAGGGATTAGTGAGTTAAACTCACTTGATCAATGATCTGCTCGAATCAAAACGATGGGGACTCGGAGGGGCTCAATAAACTCCAAAGCGGAACTACCAATCAAGGTCCAAAAAGCACTAAAGCGGGCTAAAACAAAGGCTGAGAACCCAAGGCTAATCGGTTCTGTTCTAGGCCGAGAGAAGCTGGATCGGTGGTTCGGCTGAGGTGGAGGCGAGCAGGGAAGGACGGAGGGGCTGAACCGAGTCCAAGTGGAGGTAGGCGGTGACTCTAGCGGTCACGACGGTGATGGACTGTGCCCTGGTGAGCTACTAGATGCACTAGCTAGGCGAGACGGTGGCCTAAGATGCATGGCGAGGAGGGGCAATGCGCAACAGCTTTGTGGCTGATACGAGGTGAGCAACGACGAACGATGGTGGCAGGGGGTCCGACGGGCTTCAATGGGCAAAATGGGCTGCTGGTTCAATTTCCTAGGCTTGCTGAGAGTTTCTTCGATCTATACAAGGAGGAGGGATCGACGGATTGGGGAAGAAGGAGGGGGGGACCAGTTGGATAGGGGGGGACCACTTTGGTCTCTCTCTCATCCCTTTGCCTCCCTCAACTTGGTCTCACATGCAAGTTGTCCTCCATAGCTAATTTCCAACCCTCAACACACCTTCTAGAAGCCTTGAAGTAGTCTAAAGGTTGGGTCCATAGGGGGCATACGAATTTTGGTTCAATTTCCTCAATTTGGACTTCAATCCTCCCTTGGACCAATCCAATTCAGCTCGATCAATTTGGTATTTTTCCTTACCAATTGAACCTATTTGCATCCAAATTTCAACGATAAAAAACGATCCTCTACATTTTCCGATCGAAAACGGTCCTATGTTGACTTTTTTTGCTAAAACCTTGGTTTGCAAAAAAATCTTCGGAAACTAAGTTAACGTTCCTAAAATGACTCGTGATATGACAAAACTTTCAATTTCTAAAATCGGATTTAAATTCGGGGTTAGTTTCAATCTAGCGTGATTTTAGCGTGACTTAGTCTACCGGGTAACTTTTAGAAATTTTTAAGTGTAAATGACCCGTAGTCGATTTTCTTTTAGCCACAATGAAACTCTTCGACACATTGACAATTCTCAATTGTCGTGAAAATTTCGAGATTTTGATTACAGACACAAGGTACCAAAAAGACAAAAAAAATCAATCTAGTACCGATCGATGAGAATTTTGCAATTTAGTGGAATCACCCACATTTAGCAACCCATCTCAGTCAAATCGACTTATCTCTAATTTCTAAGCGATTTTTAACTATGCCGTAATGATCTTTGCAGATGAGCATGATTGAGTAGTCAATTCCTGATCGAATCTTCAAGTTTATTGCATTAAAATATTTTAATGACTTTCCCAGATAATCCAGTTATCTCAAGAGTGATCAGCTTTGAGAACAACATTATAGGCGCGTCAATGAAATGCTCGATTAATTTAATTGAAAGCAGAACTGAAAAATCCATGATGTCACAACAAAGTTGATGGAAAAATTGTCCAAAAAGTCCTAAACTTATTGCAATTTTTCTAATTCAGTCATAAACCTTTTAACTTTGTCAATTTAGTCCTAAATATTTTCACTTCTTGTCGATTCAATCCATCCAACCAATTTTGGCCGGAAAATGCTAACGTGGATGCCGGTGGTGCCACGTAAGACTTCCGGCGCTAACGTGGATAATTTTTAATAATATTTTAATATTTTTGAATTATTATTATATTTTTCTATTCCCCCCCCCTTTTTTTGGCTTTCTTAGCCTTTTCCGGTGGCAAGCCGTCACTTGTGGCTGATGGTTGGCCACCAAAAGGGCCAAGAAAGCCAAAAAAAAAAAAAAAAGAGGGAAAAAAAAAGAAAAAATATTAAAATATTATTAAAAATTATCCACGTCAATACCGACAGTCCTACATGGCACCGCCGGCATCCACATCAGCATTTTCTGGCCAAAATTGGCCGGATGGACTGAATCAACAAGAAGTGAAAAAGTTTATGATTAAATCGGCAAAATTAAAAGATTTATAACTAAATTGATAAAATACAATAGATTTAAGACTTTTTGAACAATTTTCCCAAGGTTGACCATACATTGGCCGTGGCATTTAGGGTTAACCATAAAAGAGGCTCTTCTTAGAATGTCTCATTCGTGAAAGGACTTAGGATAGAGATATAAAATATGGTCGATCATATGATGTTGGTTGATTTTTGGTAGTTTTTCATGGACAAACTATTGGAGATTTAGTATTCTAATTTTTGGAATTAGAAGGCGAATTGTTCTTCTTGTATATCTGACAAAGTCAGCTGAGTTTAAGCCACTAGAAAGCCATTGAATCCCCTAGCCCAAATGATAAATTTTACTCAAATGCAATATGAAAAATATGAATCGCATGAGAAATTCATATGATTAAAGAAAAATGGTATTTACTCAAAATATCACTTGAGAGTGAACTTCAATTCAATTATTGTGTTTGGTGTTTGACAAGAATTTCAATTCATTTAATTTTGATAAGGTAGTGATTATTATATAAATCTTTGGAACTCCAAATTTGGAATTATGGTACAATACAAATACCTTCGAACACAAATTCTTGCCAGTTGTCCTCAATTGATAGTAGATTGAAAACA
This sequence comes from Eucalyptus albens, assembly GCA_014182695.1. Classification (NCBI taxonomy): domain Eukaryota; kingdom Viridiplantae; phylum Streptophyta; class Magnoliopsida; order Myrtales; family Myrtaceae; genus Eucalyptus; species Eucalyptus albens. The sequence goes on from CM024646.1 coordinate 18,333,489, forward strand.
AACAGTAAACGCTTTCATGCCCACAATTACTTAATGACTTGAGGACTCTTTTGACTTCTTGCTTCGTTCGTAGGCCATGCACAAGAATCTTGGTATGAAATTAGATGATCCAAAACTCTACTCCAATATAAAAATGACAAATTATGCTAGCATATAAATATGGAATTTTTTAGGGTGGTCATTAATTGAGAAAGTTGGAAGTTGACTGGAATTTTCATCTTTTCAATAGGATATACCTGCCATTTAAGATAAACCATGAGAAAGACCTATTCCCATAATTTTGAGGGTTGAGGACTCTTTTGGCTTCTTTCTTTGTTGGTGGGCCATGAAATGGGGGATTTGCATGCTTTTGCCTACAATATTTTATGTTTCTTCTTGGACACTAGTTCCTAACTCATACACGCAATTCGTATAATTATTATATGCATAATATATTAAATTTGCGGGATGTTAGGTGAAGCCTCCCGTCAAAGAATTAATATAATTTAGAGCGGTTAAATTATCAATTTAAAAGTTTCAATCAATGTGGCTCTGGATATTATAAAGTTCTTGAAACTCTAGATTCTTTCTTAATGCTATCCTTAGGTTAAAGCCCCCATTTGTTTGAAAGAAAATGATTTATTTGAAAATCATTTTTTCAAAAATGATTGCCTATATTGCTTAAAATAATTAGTCAATAAAAATGTTTCATTGTTGACAACAATTTTCGTTTATACGTTTGTAAGCGATACTAAAAATCATTTTTAAGAAAACATTTTTCAAATTATTTATTTTTTGTGAAATAAATGCACACTAAAGGTATCATAGATCTATTGCGCATCCAAATGTGTCACAGTTTTGCATCTAGCCAATGGTTGGTTCGAAATTACAAAATGCATAATGTTATTTTTGACCCTAAGGAGCTCTTTGGCACTTTTATATCGACCCCATCATCTTGTGGAGTTTTGAGAGGCCCAAGTTAGGGTAAAGGCCCCGGTTAAAGGCTCAATCTTCAATTAATCATGTTCTTGTTGAATGGGAAAATCTAGATACAAACCATCTAAAAGAACATAACATAAATGAAACTCCATCTCAGTTTATGCAAATCAAATATGTATTTATAATTGGTTTTGCACGAATTTTTTTTTTTTACTTTATACTAAAAAAATTTTTTTAAACAACTTCTAAACCTAATTTGACAAAATAATTTCACGAAAATTCATATCTATCTTAAGATGACAATTACTATTAGTTTATTGATAGTACTAATGAGAAATTAAACGCCATAATAATGTATATAAACAACCATGTGACCATTTTCAGTCACAAAGACATGACTAATACACGATAAATGTCATTTAAGTTTCTTTCTTTCTTTTGAAAAGATGACATTAATAAATAATACCCACTAGTTGTGATCATTTTTATTAGTCTTTAGTAAAAAAAAAAAAAAAATTCTTATTTGAGATGTAACATCCAAAAGTTTTTATGTACGGTAATGATATTTTTAGACTTGTTAGTATTGAGAATAGACACTGATTTGCTTGTTAAATATTAATTTTGTAGATACTTTGGTAACCTAACAAATTTTTTATTATGAAAATCTTATAATTGAATCAATTGGCAGTTTTTCCATTTGTGTTTTTCTTCCTATTCTCCCTAAATATTTAACCTCTCACATGTTTTACTCTTAAAGATATGGAACTTGGCAGTGATGAGGTCATGCATTGCCTTATGAAACTTGGCCTTAGTTCATTAATGCTTGAAATGATTATTGCTCACACTTGGCCTAATAAAATGAAGCCTTCTATCATTCACATAAATATTTCTTCTCTTGACTTATGATATCAAGCCATTTGCACCTCAGCTATTAGCATTAGGGGGTTGGAGCACTACCCTTTATACTTATTGTTCTAACCCTAAGAAAATTAATGCCTTTAACCATGGTTAAATTGATTCCACTTTGTTCTTCCTTGTTTTAGTTGATTTAGGTAGAGGGGAGACTTTTAAAAGATTACAAGCCCCACTTCATTAATTTTATTCATCAACTCATTTCTTCAACTTAGGTCCTCAAAACCATGAGTAAAAGCCAATGCCCCACATCCGTATTATAAAAGTTTATGTCTCAATCTTTCAAGTTGGATGATGTGACCCTAAGACAATTAATGCCTTAACCATGGTTAAATCAATTCCACTTTTTTCTTCCTTGTTTTAGTTGATTTGGGTAGAGGGGGGACTTTTAAAAGAACACAAGCCCCACTTCATTAATTTTACTCATCAACTCATTTCTTGAACTTACAAACTTATGAGTAAAAGCCAAGGCCCCACACCCATATTATAAAAGTTTCTATCTCAATCTTTCGAGTTGGACGATGTGACTAAAGCCTTAAATTGCCTAATCTTTTTTAAGGTAAGTGAAAACTCTAGGGAATAAGTTAGGTTAAGCTACTTAGTATTCTTGATATGGTTGATAAATGTAAATTTTGACTAAATTTTTTGATGTAAAGTGCCATTAGGTTCCAATAATGGTATGTCGAGTTGTTATGTTTCCTTGATTTATATTGATGAGTTTGTTATGCTCTTTTTTTTTTTATTCGGTCTTACTCTAGCTCTCACTCTCAAACTTTTGTCATGTCTCTTTACTGAACGTGAGAGTCAAATCCCATACCTAAAGCTAAATCGTCCCCATCCCAACTTCCTAAGAAGATAGGGATTCGAACCCCCTGCATCTCCCTTAGAATGGTTTATGCTCCTTGATTTGTATTGACAAGTTATATATTTTGAGAGTAAATAAGTTAATTTCAAGAGAAATAAGTAGTATGTTGATGGAAAAGTGTGAAAAGAATTAAAGAAAACTTAGTAGAATAAGTGTGGAAAAGGGTGAAGATGTTGACTAGGAGGAGTTGAGGCTGGTTTTATAAATTTTGCGTAAATTGACTTATGAACATCTAATTTGTTGATTTTTCAAAATAATGATGATGATGATGATGATGACGATGATGTCAGTTTTTGGAAGTTGCCAATTTTTTTTTTTTTTTTTTTTTAAAGATGCTAAATTTTGAAGAGTTGTCGATTTCAATGGGGAAAAGTTTCCTTATTTTGAAGAAATTTCCTAAAGTTGTGAAATTTGAGAGGTTTGCTTTAAATTTGAGAGATTAGGGGTGAGCATCGGTCTAAGGTTAACCCTGAACTGACCTTGAACCGGCCCAACCCTACCGATCTTGATCCAATTCCCTAGGGAGATTGGGGCAGCCCTTGGTCTTGGGATCCTTAGACCAACACTGTGCGAGTTGGTTCTCGGTCTTAGAAGTTTAGAGTCGGTCCAACCTGGACCAACCCCGACTATATATAATATATCTAATATATTATTTATAATTTTTTTATATAGCAAAAACCTTAAGTCAAACAGTGTCAAAAGCATTAAACAACTCCTTAATGAGGATTTGAAGTAATTTTACACTGTTCTTTAATAGCTTATATTTTTAATGTCTTTTACAACATCAACAGCCATACTTACAAATGCAAATAAATGTCTCTGTGAGGAGTCCTCAAGGCGTTCTCACGGCATAAATAGCTTCTCATGGTATCATCTTCCAGTACTCATTCTCTTATGTCTTTTTTGTCATTTTAGTATTCAACTTACCAAAATTGAAAGAAACAACTTCTCCGCTTGCCATTCGACACTCGCCTCCCTTGCTTTTGGTCGATTGCACTACTCATTGCTCGACACTCGCTCCACTCGACGCTCGTCGCTTGCACCGCTTGCCTCTCTTCATTGACCTTGCTTGTCATCGAACCTATTGAGTCAGTTCAATCCTCGGTCGCCTTTTCCAAGAAGTGCAAAAAATGAAACAAAAAAATTATCGGTCAATCTCGGGTTGACCTTAGAATTGAACCAAACCCATTAGGTCGGTCCAGTCTTCGATCTTAGGCTCAATAGGGTTAGTTCTCGGTCTCAAAAATTGAGGACTAACACTATGCGAGTTGGTCCTAGGATTAGGGGGTGGATCGCCCAAACCAAACCATGCTCACCCCTACCTAAGATGCTTACCTTTGGTGGACAATTTCTAAGTACCCATCTTAAGTTGATGATTATTTTGATCACCAATTCTTATATTGATTTTCTATGGATATTATCATTTCTTGCTTGAGGAAATAAATGAGGTAAATATGGTGTCGTTTATGTAAATGATCCGTGAGCAAACTATGGTGTGTGTATCCCAGTGATGTTTTGAGTAAAATGATGTTAATTACTTAACAAGGATTTTGAACATCTTTATGTGCAATATTATTGTATGATAAAATTTGTAAAATACTATAAAGTATTCTGTCATCCTCGCCATAGTGGAGACAATGCCCTGTTGTGTAATCGTGATGCCTTGCTTTGTGATTTTAATACCTTGGGAGTGTTTAGGGTTTTCTTGGAAGTTTCAAGATGCCCCATGAGTTGGGATGTCTTGGAATTGAGATGCCCTACTATGTGATCGGAATGACTTGGGAGTGTTTGAGAGAAGAAATAATAATGAATATAATACATGATCATGTGTATACATATATTCACACGTTATTTAAATTAGTGTTAGCCATGGATCACAATATGATATGCAATCTACTTGCAGTGGACTTAAATGATTTTGAATATCATCACTAATAGTTTTCATTGGCATAAGTTGTTTGGTGATATTGGTGCACCATGATGTTGGCATATCATAATCACAAAGGTAGATTACTTGTTTATGCATTCGTTATACTTGGTCATTTGATTTGAGTATGTCGATTGTTGATACTAGATTAAGTATTAAGATAATTTTCTACATTAGACTTAGAGATTTCATTTATTTGGCCTCAGTTCACTCCTTTATTTTTAGACATGTATGATGGATCCCCCACCGCCACCACTTTTTAGAGCTCCCAAACTAGTCGATTGTGTCTTTGAAGATGTGTTTGTACTTGGGTTTGCTATAATATATGGTTGGCTTATAGAGTGGATTCCCCATCGGAATGTTGCTTGGTATGTTAACATAGGGGGCAAGTTGGTCGAACCACTTAGAAGCTTTGATGGTTCTCTAGATTTTGGCGATGATGGTTTATCAATGAGTGAAGTTGTCAACCCTTAGTTGATTGTCCAATAGTGTATAGGCAAGCTTTTGGGAGTAAGAGTACAGTGACATAATTAGGTGACCTTGACCTTTCTTGGGAATTATGTATTTCATATTCGCTTAAATGTTATATAAAGATAATAACCACTAAAGTTTGTATAAAGAGGCATATGTATATTATTTTTAACTTGTGCAATTTTCTCGTATGGATTGATGTGAGTATTTTGTTGTGCTTCCACATATTATGAAAAAGAAAGAAAGATGTAATTTCTTACACCATGTGTCACATATGACGTTGTGGGGCATCACATGAGACAATTATAGACTATATGGCTAAAAAACATTAACTATTTGGCCCATTTATATTGAAAGGTTAATTAGTTTTGGGAGAAATACCAAAAAATTATAACCCTTTGTTCCATAGTCCTGGGGTGGGGCTATTTACAACTAGCCAATTAAGAATTCTCAGATGTACTCTAAACCAATTGCAATTGTGCATATTCAGTTCCAAACTTTTTTTTTTTTTTTTTGCCAATTGAGTTATAAATATTTTACATTTGTATCAATTCAGTCCATTCGACAAATTTCGAATTGAAACCACTGACGTAGATGTTAGCCGTCCAAAGTGGTGCAGCTGGCATAGATGTAGACAAAATTTTATAGTATTTTAATATTTTTCAAATTTCTTTTTTTTTTTTTTTAAAAAATTTGCCTTCTTTGGTTTCTCGTTGTGGCCAGCGAGGTTCGCTTGAGCTCACTAGCCATTAAGCGAGGGCTATTTGCCTACCATCAACAAGGGTCACAACCCTCACCCATATCTTGGTGAGGCTATAGCCACCATCACCCATAGGTGAGAACCCATCTACTTCCTCCTCTCAAATGTTCATAATCAAGCAATGCAATTGTAGAACCTCAAAATCCAATTACAATGAAAACATAGTCATAAGGATTTGGGTGAGGTGGGCTCACCTGCAACCATTGTGGCCTTGCCTAGTGGCCAATGAGCTTTGACACCCCTCGTAGGCCATAGTGAGAAACTAAAAAGGAAGGAAAAAAAATTTAAAAATCAATAAAAAAATTCAAAAAAAAAAATTATTGACGTCAACTCTAGTCATATAATGTAGGACAATCAGTGTCCACACCAGCGATTTTCAGCCAAAATTAGTCGAATACACTAAATTGGGACAAATGTAAAAAGTCTAAGACTCAATTGGTAAAAAAAAAATGTTTATGACTGAATTAGCGCAATCGCAATAGATTTATTACTTTTTTTTGGCAATTTTCCCATTAGTTCTTAGATGGATTGGTTCCCAAGTAGAAAATATAAAATTACACAATTTTATTACAGAAAAATATGTTGGTCAAATTGTTGTGTTGTTTCTTCATGCTAAAATGCATGATTCTATTCTAGATGAGTATAAAAGTTTTTTTTTTTTTTTTTTTTTTTTTTTTTTTTTTTTTTTTTTTTTTGCTTTTAAAAGAGTCTTTAGAATAGAAACTAAACTTGTAAAATTAAGAATAGATATTCCCTAAAACCGAAGTTGAATCTCAGCCCACCCTTTTATTTTTAGACATGTATGATGGATCCCCACCACCACCACTTTTTAGAGCTCCAAAACTGGTCGATTGTGTCTTTGAAGATGTGTCTGTACTTGGATTTGCTGTAATATATGGTTGGGTTATAGAATGGATTGCCCATTGGAATGTTGCTTGGTATGTTAACATCAAGGGTAAGTTTGGTCAAACCACTTAAGAGGCTTTGATGGCTCTCCAGGTTTTGATGATGATGGCTTGTCAATAGGTGAAGTCATCAACTTTTAGTTGATGGTCCAATAGTGTATAGGCAAGCTTTTGGGAGTAAGAGTACAGTGATATAGTTAGGTGACCTTGACCTTTCCTAGGAATTATGTGTTTCTTATTTGCTTAAATAGTGTGTAAAGATAATAAGCACTCAAGTTTGTATAAAGAGGCATATGCATACTATTTTTAACTTGTGCAATTTTCTTGTATGGATTGATGTGAGTATTTTGTTGTGCTTCTGCATGTTATGAAAAAAGAAGAAAAAAAAAAAGATGTAATTTCTTAGGACATTGCGGGGCACACATGAGACAATTATAGAACTCTATGACTAGAAAAACATTAACTATTTCGGCCCATTTATATTGTAAGGTTAATTAGTTTTGGGAGAAATACCAAAAAATTTATAAACCAATTACAATTGTGCCTATTTAGTTCTAAACATTTTTTTGTTAATTAAGTCCTAAATCTTTTACATTTGTGTTAATTAAGTCCATCTGAAAAATTTTGATCGAAAATTGCTAATGTAGATGTCAATCGTCCAAAGTGGCATAGCCAGTGCTGATGTAGACAAATTTTAATAGTACTTTAATATTTTCAATTTTTTTTTTAAATTCGTTCTTTGGTTTCTCACTATGGCTAGCAAAGGTCGCTTGAGCTCGTTAGCCACTAGGGGAGGGCTACTTGCCTACCGTCAATGAGGGTCACAACCCTTGCCCAGATCTTGGCAAGGCCATGGCTGCCTTCATCCACGAGTGAGAACCCATCTACTACCTCCTCTCAAATGTTCATGCTTAAGTAATGCAATCGCAGAACCTCAAAACCCCATTACGATGAAAACATAGTAATAAGGATTTAAGCAAAGTGGCCTCGCTTGCGGCCATTGTGGCCTCGCCTAGTGGCCAACAAGCTTCAACGCCCCCTTGCCGGCCATAGTGAGAAACAAAAGAAGGAAGGGAAAATGTTTAAAAATTAATAAAAAAATCAAAAAATTTGTCAACGTCAACATTGCCCGCATAACATAGGACAACCAGTGTCCACGCCAACAATTGTCGACCAAAATTAGTCGAATTAATTGAATTGGAACAAATGTAAAAAGTTTAAAACTCAATTAGCAAAAAAAAAAAAATGTTTGTAACTGAATTAGCTCAATAACAATATATTTGTGACTTTTTTGGTAATTTTCCCATTAGTTCTTAGATGGATATAAAAATTACACAATTTTATGACAAAAACATGTGTTGGTCAAATTGTTGCGTTGTTTTTTCATGCTGAAATCCATGATTCTATTCTCGATGGGTGTAAAAATATTTTTTTTTTTCTTTTAAAAGAGTCTTTAGAATTGAAAACCAAACGGGTGAAATTGAGAACTGGATCGATTCTCCCTAAAATCGAAGTTGAACCTATAGGTCCGGTCCAATACGATTTGAATTTTGGATAGAGCTTGATTTAGTGCACATCCCTACTAAATTGCAAAGATTCTACTACCATTACAGGGAATTCACTTGGAAAATGTTTAAGCCATGATGCTAACGTGGTCATGTCATGCCATGGAAAAACCCGATATTTCCAAAACCATCCTTTACTTAAAGCTGTGGAATGGGGGTTCGAATTTATTCAAAGAGGCTTGCGGAATCAAAAGTCAGCTAAAGTAGGAACTATTGTCCTTCTTTAGGACGATGTTTAATAACTGTCGTGTACCCCTATCGCTTTCGAAGTCTCCATGGAAAGACTTCGAAAGTCGCATTGACTTTTGCGTAAAGCTTGCCATTAATGACGAGCAACATGGTGGGCTTAGGATACCTATTAAATATATTCAATTTAAAGATTTTTTTTCTTATTTCCAAGTCATTTACTATATATGATATAGCAAAAAAAAAAAATAGTATAACGACAAATTTGAAATTTATTTTAGATTGCTTAACAAGCATTATCTTGAGCACTCGCACGGTGGAGTTGCAGTAGCAGGTTCATCTCGCGGGTAATTGATGTTTCGTCGATGTCTTAAACTAAACATTATAGCAGAGGATAAGGCATGTTTCGGTCTCGTTTGAAACCCTTTTCTATAAGACAAACACAAGGCTCATAAATTTATTATATTAAAGCGATACAAAATCATTTTTCAACTTTACTTCTCATGACGATGGTATAAAAGCCTGTAATTATCATCCTCATTTTTTACAATGAATTCGAAGTTGCATCATCTAGACATAATTTACCAAGTCGCCATTTTATTTCCCAAACAACCTTTTACGACGTTAGCGTTGGGCTGTCTCGAGAAGTGGCGGCAAAACGCTGCGGGGTGGCTCTCAATTGTCATCGTGCCGTATTGCTATTTGTGGGAAGAGAGAAAGGGTTGGAAAAGAAGAGTGGGAAAATGGGTTTTTAAGTTGGGAAGATGCAAAACGGAAATTTTTAAGTCCGACTAAATATTTCATATGAAGAGTATAATTGAGGATAATTTTGTAAGGGCTAATAATACCAAGAATCTCCATCTCAGATATCTGCACTACATTTACTTAAAAGTTAATTTTTGTGTTCCAAAAACTCTCAAATTGATACTTATACTATATTTATTACAAACTAAATTTTAGGTAACAAAAAATCTCAAATTACTCCATTCATGATCACATATATCCAAAACGATATGCGCACATTATATTTACCTCAAATTATGATAAACCTTGGATTTTTTTAGGTAAATGTGGTGCGAATGCATCAGTTTAGAATAATATGATACGGTTGTACTTGTTTGAAATTTTTTGTCATATAAAACTTATATTTTGATTTATATAATGTCAGTATCAAGATATAAATGTACTCTTTGAAATTTTTGTGATATTAACCCGTCCCGTAATTATGTAACTTATCCGTTTAGCGCTGCTTCTGCCGCAAGTGGGAAGGGACGCGCTAATGATATTCTTCTCCCGTCAAAGCAACACAGCGAATCAATCAGTGGACGCTGACAACTCTCCTCTCATACATCATTCAGTCTGGTCAAATGGCTCGCCTTGAAAAAAAAAAAAAATCGAGAAAATAAAAAAGAAATATATATAGAGAGAAAAATAGATGTTAGGTTACCATTATTTAGATGTGAATCATACTTCCTTCTTTAAAAATAGGATGTGTATCTACTCGATATCTTATTCGTATTCTTACAATAAGGGAAACTTCCCCTGAAAGGAACTTTATTAAATTAATCCCTGCTTTTTTTCCAGATGCGAAATACATAATCAAATCAAAGAATGAATTTTTGGGAGATTAGTATTTATCATGCCCTGTTAATTGTTTTAGTTACATTATAAGAACTGTGACTTTTTGAAACTAAATATGGCATTTGTCAATTGAATTTTATTGTTTGTACAGTTCTATTATCTAATCCGTTTCATGCAAGTAATCACTATTAGCGATGCTATCGAACCCTGACTTGGCATTACTAGATGCTCACTCGCAAATAGGTTGTGGCGGCAGGCAACCTCCCAGCTCCCTTTATCTTCCATTCTCTCCTTTTCCCTTGGTTACCCTGTTCTCATGTTTGGTGCTACACCATATATATGGTGCTACCTCAGGACAATATGTTCCTTTCGCGTCTTGTTAGTGACGTCACCCAAACAATTTTATCATTTTTATGGTGATGATTAATGAAAGGATTCGATTCCACAAATTTACACAGATGAAGAGTTAGAAGGCTAAATTGCACAAATAATGAAACTTGAAGGACTAGAACTTCACTTTACCTAAAAGATATCGATGTACATAAGGGACAAATAAGTTAGTAGCTAATTTAGCATTAGGATATAAGTGTCCCCCATGTATAGGGATAAGTATACTATCAGTGCCAAAACTTGTGTATGGCGTTAACTTTTGTGCCAAAACTTTATTTTGAATCACTTAAGTGCCAAATAAGAGGAAAAATGATTATTTTGGTGCCACCGGCAAAAGATTTCGGTCAAAATGATTACGTGCCTTTTATATTTAAAAAAAAAAAAAAAATCGACATGACTTTTAAACGACGTCGTTTTCCATCCTCCTTAAAAAAACGTCATTTTGTCATCCTAAGTGGATAGCCTTACAAAAATGACGCCACACAAATCATTTGGGGATTATTTATTTATTTATTTTGGGGATTGAAATTAGGGTTTTTTTGGTCCGATCCTCACCCAACGCCAACCTAGCTTGCTCGGCCGCCATCGCTCGGCCATCGTCGCTCAACCTCCATCGTAGTTGCTCGACTAGGTGAGCGAGGAAAGGCTGAGGTTGTTCTCGAGCGAGAAGTGATAGGAAGAATAGGAGGTGAGGGCAGAGGAGGAGGAGGAAGAGGAAGAAGGGGGTTTAAAGGTGGAGAGAGTGAAGACGAGGAGGGCGAGGGAAACAAAGAGAGCGGAGATGGAGATGGTAGATTGGGCTCTGCTTAGGGAGCGGCTAAAATGGGTCCTTTTGAAGGGGGAAGGAGGAGGAGGACAAGAGCTTGAACTTGTCAACAAAGTTGGACGAACCGAAGCTGGAGTTGTGCTGGTGCTGGTGCTAGTGCACTGCTAGTGTCGCTACTGGTGCTTCTTCGAGGAAGAAGACGACGAGAAGCACATGCCATGCCTCTCTCTCTCTCTCTCTCTCTCTCTCTCTCTCAATTTGGGGATTTAGGGTTTTGAATTAGGGGAGAGACACCAAACAGCATCGTTTTGTTGTTTAAATGCTAACTATACTCTCCAACGAGCCATATTAGCTTCAAAATTAATAAAAAGTGTCATGTCAGATTTCCGGCCAACCAAATTGGCGTTAGCATTAAAATGATCATTTTTCAAAAGTTTTGATACTTAAGTGATCCAAAATAAAGTTTTGGCACAAAAGTGAGCGCCGTACACAAATTTTGACATTAGTAGTGTACTTACCCCCATGTAGATTAATTTCACCTAAGTGGAATTGAATCTTTTCTTTTTATAGGTTTCCATATTATCAATGAGTATTGCCTAGACTCATTATACTAAATCAAGCAATCTATATAGCTACACCGAGTTACCTAAAACACATATTTTCATCGAATTCAATTTTCTATTTTTCGCTTTCCCCAAAGAATACCCATTTGTTACGATTGGCGGCCCGTGCCGCAAAGCAATAGCAATTCGGTAAGTTTGCAAGATTCTGAGCTTCTCTAAGTGTTCCATCCATAAAGAAAATAGCATCATCCGCGAAGAATAAATGGGAAAAGTGGGGCGGTGGGGTTTAATTTGATACCTTTTAGGCTACCATCACTTACAGCATTTTTCACCATGTGGGAGAGGACATCAGCCAAAAGTATGAACAGATAAGGTGAGAGCGGATCGCCTTGACGTATACCTCTTGATGGACTAAAGGTTTCCCCTGCTTCACCATTGCTTAAAATTCGAAATTTGGCTGAGGAGATGCAAAATCTGATCAGCTGCACCCATCTATCACCGAAACCCATCTTCTTCATGCAGTCACATAGAAAGTCCCACTCGACTCTATATCGTATGCTTTCGCATATCCAGTTTCAACACAGCCTGGAATTTCCTTCGCCTTTTCCTAACTCGTAGGCTGATGGATAACTTCTTGGACTATAAAGATGTTATCTTGTATCGATTGCTAACAAAAGCGCTTTGTTCAGGAGAAATAATGAGATGGAGCCAAGGTTTGAGTCGATTCGCCATGACTTTTGTGATGATTTTATAGTTGAAGTTGCACGAGGTAGGCCTGATTCCGATATGCTTTCGGGGTTCGCCACCTTGGGGATGAGTGTAATATGGGTTAGGTTTAGTGCTGGATCGAAGGTTCCTTCTTTCTTATAGTAGGCTGTGATGTGTTGTTGGATAACTCGAGGCTCGCGGCTCACACATTCTCATCAAGTTTGAGCATGCTGATTTTGTTTCTTTGTCGTCTCGAATGGTTGTTGCATGGAAGAATTTTGAGTTCCGATCACCCCACTTCAGCCAATTAATTCGGATCTAATGCCCCAATACATTTCTTCTTGGCGCCATAATGTGCCAATTTTCACTGTTTGGATGCATTTCTAAAGGATCTTTGCTCCACTTTCTCAAATCTTGAGTTACTTGCTTTGTTTTCCTTACCAGGTTTTGGTGTTGCCCATGTGCTGTCTAAATCAAGCAATTTTGTTGAATTTGATTAGGAGGACCATGACGTAACCTATTTTTCGGATAGATGAAAGCTTCCAGCTATTTTTCTGAATTTAAACACGCATTAGAGGACCATGATCGAACCTATTGCTGGATAGATTTCAGATATTTGGAAATAAGATCCGCCATTATCCCCTTCTTTACACACACACACACACATATATATAACCTAGTTTGCTTACCCTTTTCTCTTGTAATATGAAAGGACCCGAGGAAATAACCCCGTCTTTTACAAATCGACAAGCATGCAATATCGAGAACGAAGTTTGTGGTCCATAACGAAGCACAACCATTGAACAAGATGTGAACGTTGCTCACGGTTGTACGTAATTTCTCTTAACAAAACAACAATATACTCAACGACCCGCTATTTCGCATTCAAACCTGGATATTAAAGGACGGGAAAAATTCGAATTCAAGACCTCTTGCTTCTTTTCTATCGTACATAATTATATATCACAATCTTCCAAAAGATTAATGCCTTCATCTCCGAAAATTTCCAAATGCCTTTGCCCGACGTTCACGTCATACCCAAGTGGCGGTCCTTCTCACAACAGCCACGATGCCCGTAGTAGGCCGGTCGTCGATTGACGTCCTCAAACGCATCATAATCGCAATCTTGGGTTGGGGGACCAAAAAAAAAAAGCATACGTTGATGAATCTCTAGAAATAGAGGAAAATTCAAACAGTTGCCCCAGCACGGCAAGTCGCCAAGCAGTAACTCTTTTTGCTCTTTAGCGATGACTAACCAGTAACCACCCGAACCATTTCCCCACAAAAGCACAGATTTAACGCGCTCTTCTGGTCTCGCCATCGCCGGAATATGTTGACTTTTGACCTCTTTGCCACTGTCAAGTCTCTCGAAGGGCCACCCACAAAACCTGCAGAATCTCTTCCCGGATGCTCTCGTCTTCTCCTCCTGCTCCTTCTCCTCCCAGATTATGCAGAAACTCTCTGCTTTGGGAATGGCGAAACATGGCGCTCTCTCCTTTTGCCTCCTTTTTTTCTCTTGCTTCCTCATCCTTGCCGTGTCCCAGTCTCAGCCTGATGATCAGTTCATCTTTAATGGGTTCAACGGCTCCACCGACTCCAACATTACCCTCAATAGAGCCTCCATCATCAAGTCCAGCGGAGCTCTCAAGCTCACCAACAGGTCGAGCGACGACGTCGGCCAAGTCTTCTACCCTCGGCCTTTCCGGATGTTGGCCAAGGCTTCCGGTGGCTCCACTGCCGCTGTCTCCTTCAGCACCCACTTCGTGTTTGCGATTAAGCCGCCGAGCTCGGGCGAAGGCGGCTACGGCCTTGCGTTCGTGGTAGCCCCCAAGACTTCCTTCCCCGGGGCCCAGGCCGACCACTACCTCGGCCTCTTCAGTTCCTCGAACGATGGGAACCCGTCGAACCACATGCTCGTGGTGGAGTTCGACACCGTGAAAGGGTACAGAGAGACCTCGGACGAGAAGGGGAACCACGTCGGGATCAACACCAACGGCATGGAGTCGAAAGGCTCCAAGCCGGCTGCCTATAACATAGATGGCAAGGACAACGACGAAGAGATAACGCTTGAGAGTGGCCTGCCCATTCAAGGCTGGATCGAGTACGACGGCCCGCAGCAATTGATGAACGTCACTATATCTCCAATCAATGTGCAGAAACCGGAGAAACCTCTCTTGTCCATGACCGTTAACCTCACTTCCATATTCAAGGACAGCATGTATGTCGGGTTCTCTGCTTCGACGGGGACCAAGAGAAGCTTTCACTACGTTCTAGGATGGAGCTTCCGAATGAACGGAACCGCGCCTCCCCTCAACCTGACTCAGCTTCCGCTGCCACCTGACCAGACAGATTCATCTGATTCATCTTCCTCTTACAAGCCACAGGTGATAGTCCTCATTGCCACTTTATGCAGCATAGCGCTGTGTCTTTCGGGAATCTTGTTCTTCTATACTGTGATCAAGAAGAGGATGCAGCAGGAGAATCTAGAGGACTGGGAGTTAGATTGTCCTCACAGGTTCAGGTACAAGGACCTTGACCAGGCAACAAAAGGGTTCAAACAGAGCGAGGTGATCGGGACCGGTGGCTTCGGCGCAGTGTACCACGGCATCTTGCCGACTAACAGGTGCGAGGTCGCTGTCAAGAAGGTGTCTCGCAACTCAATACAGGGAATGAGGGAGTTTGTGGCCGAGATCGAGAGCTTAGGCCGCTTACGGCACAAGAACCTCGTGAATCTCCAAGGTTGGTGCAAGCAGAAGGACGAGCTCCTCCTCGTGTACGACTACGTGCCTTACGGGAGCCTCGACTCGCTGATTTTCAAGCGGAAGGACGGCTTTGTGTTGAACTGGGAACAGAGGTTCCGCATCATCAAGGGCGTCGCGGCCGCATTGCTGTACCTCCACGAGGAGTGGGAGCAAGTCGTGATCCATCGGGACGTGAAGTCCAGCAACGCCTGATCGACGCAGAAATGAACGCGCGGCTCGGGGATTTCGGCCTCGCCAGGCTATACGAACACGGCAAGATGTCGCACACCACCCACTTAGTCGGAACCATAGGGTACATTGCCCCGGAATTGGCCCGCTCGGGGAAGGCTTCGACGAGCTCCGACATGTATGCTTTCGGCATTCTGCTGCTCGAAGTGGCCAGCGGCAGGCGTCCGACGGGCCAATTCTTGCTGATGGATTGGGTGATAGAATGTTACGGGACGGGTCGGATTCTCGACGCCGCGGATCCCAAGTTACGTTCCGCCTACGATGCTGAGGAGATGGAGATGGTATTGAATTTGGGCCTAGTTTGTTCCCAGTACCATGCCCAAGCTAGGCCTACCATGAGGCAGGTGATTCGGTGTCTGAACCGGGAGGAGCCGGTACCCGTCTTTGTCGATGATTCGAGCTCCGCTGGCTCTCGAAGAACCGACGACATGAGCTTCAGATTCTTGGAAATAGTTTCTTCCGATACAACCGGGAAGTCTCATGCGTCGACATCATCCTACGTGTCATCGTCGGTCCGTGGCCTCTCCTCCACTTCTTTAGGTGGTTCTGGTAGATAATAGGTTGAGATTTACATGTACGGAGATTTTACAGCGATTACAGCTCTCTAATTTACATGCAAATTCGCTTTCTGGGTTTCTTCTTTCGAAATTTCAGGCTTAATGTTACTCCCAGAATTCTTTCAAAATGTTAAGCGAATATCATCTCGATCGAGAAATTTAGATAAACGCAATGTTATATTGTTCCGAATTGGATTACTTCTTGTATTATAGTATCCTGTATCGTCTAAACACTATACACATGTCTCTCTCTATCTATTAGTTTAAACTTTTCGGATTGAATACTCTAACATGATTTGAGAATTATATTATATCGTAATATTTATATGTTTTACATATACATATAAATTTGGACCCACTTGGAGTTTCCAAGAAGTTACGTGACCCTATAAATAATATCATCCATAAATTTTAAATTTATTCAATATAATCTCTAAACTTCTCAAATGGCAAATTAGATGTTGTCCAGTGATGTGGATCATTATATATGGTGACTCGATAGGTCAATTTTTTTAAACATCTACTTTAAAATAGGAAATAAAGAAAATTAGGATGTCAATATATCATTCATTATGTGATGATGCAAATTATTATATTCTAATTTGAAATGGATACTTCACAAGAATAATTCATGTGTAAGGTTTTCAATCGCTTCATGGACGGTGTGATTTTATGACAACAATTTATGACAGTATAATGAGTAAAACACGCAGTGGCTTCGTCAAAGCACACATATTTTTGGCTATAACTTGATGACTTCTCGTTAAGCAAAGCTATTTCGGCAGTATTCACTGTCAACATTTGCCGATTCATCAAGAGGTGTATCTGTCTAATAACCACGTTTCAGGGAATTTTCGAAAATCGGAAAAAGATATTCCTAAATTTCGTCGCAGGTAAAGAGAAGCTTCATCTCAAATTTCAAAATTAAAATTCAATCTATTTATCTAACCAATCTTGACCTTGTGATTGCTTTTTTGCAGTACGTTTCTAGTTTAAATATCACTTATTCTTTTGAGCTTTTCATGTGTAAATTGCAAATTGGGGGTTCAAATACTTGTTACGTATTCTTCACTTTCAGACTCGGTCAAATTATTTCAAACACAAATTAAAGCATATTATAATGTTTTAATCCTTTCATTATAAGATTGAATCTACAATCAATGTTAATTACTTCTATGGTAGAAGTAAAACATCAATAAGACTCCGTTCGTTTCATGAAAAATAACTTCCAGTAAAATGTTTTCCAAATTTTTCAGCGTTCATTTCACGGAAATGAATTGATTGGGAAAAACGTTTTTCATGAAAAGAAAAAAGTCTTCTAAACTAGGGAAAAATATTTTTGCTTTTAAAAAGTAGAAAATATTTTCTTCACTTGATCTATCTTATTTTACATTTCACAAGCCCTCATTTCCTCCTCCCCCTCCTCCTTCTTCTTCTTTTTCTAATATATTTTTAAATTCAAATTATCTTTTTCTTTTTCTTTTTCTTTGCTTTGTTTTCCTTCTTCTTCTTTCTTGGCCGATCGCCGGCCATGGCAACAGCCAACAACCGGCCACAAGCGAGCCTCGAACACATTGGCAAGAGCACGAGGCTCGCCCATCTCTAGCGAGCGGCATCAGCAAGCGTGAGCGTCAAGCTTGAGGCTCGTCAATCTAGCAATGCTCGCACTCACCGATCTGGCAAGGCTCGAGGGTAGTGAGCTTGAAGCTCGCCAATTTGGTGAGGCTTGAGGCCGATGAGCCTGAGCTCGCCGGAGATGGCCAAGCCTTGTGCTCATTTGTGGCCAATTGCTAGAAGAAGAAGAGGAGAGAGGAGAACAAGAGGAGAACAAGAAGGAAAGAAAAGAAAAGAAAAAAGAAAAAGAAAAAGAAAATATATAATAAAATGAAAAATGAATTAATAATCAATTTTTTTTAAAAATAAAAATAATTAAAATTGATTTTAAAAATTAAATAAATTTAAAAAGAGTGTACGGATGAAATTATTTTATTACTAAACAGTGGAAAATATTTTTCACTTCATTTTTAGATTTCATCTTAACACCGAAAAATAATTACATTTTCCTAGAAAATGACTTCTTGGAAAATATTTTTCAGAAACGCCACATTTTCTGCAAAATAAACAAAACCTAAGTTTCTTTTTCCCTTTTTTTTTTTTTTGGTAAAGACTTTTTCCCCCTTTTTTGTGCTTCTCTTTTGTCAATATTTAGATATTATCAAGCATAAATATGTTTAGCATTTGATCATGCAATTTTTCTTCCATTTGTTTTATCGATTTTCATCAAGATTGGCTAAAAATTCGATTGAATTTCAATTTTCAACTTTGAAATGTAGTCTTAGACTATTTAATAAGAAATAGGCAATTAGTTGTGTGTTCCCAAATCTTCAAAAATTGAAATTTCTAATCCTTTAGATTTTGTGATTAAAAATATGAGACCCTAAATTAAACTTAACAACCTTCGCTAAATAAAGTGATGACAAGATTCAAGATGATATCTAGTTGGGTGTAATAGCGCATTTGTATTTTGAAATTGAGGAGAGAGATGATAGAATTAAATGTAGTTTCATAATATAAAAAAAAAAAAAAAGAAGGGGGGATATATTAGCCATTTAACTAAAATGAGCATCTTAACCAAAATAGAGATGGAAATAATACTTTCATTCTGATATAATTCAAAGCACTTTATATTACATGTATACCCTCAAATTTCAGGAGTTTCAAAGATTCAAAAATGTCAAGAGTAGAATTTTTCTAATAGTTAATACCACAAAAATTACTAAATTGATAAATCCATGAAAAATCAACCCTCCATTAGGCTCATTAGGCTCCATCTAATATCTCATTAATTTGTTGACGTGGAAATATATGTGGCCAAAAACCTTAGATGATTGGCGTGATGTGATTCGACGTGGAAATTCAATATCAAAAGATCTTATAAATGACGTCACTTTGGAAAAACCATATATGAAGAAAATGAACTGAAACTGGGAAACCTACTAATTTTACCCGGAGAGCTCGCTCACGTTTTGAAAATCGGCAAAAACCCCTAATTTTGCCTCAATGGTGCCATAATCCCATCACAAAATGGAAGCACCTTGTCATCCAAGGCACGGCAAATATCACCAACTACACCCACAGTAACTGCACAGACCTGGTATTCCTCAAAGTTCTGCAATCCCATCTCCAAATACTTGTAGAACTCCGGCATATATTTCAGAAAGTCTGCACCTGTAGCATAAGCAAGCACACCAATAGCAAGCATAGCTTCTTCATGCACTGTAGAGCTGTGGCAGGCAAAAACTCGAAGGAATAGTAACATAATCTGATCTGCATACTGTATTATTATGGTTTTGTTTCATCAGTGTTACTTAGTTTCTGAATAATGACTTGAAGAACACCACAGATAGTGAACAACCATTAAAGCCGCAGCAGACTATAGCCGTAGATAGAGAGAGAAGACAAATTAAACCACCGGTACGTTATGGTTATACATATATTGCTTATGCATTGACTGTAAGTGATAAGGTGGAGATTTCGAGGCGATGGCTAGTTCGGAGTCATCGCAGCGGGCTAGGGCTATGAGTGAAGAGATTAAATCACTCAATCGAAATCAGACATGGGA
Source organism: Eucalyptus albens (assembly GCA_014182695.1). Lineage (NCBI taxonomy): Eukaryota > Viridiplantae > Streptophyta > Magnoliopsida > Myrtales > Myrtaceae > Eucalyptus > Eucalyptus albens. The sequence goes on from CM024646.1 coordinate 18,353,175, forward strand.
GCTAGTCAAAGTATCCAAGAGCCAAAAGATTGTCGAAAGTAAATGGGTCTTCAAACGAAAAGAGGGCATTCGGTGTCGAGGCAACAGGTATAAGGCGAGACTGGCGAAGGGATATACACAGCGGAGGGCATTGACTACAATGAGGTGTTCTCTCCCCGTGGTAAGACATACCTCTATTCATGTTTTACTTGCCTTAGTTGAAGGATCTCGAGTTTCGGTGAGTTGAAGGAGCAGATTTACATGAGGCAACCGGAGGGATTTGCTATTCCTGTGTAAGGAAGATCATGTTTGTTTGTTAAAGAAATCTTTATGGGCTGAAACAATCTCCTAAGCAGTGGTATAAAACGTTTTGATGCTTTCTTTGCTAGTCAAGACTATTCAAAAGTCAGATGGACAGAGAAGCCTGCAGATCACATAAGCAAGCGCACCAACAGCAAGCATAGCTTCTTCATGCACTGTAGAGCTGGGGCAGGCAAAAACTCGAAGGAATAGTAACATAATCTGATCTGCATACTGTAGTATTATGGGTTTTGCTTGAAGAACACTGCAGAGAGAAGCCTGCAGATCACTTTGCTTTTCTCTATCATCTAATGACACGATTTGGAGCTCAAATGTCTGTGCCAACTTATTCATGATGGCAGGAAGGAGTTGCGCTATAATCTGAGATGCTTCAGCAATATTGGCTCACCTAACTACCTCATTGATAGTTTCATATGCAGATGTCCTGAGCTTGGAGTCACCACTATCTGTGCGATCAGCAGCTGCAACAAGATATGTCATGATGTCTGGAAGGTATGGTGAGAGAAGTGAAGCACTTGTTCCAGCATCTTCAAACCCCTGGGAGGTTTCCAGGAGAGAGTACTGAAAATCCTGTAACATTGGGCACATCCTGTATGCTCCCCAATAGTACTTTTAACAACCCTTGGGAGGTTTCCAGGAGAGAGTACTGAAAATCCATTGGCTGGACTGCGCAACAACTCAAAAACGCGTGTGAGTGTCCATGCGATTGTATCATGGACATGATTGTTCTCATCCGTCATCAGATTAAGAAGGAAATCTAAACCTGCATTAACCAAAGGAGAGAGTTTCTCAAATTTTGGCCCGTCAAGGATTGAACCAAGAGCATATGTGGCAGCTTCATGACTATGCCAATCCGGCTTCCTTATATTATCCTCCACAAAAGGCATCACAAGGGGAACAATAGGATGTCCTACAGTTCTAGAAACAATACCAAGACAAGTTCCAAAGGCCATAGATATATTCCAAATGCTATCATCCTGATCCTGATCTTCTTCCTGCTTTAGCAAAGTCTCCAGCAGCATGGGAACTAAAGCAGGCAGAGCTTACTCAATGAACCGTGAATAAGGAGACCCAGAATCTGCACTTTCAGAACTCTCAAACTCTTGAAGCTCTATTTCTTCGTCGCAAATAGAGCTCCAAAACTCCACAGCTTGAAGGGCAACAAATTCCTGCCAGTTGTCCTCAGTTGATAGAAGATTGAAGACAAACAGTAAACGCTTTCATCCCCACAAATTACTTGATGACTTGAGGACTCTTTTGACTTCTTGCTTCGTTTGTAGGCCATGCACAAGAATCTTGGTATAGAATTAGATGATCCAAATCTTTACTCCAATATAAAAAATGACAAATTATGCTGGCAGATAAAATATGGAATTTTTTAGGGTGTCATTAATTGAGAAAGTTGGAAGTTGACTGGAATTTTCATCTTTTCAACAGGATATAGCTGCCATTTAAGAGAAACATGAGAATGACCTATCCCCATAATTTTGAGGGTTAAGGACTCTTTTGGCTTCTTTCTTTGTTGGTAGGCCATGAAATGGGGATGTGCACGCTTTTGCCTACAATAGTTTGTGTTTCTTCTTGGACACTAGTTCCTAACTCATACACGCAATTTGTATAATTATTATATGCATAATATATTCAATTTAAGGGATGTTAGGTGAAGCCTCCCATCAAAGAATTAATATGATTTAGAGAGGTTAAATTATCAATTCAAAATTTTCAATCAATGTGGCTCTGGACATTATAAAGGTCTTGAAACTCTGGATTCTTTCTTAATGCTATCCTCAGGTTAAAGCCCCCATTTGTTTAATAGAAAATGAATTATTTGAAAATCATTTTTTTCTAAAAATGATTGCCTATATTGCTTAAAATAATTAGACAATAAAAAAATGTTTCATTGTCCACAACAATTTATGTATAAACATTTTCATAGACGATGATAATATTTTTCGTTTATTCATTTGTAAGCGATACTAACAATCATTTTTAATAAAATGTTTTTCAAATTATTCATTTTTGTGAAATAAATGCACTCTAAAGGTATCATATATCCATTGCGCATCCAAATGTATCACAGTTTTGCATCTAGCCAATGGTTGGTTTGAAAGTACAAAATGCATAATGTTATTTTTGACCCTGAGGAGCTCTTCGGCCCTTTTATATCGACCCTATCATCTTGTGGAGTTTTGAGAGGCCCCAAGTTAGGGTAAAGGCCCTGGTTAAAGGCCCAATCTTCAAATAAATCATGTTCTTGCTGAATGAGAAAATCTAGATACAAACCATCTAAAAGAACATAACATAAATGAAACTCCATCTCAATTTATGCAATTCAAATATGTATTAATAATTGGTTTTGCACGGAATCTTTTTTACTTATACTAATATTTTTTTCAAAACAACTTCTAAACCTTAAAATTTGACAAAATAATTTCACGAAAATCCATATCTATCTTAAGATGACAATCACTATTTGTCTATTAATAGTAATAATGAGAAATTAATCACCATAATAATGTATATAAACAACCATGTGACCATTTTCAGTCACAAAGATATGACTAATACCCGATAAACGTCATTTAAGTTTCTTTCTTTCTTTTGAAAAGATGACATTAATAAATAATACCCACTAGTTGTGATCATTTTTATTAGTCTTTAGTAAAAAAGAGAAAGAAAATAATTCTTTTTTGAGATGTAACATCCAAAAGTTTTTATGTATGGTAATGATATTTTCAAACTTGTCAATATTGAGAATAGACACCCGTTTGCTTGTTACATATTAATTTTGTAGATACTTTGGTAACCTAACAAATTTTTTATTATGAAAATCTTATAATTGAATCAATTTGGCAATTTTTCCATTTGTGTTTTTATTCCTGTTCTCCCTAAATATTTAACCCCTCACATGTTTTACTCTTAAAGATATGGAACTTGGTAGTGATGAGGTCATGCATTGCCTTATGAAACTTGGCCTTAGTTCATTAATGCTTGGAATGACTATTGCTCACACTTGGCCTAATGAAATGAATCCTTCTATCCTTCACAGAAATATCTCTTTTCTTGACTTATGAGATCGAGCCATTTGCACCCCAGCTATTAGCATTTGGAGGGGGGGTGTGGGACATGAATCAATCTCATTGGAGCACTACCCTCTATACTTATTGTTCTAACCCTAAGACAATTAATGCCTTAACCATGGTTAAATGAATTCCACTATGTTCTTCCTTGTTTTAGTTTATTTGGGTAGAGGGGGGACTTTTCAAAGAACAAAAGCCCTACTTCATTAATTTTACTCATCAACTCATTTCTTCAACTTACGTCCTCAAAACCATGAGTAAAAGCCAAGGCCCCACAGTCGTATTATAAAAGTTTCTGTCTCAATCTTTCGAGTTGGACGATGTGACTGAAACCTTAAATTGCCTAATATTTTTTTAAGGTAAGTGAAAACTAGGGGTGATTGGGTCCTGGGTATGGTCTAAACCTAGACCCTGTTATAACCGGTTCATTTTTTTTTACCCTATACCCAACCCTGTTTGATTGGACCATATACCCAACTCATCCTGTTTTTCTGATCTGGTTCTAAGGTCAACCCTGTTTCCACTGGAACTTGTTTTGCAATTTCCCGATATCTTATATGACTTCGAATTTTATATTAATACGCGAGAAAATAACGTAATCCTCATAATTTGTATTGAAATATTAAGCACTTATAATAAATAAATACATAAACTTTTTGACTAAACGAAAAATTAAAGATCCACAAGGCTAATTATATAAATAAAATCATAAGCCAAAGAATTAACAATAAACATAGGTCTAATATTAGTCTTATCCCCACAACTACCACATAAAGCTACTCATTTATGCAAGCATAACTCCTCCTACAAAAGAGAAATTAGGCGAGCCATTCCATGTGATACACAAGAATTTGGCGGCGACGAACACCGTCCGTCCATCAAATGGTGCGAAAGGAAGCCGGTGAGGCTCAATTTCATTGGAGCAATACCCTCTATACTTATTGTTCTAACCCTAAGACAGTTAATGCCTTAACCATGGTTAAATCAATTCCACTATGTTCTTCCTTGTTTAGTTGATTTGTGTAGAGGGGGACTTTTAAAAGAACACAAGCCCCACTTCATTAATTTTACTTATCAACTCATTTCTTCAACTTACGTCCTCAAAACCATGAGTAAAAGCCAAGGCCCCACACCCGTATTATAAAAATTTCCAACTCAATCTTTCGAGTTGGACAATGAAACCGAAGCCTTAAATTGCCTAATCTTTTTTAAGGTAAGTGAAAACTAGGAGCGATCGGGTCCAAGGTGGGTAGGGTATAGATCTGGACCATGTACCCGACCCTATTATAACCGGTTCCTCTTTTTTGGACCTTATACCCGACCCTATTTGTATTGCATCCTGTACTTGACTCACCCTATTTTTCCAATCCAATTCCAAGGTCGACCATGTTTCCACTAGAACCTGTTTTGCAATCTCCCGATATCCTATACGACTTCGAATTTTATATTAATACGCCAAAAAATAACGTAATCATCCTAATTTGTATTGAAATATTAAGCACTTGTAATAAATAAATACATAAATTTTTTGACTAAACAAAAAATTAAAGATCCACAAGGCTAATTATATAAATAAAATCCTAAGGCAAAGAATTAGCAATAAACATGGGTCTAATATTAGTCTTATTCCCATAACTACTACATGAAGCTATTCATTTATGCAAGCATAAATCCTCCTACAAAAGATAAATTAAGCGAGCAAATCCATGTGATACACAAGAATTTGGCGGCGATGATCACCGTCTATCCATCGAACGATGCGAAAGGGAGCCGGTGAGGCTTAATTTCATTGGAGCAATACCCTCTATACTTATTGTTCTAACCCTAAGACAATTAATGCCTTAACCATGGTTAAATCAATTCCATTATGTTCTTCCTTGTTTTAGTTGATTTGGGTAAATGGGGGACTTTTCAAATAACACAAGCCCCACTTCATTAATTTTACTCATCAACTCATTTCTTCAATTTACGTCCTCTAAACCATGAGTAAAAGCCAAGGCCCCACATACGTATTGTAAAAGTTTTTGTCTCAATCTTTCGAGTTGGACAATGTGACTGAAACCTTAAATTGCCTAATCTTTTTTAAGGTAAGTGAAAACTAGGGGTGATCGAGTCTAGGGTGGGTAAGGTCTAGACCTGGACCCTGTACCCGACCCTGTTATAACCGGTTCCTCTTTTGTGGACCCTATACCCGACTCTATTTATATTTGACCCTATACCCGACCCTATTTGTATTGGACCTTACACCTGACCCACCCTGTTTTTTTTATCCAGTTCCAAGGTCAACCATATTTCCACCGGAACCTGTTTTGTAATCTCTCGATATTCTATACGACCTCGAATTTTATATTAATACTCGAGAAAATAACGTAATTCTTCTAATTTGTATTGAAACATTAAGCACTTTTAATAAATAAATACATAAACTTTTTGACTAAATGAAAAATTAAGAATCCACGAGGCTAATTATAATAAATAAAATCATAAGGCAAAGAATTAGCAATAAATATGGGTCTAATATTAGTCTTATTCCCAACTACTACATGAAGTTACTCATTTATGCAAGCATAACTCCTTCTTCCAAAGAGAAATTAGGCGAGCCAATCCATGTGATACACCAGAATTTGGCAGCAACTAACACCGTCCATCCATCGGACGATGTGAAAGGGAGCCGATGAGGGAGGGAAGCAAGTGAGGAAGAGGAATGACAAAGGAGGAGTGCCATGCGTGTTTGAAAGAGCCAAGATGAAAAACGTCATGTGATTATGGGAGTAAAAATATAAATCGGAGGGAAAAAAAAAAAAAAGAGTTTGGACCTCTACTTACAAAACCAATCCATGAACCAATTTTCAGGTGGGTAATCACTCAAAACCTATTCTCGGACCGATTTAAACTGGTTTTGAATTTTGGGAACCGGTTCCCGAACCAATTTCAATGGGAACCGATTCCCAACCCTATTTTCTAGGTGGGCCGGTCGGGAAACTGGGTATATCCAGTTCGGTTGCACACCCTTGGTGAAAACTCTAAGGAATAAGTTAGGTTAAGCTACTTAATACTCTTGATATGGTTGATAAATGTAAATTTTGACTAAATTTTTTTATGTAAAGTGCCATTAGGTTCCAATAATGGTATGTTGAGTTGTTATGTTTCTTTGATTTGTATTGATGAGTTTGTTATACTCTTCTTGTTTTTCTTTTTTTATTCGGCTATACTCTACTCTTACTCTAACTTTCACCCTTAGACTTTTGTCATGTCTCCTTGCAGAACGCGAGAGTCAAATCCCATGCCTAAAGCTAAATCGTCCCCATCCCAACTTTCTAAGAAGATGGGGATTCGAACCCCTATATCTTCCTTCCTATGTGAGAAGGGTGGCTATTGGGACAAACCCCAATGGTTTATGCTCTTTGATTTGTATTGACAAGTTATATATTTTGAGAGTAAATAAATTAATTCCAAGAGAAAGTAGTAGTATGTTGATGGAAAAGTGTCAAAAGAATTAAAGAAAACTCGGTAGACTAAGTGTGGAAAAGGGTGAAGATGTCGACAAGGAGGAGTCGAGGTTGGTTTTTATAAATTTTGCTTAAATTGAATTATGAACATCTAATTTATCAATTTTTCAAAATAATAATGATGATCATGATGATGTCGGTTTTTGTAAGTTGCCGACTTTTTTTTAAAATGCTAAATTTTGAAGAGTTATCGATTTCAATGGGGAAAAGTTTCCTTATTCTGAGGAAATTTCCTAAAGGTGTGAAATTTGAGAGGCTTGCTTTTAATTTGAGACATTAGGGGTGAGTATAGGTTTAGGGTTAATCCTAAACCAACCTTGAATCGGCTCAACTCTACTAGTCTTAGTCCGTTTCTTAGGGAGACTAGGGCGGTCCTTGGTCCTGAGATCGTTGGACCAGTACTGTACAAGTTGGTCCTCGGTCCTAGAAGTTTAGAGTCGGTCTAACCTAGACCAACCCTAATTATATATAATATATTTAATATATTATTTATAATTTTTTATATAGTGAAAACCCAAAGTCAAACGGCGTCAATAACATTAAACGACTCCTTAGTGAAAAGTTCAAGTAATTTTACACTGTTCTTTAATAACTTAAATTTTTAATGTCTTTTACAACATCAACAACCATATTTACAAATGAGGAAAATGTCTCTGTGAGAAGTCCTCATGGCGTCCTCACGGCGTAAATAGCTTCTCATGATATTCTCTTCTAGTACTTGTTCTCTTATGTCTTTTTTGTCCTTTTAGTCTTCAACTTACCAAAATCGAAAGAAACAACTTATCCGCTCGCTATTCGACACTTGGCTCCCTCGCTTTTGGTCACTTGTGCTACTTACCATTCGACGCTCACCCCACTTGATGCTCGTAGCTCATGCCGCTTGCCTCTCTTCACTGACCTCGCTCATTGTCGAACATATTGGGTCGGTCCGATCCCCGATTGCCTTTTCAAGAAGTGCAAAAAATGAAACAAAAAAATTATCGGTCAATTTTGGGTTGACCTTGGAACCGAACTAAACCCATTAAGTTGGTCCGGTCCTCAGTCCCAAAAATTGAGGACCAATACTATGCGGGTTGGTCATAGGATTAGGGGATGGACCAACCCAACCCAGACCATGCTCACCCCTACCTAAGATGCTTACCTTTGGTGGACAATTTCTAAGTACCCATTTTAAGTTGATGATTATTTTGATCATTAATTATTATATTGATTTGCTTATCATTTCTTGCTTGAGGAAATAAATGAGGTAAATATGGTGTCGTTTATGTAAATGATGCGTGAGCAAACCATGGTGTTGTATCCTAGTGATGTTTTAAGTAAAATGATGTTAATTACTTAACAAGGGTTTTGAACATCTTTATGTGCAATATTATTGTATGATAAAATTTGTAAAATACTATGAAAGTATTCCGTCATCCTCACCATAGTGGAGATGATCCCCTGCTATGTAATCGTGATGCCTTACTTTGTTATTGTAATACCTTGGGAGTGTTTGGGGCTGTCTTGGAAGTTTCAAGATGCCCCATGAGTTGTGATGTCTTGGAATTAAGATGCCCCTACTATGTGATCGAGATGACTTGGGAGTGTTTGAGAGAAGAAATAATAATAAATATAATACTTGATCATGTGTATACATATATTCACATGTTATTTAAATTAGTGTTAGCCATGGATCACAATATGATATGCCATATGCTTGCTTGCAGAGTGGACTTAAATGATTTTAAATACCGTCACTAATAGTTTTCATTAGCATAAGTCATTTGGTGATATTGGTGCACCATGATGTAGTGTAATATATATTGGTATTGGCATATCACATTAAGAACGGTAGATTACTCGTTTATGCATTCATTATACCTAGTCATTTGATTTGAGTATGTCGTCGATTGTTGATACTAGTCATTTATTTGGCCTCGGCTTACTCCTTTATTTTTAGACATGTATGATGGATCCCCCACCGCCACCACTTTTTAGAGCTCCCAAACTAGTCGATTGTGTCTTTGAAGATGTGTCTGTACTTGGATTTGTAGTAATATATGGTTGGGTTATAGAGTGGATTCCCCATCGGAATGTTGCTTGGTATGTTAACATAGAGGGCAAGTTGATCGGGCCACTTAGAACCGTATCCAGGTTTTGACTATGATGGTTTATCAATGGGTGAAGTTGTCAACCTTTAGTTGATGGTCCAATAGTGTATAGGCAGGCTTTTGGGAGTAAGAGTACAGTGACATAATTAGGTGACCTTGACCTTTCCTAGGAACTATGTATTTCATATTCGCTTAAATGTTATATAAAGATAGTAACCACTAAAGTTTGTATAAAGAGGCAAATGTATATTATTTTTAACTTGTGCAATTTTCTTGTATGGATTGATGTGAGTATTTTGTTGTGCTTCCACATGTTATGAAAAAGAAAAAAGATGTAATTTCTTAGGACACATGTCACGTATGACATTGTGGGGCATCACATGAGACAATTATAGACTCTATGGCTTAAAAAACATTAACTATTTTGGCCCATTTATATTGAAAGGTTAATTAGTTTTGGGAGAAATACTAAAAATTTCTAAACCAATTGCAATTGTGCCTATTCAGTTTAAAACTTTTTTTTTTTTCTTTTTTGGCCAATTGAGTTATAAATCTTTTACATTTGTGTTGATTCAGTCCGTTTGACAAATTTCGAACAGAAACTGCTGACGTAGATGTTAGCAGTCCAAAGTAGTGCAACTGGCATAGATGTAGACAAATTTTAATAGTATTTTAATATTTTTCAAATTTCTTATTTTAAAAAAAGAAAATTGCCTTCTTTGGTTTCTCGTTGTGGCCAATGAGGCTTGCTAGCCATTAAGTGAAGGCTATTCGCCTACCATCGATGAGGGTCGCAGCCCTCACCCATATCTTGGTGAGGCTATGGCCGCCTTCACCCACAGGTGAGAACTCATTTGTTTCCTCCTCTCAAATGTTCATAATCAAGTAATGCAATCATAGAAAATATAAAAATTATACGGTTTTATGACAAAAACATGTGTTGGTCAAATTTTTGCATTGTTTCTTCGTGCTGAAATCCATGATTCTATTCTTGATGGGTGTAAAAGTACCCTTTTTTTTTTCTTTTAAAAGAGTCTTTAAAATCGAAAACCAAGCTTGTGAAATTGAGATGTGGCATCCTAGAATTTCATGCCAACCCCTAGATGTGCTATGAACCATGGATAGGTAATGGAAGCACCATCAAGTTGTATTGTGGCCATTTGATCCATGATTTGTAATAAGATTAAGGTCAAGCTTTTAGTGGATAGTTATTTGATAGAAAAGAAAATTCTATTCTTGGCCATGTGTTTTATAGGTTGGATTTTATTAATTTATATTGCAGGTTTTATTGTTTTATAAATTTCAATTAGGTATTTATATAAGTGGGGAATTAGAATAGCTTATTAAAGGAAGGAGTGGGCCGAAATTTTAGCCCAAGACCAGCTCACAAGAGCCCCACTGTTCGGCCACTAAGGCCTGGCCCGCAAAGCCCAAAGGGAGGGGGAGCTGCCATCGACCGAAGGGGGAGAGGCCCGGCCCAAGGGAGGCCCATCAACCTGCATGCAAATCCCTAAGTGGCAAGAGAAGCTTGCCAAGTATTAGTCCATTGTAGCCAAGTGTAAGAAGCCATGCAAAATCAAATGATTGCAAATCATTGAGGGGGAAAGAAAAGAGAAGACGCAGTTGAGAGAGAGAGAAAGAGAGAGAGAGCTATCATGCGAGAAAAGGAGAGGAAGAGAGGAAGAGAGAGAAAGAGAGCTATCGTGCGAGAAAAGGAAGAGGGAGGCCGTTCGCTGCCGTGCGTGCGCCAAGTCGCTGCCGTCGAGCCGCCTTGCCAGGCTGTTTGCTTGCTGTGTTTTTGCTTCGATTAGAAGCAAGTAGAGTCTATTGATCTACCCTTTGCTTGTTGCGTTTTGTGTGTGATGAATGGTGAATTTCAGATGTGGATGAAGTGTGAAATTTCGAAATTATAGGAGTTGTGTTCTAGCATAGTATTCTGTTTCTGGGAAAAACAGTCCAACCTTTGGTGATTTCATGAGTTGCATGCGATATTCTAGTTAGAATTTGACTTCGACTTATTGATGAAAGTTGTAGAGAACTTCTTGGAGAGTAACATATCAAAAGGACAAGTATTGATCGGGGAAAATGATTTTCTTTAAAAATGATGAATCTGGACAATGAAACCATTTTTCTTTGAAGAAACTAGATCTGGAAACTGTTATATTGATCTGTTGTGATTCCGTGGATTTTGTGAAATTATCCAGTCCGAATTTGATCTTGTGTTCTTGATACTAGTTGTAGACAACATCTTGAGAAGTAACATACTAAAATTTGAGAATAAAAGGATAATTATTGATCGAGGAAAACTATTTTCTTTGAAAATGATAAATCTGGACAGTGAACCAAGAGTTAGGGAGAGTTATAAAAAAAATTATAGATTTTAATCCAGAAGGAATTAGACTTTGATTTATTCATGAGACTTTTACCTATAGATCTCAACTATAACATATTAAAATCTCTGAATTTTTTGAGTTTATTAAGGGTTTAATCAAAATTATTTCCGAAACTGTGCAAAAGTGGCGTTGGAAATTCTTTTACTGTAATGTGTGGATCTATGTGATTCATGTGGAACTTTCTTGACATGGTGTTCTTTATGAAATATCTTCCTCTGGATCTTTTTTACATCATGTCAAATTTTCAGAATTTATTGAGATTTTTTACTAATTTTCCAAGAATTTTTACTAAAGTGGTGCATTCTGTTTTACCCGAAAATTGGTTCTATTTTCAAAAGCCAATGAATTTCTTTATGAAATGTGATATCGTGGGTGTTATGTGTGCTGCGTATATGGTGACGTTTGGCATATCATATGACATCAAAAAGCCGGTTTAGATTTTTAATATTGTTACATCAAATGCCATATTAAAAATGAGACATATATGTGATCATAAATTGTGATAATAACAAGACCGTCGGAGGTGTGAGCCGACGATGCCCCGGGAGTGTCGGGATGCCCGGAGGTTTGTGCCGGATGCCCGGTTGTATTACGATACATGCCCGGAGGTCCTCGGGAGTTTCGAGATGCCCGGTGGTATACGGTACGTAATGTCCAAGGGGAATGCCTGGTGGTATGGCGGTATGTAATTCCGGAAGCCCTAGAGGTTTGTCTTTGGGGGGTTCCTTGTGATGCTAGTTGGGATACGAGATGCCCGGAGGTTTTGCCGGATGCCCGGAGGTTTGTGCCCGGAGGCTCCTCGCGATGCCAAGTTGGATGCGAGCGATAAATTGTGGGATGCAAACATTGGTCCCTAGAAAGAAAAACTGATGAGACCCTTGTGAAAGATAAAAATTGAAATTAAATCATGTGCATGGATGTACGCACATGGCATGATGCATGATCTGCTTATGAAAGTAAATTGATGATATTTGATATTGAGGATGCGATCATGAAGGCTTGAATAGATCTCATGGGGATGTATACATGATAGCATGGATAATATGAATCATTAGTATGTATATGCATATGGCATGGAATGAACCTTATGGAAATACAAGTATGATTGTATGGTGGTATATGTATAATGGCATGATGAGATATGCATGACTGCATGGTGATATATGCATGACTAAATGGTGATGTATGCTCGGTAACATGGATGATTTGTGCTTTACTCGTGATATCTTGATTGTCTTGCTTGTTGCATTGTGTAGTTTGATGGATCTTTACTGCTGAGTGGTTGTACTCACCCCTTTGGAGACTAACATTTCAGATTGAAAGATGTCTCTATCACCCGTCACGCGTGGTACATTTTATGGATTACCGTCTGATGTCGAGATCGAGTGCTCGGAGCACCCCTACATCCGTGTTCATGATTTGGTGTTTATCCCCATCCGTGTTTTGGTCATGTACGATGTGGGCTTACCTAATGGCCCCGTAGTACAAGGGTTTTTGTTTGTCCATGTTCGTCGAGATGGGAGGACGATGAGGATGCTGCCACCACCGCCGGCCGATGCACCGAGATTGGTGTGATAGGAGTGTGTGACTAGTGAAGGTTGATACTTTTTTGAATGGCCAACACTAGCTGATGGATAGATGTTCACATTTGATGTATAGTCAAGTTTCTTTTTGGGTTTAATCGAGCTTACTTAAAGTCTTGGCCATTTTGTTGTGCTAACTTGTGAAATCCATCTTAGTATGTAAATAAAAGTGATTTGGCCCTAAAATGCATATATATATGAAAGATTGTAGTTGATGTGTATTGCATCGTATTATTTAGTTTGTGTACGGGTTAGGGAGATGATGAATATGCTTAGAACCGATCTAAAAGATGTAAACCCCTAGATTGTGTGGACCCGCTGCAATTGAAATGGTATCAGAGTGGCATGTTATTAGGACAAGTGATAGGTGAGTAAGCTGTGGCAACCCTAGCGGATCGGGAGCCATGTCGAGGGGTGCCACATGAGAATCAGACCGATTCTCCCTTAAACCAAAGTTGAACCTATGGGTCTGGTCCAATACGATTTGAATTCCGGATAGAGCTTGATTTAGTGCACATTCCTACTAAATTGCAAAATTCTACTACCATTACTGGGAATTCACTTGGAAAATGTTCAAGCCGTGATGCTAACGTGGTCATGTCATGCTATGGAAAAACCTGATATTTCCAAAACCACCCTTTACTTTTAAAGCTGCGGAATGGGGATTCGAATGTATTCAAAGAGGCTTCCGGAATTAAAAGTCAGCTGAAGTAGGAACTATTGTACTTCTTTAGGACTATGTCCAATAACTATCGTGTGCTCCTGTCGCTTTCGAAGTTCCCATTGAAAGTCGCATTAACTTTTGCGTATAGCTTGCTCATTAATGACGAGCAACATGGTAGGCATAAGATGCCTGTTAAATATACTCAATTTAAAGATTTTTTTTTCTATTTCCATGTCATTTACTATATATGATATAGCAAAAAAAAACAGTATAACGACATATTTGAAATTTATTTTAGATTGCTTAACAAGTATTATCTTGAGCACTCCCACGGTCGAGTTGCAGTAGCAGGTTCATCTCATGGGTAATTGATGTCTCATCGTTGTCTTAAACTAAATATTATAACAAAGGATAAGGTATGTTTCAGTCTCGTTTGAAACCCTTTTCTAGGAGAAAAACACAAGGCTCATGAATTTATTATGTTAAAGTGATACAAAATCACTTTTCAACTTTACTTTTTCAACTGGAAGGGGAGGTTCACCTTCTCGAGGGGGATGGAGATAGAGACATGTAAGTTTGAGAGTAGGAGCAGGCCGCGACTCCCACGCCGAGAGACGGGCGCACAAGTCGCAAGTGAGTGTAGAGTAGGACTAGTAAGTAGGACTGACCGAAAAAAAAAAAAAAACTTTACTTCTGCTGACGATGGTATAAAAACCTGCAATTATCATCCTCATTTTTTACAATGAATTTAAAGTTGCATCATCTAGACATAATTAACCAAGTCGCCATTTTATTTCCCAAACAACCTTTTACGACGTTAGCGTTGGGCTGTCTCGAGTAGTGGCGGCAAAACACTGTGGGGGTGGCTCTCAATTGTCATCGCGCCGTATTGCTATGTGCGGGAAGAGAGAAAGGGTTGGAAAAGAAGAGTGGGAAAATGGGTTTTAAGTTGGGAAGATGCAAAACGGAAATTTTGAAATCTGACTAGATATTGGGTATAATTGAGGATAATTTTTGTAAGGGCTAATAATACCAAGAATCCCCATCTCATATATCCGCGCTACATTTACTTTAAATTAATTTTTGTATTCCAAAAACTCTCAAATTACGTAACAAAAAATCTCAAATTAGTACATTCATTGCCACATATATCCAAATTGATATGCGCATATTACATTTACCTCAAATTATGATAAACCTAGAAATCTTTTAGGTAAATGTGGTGCAAATGCATTAGCTTAAAATAATATGATATGGTTGTACCTGTTTGAAATTTTTTGTAATATAAAACTTAAATTGTGATTAATATAAAGTTAGTACCATGATATAAATATACTCATTTAAATTTGTTGTGATATTAACCCGTCCCGTAATTATATGTGACTTATCCGTTTAGGGCTGCTTCAACCGCAAGTGGGAAGGGACGCGCTAATAATATTCTTCTCCCGCAAAGCAACAAAGCGAATCAATCAGTGGACGCTGACAGCTCTCCTCTCATCATCATTCAGTCTGGTCAAATGGCTCGTCTTGAAAGAAAAAAATATATATATTCGAGAAAATAAAAAAGAAATATATAGAGAGGATAATAGATGTTCGATTACCATTAGTTAGATGTGAATCATGCTTCCTTCTTTGAAAATAGGATGTGTACCTACTACAATAAGGGAAACTTCCCCGAAAGGAACTTTGTTAAATTAATCCCTGCTTTTTTTCCGGATGCAAAATACATAATCAAATCAAAAAATGATCTTTCGGGAGATTAGTATTTATCATGCCCTGTTGATTGTGTTAGTAACATTATAAGAACCGTGACTTTTGTCGATTAAATTTTATTGTTTGTACAGTTATATTATTTAATCCATGTCATGCGAGTAATCACTATTAGCTATGCTATCGAACCCTAACTTGGCATTACTAGATGCTCACTCGCAAATGGGGCATGGCAGCGGGCAACCTCCCAGCCCCCTTTATCTTCCATTGTCTCTTTTTCCCTTCGTTACCCTATCCTCGCGTATATATATCCTAATTTGCTTACCCTTTTCTCTTGTAGTATGAAAGGGACCCAAGGAAATAACCCCATCTTTTACAAATTGACAAGCATGCAATATCGAGAATGAAGTCCATGGTCCATAACGAAGCAGAACCATTCAACAAGATGAGAATGTTTCTCTTGACAAAACAACAATAAATTCAACGACAACTATTTCGCATTCAAACTTGGATATTAAAGGACGAAAAAATTCGAATGCAAGACCTCTTGCTTCTTTTCTAGCGTACATCATTATATATCGCAATCTTCCCAAAAGATTAATGCCTTCATCTCCAAAAATTTCCAAATGCATTTGCCTGACGTTTCCGTTGTACCCAAGAGGAGGTCCTTTTCACAACAACCACGATGCCCGTAGTAGGCCGCAACGGCCTCAATCGTCGATTGACGTACTCAAGCGCATCGCGATCGCAACCACAGGTTCGGGGACCAAAAATAAAAAAATACATGTTGATGAGTCTCTAGAAATAGAGGAATATTCAAACAGTTGCCCCAGCACGGCCAGTCGCCAAGCAGCCACTCCTTTTGCTCTTTAGCGATGACTGACCACCCGAATCATCTCCCCACGAAAAGCACAGATTCAACGCGCTCTTCTGGTCTCGCCATCGCCGGAATATGTTGACTTTTGACCTCTTCCCACCTACAAAACCTGCAGACTCTCTCTTCCCGGATGCTCTCGTCTTCTCCTCTTGCTCCTTCTTCTCCCAGATCGTGCAGAAAGTCTCCGCCGCTTTGGGAATGGCAAAATATGGCGTTCTCTCCTTTTGCCTCCTTTTTTTCTCTTGCTTCCTCGTCCTTGCCGTGTCCCAGTCTCAGCCTGATGATCAGTTCATCTTCAATGGGTTCAACGGCTCCACCGACTCCAACATTACCCTCAATAGGGCCTCCATCATCAAGGCCAGCGGAGCTCTCAAGCTCACCAACCAGACGAGCGACGACATCGGCCAAGCCTTCTACCCTCGGCCTTTCCGGATGTTGGCCGAGGCTTCCGGTGGCTCCGCCGCCGCTGTCTCCTTCAGCACCCACTTCGTGTTCGCCATTAGGCCTCCGAGCTCCGGCGAGGGCGGCTACGGCCTCGCGTTCGTGGTCGCCCCCAAGACGTCCTTCCCCGGGGCCCAGGCCGACCACTACCTCGGCCTCTTCAATTCCTCGAACGATGGGAACTCGTCGAACCACATGCTCGTGGTGGAGTTCGACACCGTGAAAGGGTACAAAGAGACCTCGGACGAAAAGGGGAACCACGTCGGGGTCAATTTCAACGGCATGGAGTCGAACACCACCAAGCCGGCCGGCTATAATATAAATGGCACGTCTAGCGTCGACGAGATAACGCTGGAGAGCGGCCAGGCCATTCAAGGCTGGATCGAGTACGACGGCCAGAAGCAAGTGTTGAACGTCACTATATCTCCGATCAAGGTGCCGAAACCGGCAGAACCTCTCATGTCCGTGGCCGTTAACCTCGCTTCCATATTCGAGGATAGCATGTATGTCGGGTTCTCCGCTTCGACGGGGACCACGAGAAGCTTTCACTACGTTCTAGGATGGAGCTTCCGATTGAACGGAACCGCGCCTCCCCTCAATCTGACTCAGCTTCCGCTGCCTCCTGACCAGACAGATTCATCTGATTCATCTTCCTCTTACAAGCCGCAGATAATAGCCCTCATTGCCTCTTTATGCAGCATAGCTCTGTGTCTTTCGGGAATCTTGTTCTTCTATACTGTGATCAAGAAGAGGAGGAAGCAGGAGAATCTTGAGGACTGGGAGTTAGATTGCCCTCACAGGTTCAGGTACAAGGATCTTGACCAGGCAACAAAAGGGTTCAAACAGAGCGAGGTGATCGGGATCGGTGGCTTTGGCGCAGTGTACCACGGCATCTTGCCGACTAACGGGTGCGAGGTCGCTGTCAAGAAGGTGTCTCGAAACTCGATACAGGGAATGAGGGAGTTTGTGGCCGAGATCGAGAGCTTAGGCCGCTTACGGCACAAGAACCTCGTGAATCTCCAAGGTTGGTGCAAGCAGAAGGACGAGCTCCTCCTCGTATACGACTACGTGCCTCACGGGAGCCTCGATTCGCTGATTTTCAAGCAGAAGGACGGCTTCGTGTTGAACTGGGAACAGAGGTTCTGCATCATCAAGGGCGTCGCGGCCGGATTGCTGTACCTCCACGAGGAGTGGGAGCAAGTCGTGATCCATCGGGACGTGAAGTCCAGCAACGTCCTGATCGATGCGGAAATGAATGCGCGGCTCGGGGATTTCGGCCTCGCCAGGCTATACGAACACGGCACGATGTCGCACACCACCAACCTAGTCGGAACCATAGGGTACATTGCCCCGGAATTGGCCCGCTCAGGGAAGGCTTCGACGAGCTCCGACGTGTATGCTTTCGGCATTCTGCTGCTCGAAGTGGCCAGTGGCAAGCGTCCGACGGGCCAATTCTTGCTGATGGATTGGGTGATAGAATGTTACGGGACGGGTCGGATTCTCGACGCCGCGGATCCCAAGTTACGTTCCGCCTACGATGCTGAGGAGATGGAGATGGTATTGAATTTGGGCTTAGTTTGTTCCCAGTACCATGCCCAAGCTAGGCCTACCATGAGGCAGGTGATTCGGTATCTGAACCGGGAGGAGCCGGTACCCATCTTTGTCGATGACTCGAGCTCCGCTGGCTCCCGAAGAACCAACGACATGAGCTTCGGATTCTTGGAAATAGTTTCTTCCGATACAACCGGGACGTCTCATGCGTCGACATCATCCTACGTGTCATCGTCGGTCCGTGGCCTCTCCTCCAATTCTTTAGGTGGTTGTGGTAGATAATAGGTTGAGATTTACGTGTACAGAGATGTTTCTGGATGTGGGCATTCTCGTGCAGTATAGGATAATACACAATACAGACACAAATGCAATTAGCTTGTCAGATTTTTTTCTGGTATATAGATTTTACAGCAATTACAGTTCTCTAATTTACATGCAAATTCGCTTTCTGGGTTCTTCTTTCGAAATTTCAGGCTTAATGTTAGTCCCAGAATTCATTCAAAATGTAAGCGAATATCATCTCGATATAGAAATTTAGATAAATGCTATGTTATACTGTTCCGAATTGGATTACTTCTTATATTATAGCATCCTGTATTGTCTAAACACAGATCTATATGCCCTTTATATGTTCTACACATGTCTCTCTTTATTTATTAATTTAAAATTTTTGGTTGAACACTCTAATATGATTTGAGGGTTATATTATGTCATAATATTTATATATTTTACATATACATACCAATTTGGACCCCCTAGGAGTTTCCGAGAAGTTAGGGTGGCCTGACTTCAGTCAATGAATAGGAATCATCATCTTCTTTTGGGAAAAAAACAAAGATAGTAGTCAAAAAAGAAGTTCCTATATTTCTTATACCAGAACTCCTATGATTAAGAAGATTGATATTGTATTATTTTTTGTGGAATGTTCAGTGGACTCGAAAGTCTTTTGGAAATGAGGGAATCACTTCCAAAAGTGGTCTAAACGTAGAGTTTTCAGTGCACTACTAAACAATGAGAAGGAAGATTTTTAAAGTTGGTAATCATTTTTATTTTAAGTAAATTCAACCCTCTGTCAGATTTTCGCAATAAAATGTCAGATTTCTAGCATACAACCTTTTTTCACAAAGGGAAAATAACATAAATTATTCATAAATATTGATCCTATAAATAATATCGTCCCTAAATTTTACATTTATTCAATATAGTCTTTGAACTACTTAAACGGCAAATTAGATGTTGTCCGATGATGTAGTGAGTCAATGTGTCCATTTTTTTTAATACATCTACTTTAAAATAGGTAAAAGAAAAATTAGGACGTCAATATATCTTTCATTATTTGATGATGTGAATTATTATATTCTAATTTGAAAATTAATACCTTACATGAATAATTCACGTGTGAGGATTTCAATCGTTTATGGACGGTGTGATTCTATGACAGTATAATGAGTAAAACATGCAGTGGCTTGGTCAAAGCATGCAGATTATTTGATGATGTGAATTATTATATTGATGACTTCTCGTTAAGGAAAGTTATTTCGGCAGTATTCACTGTCAAAATTTGCCGACTCATCAAGAGGTGCGTCTGTCTAATGACCACGTTTCAAAGAATTTTCGAAAATCGGAAAAAGAGAAGCTTGTGCGTGCAGGTAAAGAGAAGCTTCATCTCAAATTTCAAAATTTAAATTCAATCTATTTATCTAACCAAATCTTGACCTTGTGCGTGCTTTTTTGCAGTACGTTTCTAGTTTAAATATCACTTATTTTGTGTTTTTTTTTTAGTTTTTCGTGTCTAAATTGCAAATTGGGGGTTGAAATACTTGTTACGTATTCTTCACTCTCAGACTCGGTCAAATTATTTCAAACATAAATTTAAGCATATTATAATGTTTTAATCCTTTTGCTATAAGATTGAATCTACAATTGATGTTAATTACTTTTATGGTAGACATCAATGAGACTTCATTCGTTTCATGAAAAATATTTTTCAGGAAAACATTTTTTGGATTTTCCAACGTTCGTTTCACAAAAAAATAAATTGTTTAGAAAAAATATTTTTCATGAAAGGGGAAAAAAGCCTTCTAAACTAAGGGAAATTGTTTTCCACTTTCAAAAAGTGGAAAACATTTTTTTCACTTGGTCTCTCTTATCTCATATTTTTACAAATCCCCACTTCCTCCTCCCCCTCCTCCTTGTTCTTCTTTTTTAATATATTTTTTAAAATCGAATTATTTTTTTTTCTTTTTTTTTTTTTCTCTTTCTTTTCTTTGTTTTCCCTCTTCTTCTTTCTTGGCCGATCATCGACCACAACGACAGCCAATGATTGACCATAGGCGAGCCTTGAACTCAACGGCGAGCATGAGGCTTGCCCACCTCTGGCGAGCTCAGGCTCGCCTCTCTCCACTCGCCAAATCGGCAACCATGAGCGTCAAGCTCGAGGCTCATCAAGCTCGAGGCTCGTCGATATGGCAACGCTCGCACTTGCCAATCTAGGGAGGCTCAAGGCTTGTGAGCTCAGAGCTTGCCGAACTGGTGAGGCTTGAAGCCAACAAGCCTAAGCTCGCCAAAGGTGGGCAAGCCTCATGCTCGGTTGTGGCAAGTCATTGGCCATCACTAGCCAAGAAGAAGAGGGAAACAAATAAAAGAAAAATAATGAAAAAATAATTTAAGAATATATATTTAAAAATAATTAAATTTTGATTTAAAAAATAAAATAAATGAAAAAGAGCGTATGGAGGAAAAGATTTTGGCCAATTGAGTTATAAATCTTTTACATTTGTGTCAATTCAATCCAATCGACAAATTTTGAACTAAAACCGCTCATGTAGATGTTAGCCATCCAAAGTGGTGTAGCTGGCATAGATATAGACAAATTTTAATAGTGTTTTAATATTTTTCAAATTTCTTTTCTTTTTTTTGAATTGCCTTCTTTGGTTTCTTGTTGTGGCTGACGAGGGCTACTCACCTACCATCGACAAGGGTCACAACCCTCGCCCATATCTTAGTAAGGCTATGGCCGCCTCAACCACAGGTGAGAACCCATCTGCTTCCTCCTCTCAAATGTTCTTACTCAAGTAATGCAATCGTAGAACCTCAAAACCCAATTACGATGAAAACATAATCATAAGGATTTGGGCTGGGCGGGCTTGGTTGCGGCCGTTGTGGCCTTGCCTAGTGGCCAGTGAGCGCCAACACCCCTCTCTGGCCATAGTGAGAAACTAAAGAAGGAAGGAAAAAATTTAAAAATCAATGAAAGAATTTAAAAGAAAGATTGTCAATGTTGACTTTGGTCACATAATGTAGGACAAACAGTGTCCACATTATCGATTTTCAGTCACAATTAGTTGAATACACTAAATTGACACAAATGTAAAAAGTCTAAGACTCAATTGGAAAAAAAAAAATATGATTGAATTAGTGTAATGTAAATATTCTAAGACTCAATTGGCAAAAAGAAAATATTTATGATTGAATTAGCATAATGGCAATAGATTTATTACTTTTTTGGCAATTTTCCATTAATTCTTAGATGGACCGGTTCCCAAGTAGAAAATATAAAAATTACACAATTTTATTACAAAAAAATATGTTGGTCAAATTGTTGTGTTGTTTCTTCATGCTGAAATCCATGATTCTATTATGGATGAGTATAAAAGTATTTTTTTTCTTTTCTCTTAAAAGAGTTTTTAGAACTAGAAACCAAACTTGTGAAATTGAGAACCGATTAAATCTCAGCTCACTCATAAGACAATTATATTAATAATAATTTTGAGTTAAGATTTTTGGAGGATGATTTTTATTTTTAAACACTAGAAGCTCTTTTATGAAACCGCCACGCAGACCATGTAGCAAAGGATAGAGGATCCTTCGTGGAATTCGGAGTGAGTGGATCCATATCGGAAACAAAGAGCGATGTAAACTATGAACTTCCATAATTTTAGAGCTCCAAAATCTCAGCTCACTCTTTTTTTATTTTTAAACATTTATGATGGATGCCACCACTTTTTAGAGCTCCAAAACTCGATTGTGTCTTTGAAGATGTGTCTATACTTGGATTTACTGTAATATATTGTTGGGTTATAGAGTGGATCCCTATTTGAAACCTTGGATTAAGATAATGATGTCAATGGAGTTTGTCCAAGTGGGAGTAATATGAGATGTAATGAATGAATTCAACTCGGTATGTTAACATCGAGGTTAAGTTGGTCAGACCACTTAGAGGCTTTGATGGCTCTCTAGGTTTTGACGATGATGGTTTGTCAATAGGTGAAGTCGTCAACTTTTAGTTGATGGTCCAATAGTGTATAGGCAAGCTTTTGGGAGTAAGAGTGCAGTGATATAGTTAGGTGACCTTGACATTTCCTAGGAATTATGTATTTCATATTTGCTTAAATGTTGTGTAAAGATAATAACCACTAAAGTTTGTATAAAGAGGCATATGTTTACTATTTTTAGCTTGTGCAATTTTCTTGTATGGATTTATGTGAGTATTTTGTTGTGCTTCCACATGTCATGGAAAAAAAATGTAATTTCTTAGGACGTGTGTCACGCATGATGTTGCAGGGCACACATGGGACAATTATAGAACTCTATGACTAGAAAAACATTAACTATTTGAAAGGATGTGCCCATTTATATTGTAAGGTTAATTAGTTTTGGGAGAAATATCAAAAATTATAAACCAATTACAATTGTGAATGTCGCTTGGTAAAACATTAACTATTTCTATTTAGTTCAATTATAGAACTCTATGACTAGAAAAACATTAACTATTTCAGCCCATTTATAATGTAAGGTTAATTAGTTTTAAACAAAAAATTTATTTTTTTTTTTTTTGGCCAATTGAGCCATAAATCTTTTATATTTGTGTTAATTTAGTCCATTCGACAAATTTCAATTGGAAATCACTAATGTAGATGTTAGCCATCCAAAGTGGCATAGTCAATGCTGATATAGACAAATTTTAATAATTTTTTCAATTTTTCAATTTTTATTTTTTTATTTTTTAAATTTCGTTCTTTGGTTTCTCATTATGGCCAGCAAGGGTCGCTTAAGCTCGCTAGCCACTAGGTGAGGGCTACTAGCCTACCGTCAACGAGGGTCACGACCCTCACCCAAATCTTGGCGAGGCCATGGCCGCCTTCACCCGCAAGTGAGAACCCATCTGCTACCTCCTCTCGAATGTTCATGCTTAAGTAATGCAATCGCAGAACCTCAAAACCCCATTCTGATGAAAACATAGTCATAAAGATTCAAGCAAGGTGGCCTCACTTGCAGCCGTTGTGGCCTCGCCTAGTGGCCAACAAGCTCCAACGCCCCTTGCTAGCCATAGTGAGAAACAAAAGAAGGAAGGGAAAAAGTTTAAAAATTAATTAAAAAATCAAAAAAAAATTGTCGACATCAACACAGCCCACATAACATAGGACAACCAAGTGTTCACACCAGCAATTTTCGACCAAAATTAGTCAAATTGATTAAATGGCACAAATTTAAAAAGTTAAAAACTCAATTAGCAAAAAATATATATATTTTATAACTAAATTAGCGCAATAGTAATAGAATTGTGACTTTTTTTGTAATTTTCACATTAGATCTTAGATGGACCGGTTCCCAAGTAGAAAATATGAAAATTATATAATTTTATGAAAAAAAAAAAAAAAAAAAAACATGTGTTGGTCAAATTGTTGTGTTGTTTCTTCATGCTGAAATACATGATTCTATTCTCGATGGATGTAAAAGTATTTTTTTTTTTTTAAAAGAATCTTTAGAATCAAAAACCAAACTGATGAAATTGAGAACCGGACCAATTCTCCCTAAAATCAAAATTGAACCAGTAGGTCCGGTCCAATACAATTTGAATTCCAGATAGAACTTGATTTAGTGCACATCCCTACTAATTGCAAAGATTCTACTACTATTACAGGGAATTCACTTGGAAAATGTTTAAGCCATGATGCTAACGTGGTCATGTCAAATGGCTCGTCTTGAAAGAAAAAAGATATTCGAGAAAATAAAAAAGAAATATATGGAGAAGAAAATAGATAGTTACCATTATTTAAATGTGTATTTACTTAAAAAATATCTTATTCGATAGTATTCGTATTCAACAAAGGGAAACTTCCCTGAAAGGAACTTTATTAAATTAATCCCTGCTTTTTTTCCGGATGCGAAATACATAATCAAATCAAAGAATGAACTTTTGGGAGATTAGTATTTATCATGCCCTGTTAATTGTTTTAGTTACATTATAAGAACTGTGACTTTTCGAAACTAAATATGGCATTTGTCGATTGGATTTTATTGTTTGTACAGTTCTATTATCTAATCAGTTTCATGCGAGTAATCGCTATTAGCGATCCTATCGAAACCTGACTTGGCATTATTAGATGCTCACTCGCAAATAGGGTGTGGCAGCAGGCAGCCTCCCAGCCCCCTTTTATCTTCCATCATCTCTTTTTCCCTTCGTTACCCTATCCTCGTGTTGGGTGCTACACCATTTATATGGTGCTACCTCGGGACAAATATGTTACTTTCGCATCGTGTTAGTGACGTCACCCCCAACAATTTCATCATTTTTATGGTGATGAATAATGAAATGATTTGACCACTGGCCGTGGTGGCTCCACCATTTGAATAAGGCTTACTGCGATGAATTAACGAAGATGTGAAGAGTTCAAAATCAGGGGAGGCGTAGGTGTATTAAGTGTGAGATTACGCGTGGGGGGTGGTGGGTCCCTTTAAGTGTCGCACCTAGAGTTTACGTAGCGATTGTTGGTAAAATGATTCCTCCGGCACCAAAAAGGATAATAATAATAAAATAATGAAAATGAAAAAATAAAAAAAAATAATGAAAGGATTTGATTCCACATAGAAGACTAAATTGCACAAATAATAAAACTTGAAGGACTAAAACTTCACTTTACCTAAAAGATATCAATGTACATAAGGGGCAAATAAGTTAGTAGCAAATTTAACATTAGGATATAAGTGTCCCCCAGATAGATTAACTTCACCTAAGTGGAATTGAATCTTTTATTTTTATAGGTTTCCATATTATCAACGAGTATTGCCTAGACTCATTATACTAAATCAAGCAATCTATATAGCTACACCGAGTTACCTAAAACACAGATTTTCATCGAATTCAATTTTCTATTTTTCGAATCCCCTTCTTTATATATCCTAATTTGCTTACCCTTTTCTCCTGTAGTATGATAGGGACCCGAGGAAATAAATTGACAAGCATGCAATATCGAGAACGAAGTTTGTGGTCCATAACGAAGCACAACCATTCAACAAGATGAGACCTTGTTTGTACGTAATTTCTCTTAACAAAACAACAATAAACTCAATGACCCGCTACTTCGCATTCACACCTGGATATTAAAGGACGGGAAAAATTCGAATTCAAGACCTCTTGCTTCTTTTCTATCATACATAATTATATATTGCAATTTTCCCGAAAGATTAATGCCTTCATCTCCGAAAATTTCCAGATGCATTTGCCTGACGTTTCCGTCGTACCCAGGAGGAGGTCCTTCTCGATTGACCAACTCAAACGCATCGCGATCGCAATCTTGGGTTCGGGGACCAAAAAAATAAATAAAAAATAAAAAAAAGCACAAGTCGATGAATTTCTAGAAATAAAGGAAAATTCAAACAGTTGCCCCAGCACGGCAAGTCGCCAAGCAGTCACTCCTTTCGCTCTTTAGCGATGAGTCGATGATGACTAATCCCCGAACCATCTCCCCACAAAAGCACAACGCGTTCTTCTGGTCTCGCCATCGCCGGAATATGTTGACTTTTGACCTCTTCGCCGCTGTCAAATCTCTCGAAGGGCCACCTAGCAAAGCCTAAAGAATCTCTTCCCGGATGCTCTCGCCTTCTCCTCCCAGATTATGCAGAAACTCTCTGCTTTGGGAATGGCGAAACATGGCGCTCTCTCCTTTTGCCTCCTTTTTTTCTCTTGCTTCCTCGTCCTTGCCGTGTCCCAGTCTCAGCCTGATGATCAGTTCATCTTCAATGGGTTCAACGGCTCCACCGACTCCAAAATTACCCTCCATAAGGCCTCCATCATCAAGTCCAACGGAGCTCTCAAGCTCACCAACCAGACAAGCGACTACATCGGCCAAGCCTTCTACGCTCAGCCTTTCCGGATGTTGGCCAAGGCTTCCGGTGGCTCCGCCGCCGCTGTCTCCTTCAGCACCCACTTCGTGTTCCAGATTAAGCCGCCGAAGTCGGGGGAAGGCGGCTACGGCCTCGCGTTCGTGGTCGCCCCCAAGACGTCCTTCCCCGGGGCCCAGGCCGACCACTACCTCGGCCTCTTCAATTCCTCGAACGATGGGAACCCGTCGAACCGCATGCTCGTGGTGGAGTTCGACACCGTGAAAGGGTACAAAGAGACCTCGGACGAAAAGGGGAACCACGTCGGGGTCAATTTCAACGGCATGGACTCGAAAGACACCAAGCCGGCCGGCTATAATATAGATGGCACGTCTAAAGAAAGAGATATAACGCTGGAGAGTGGCCAGCCCATTCAAGCCTGGATCGAGTACGACGGCCCGAACCAAGTGTTGAACGTCACTATATCTCCGATCAATGTGTCGAAACCGGCAAAACCTCTCATGTCCGTTCCCGTTATCGCTTCCATATTCGAGGAGAGAATGTATGTCGGGTTCTCCGCTTCGACGGGGACCACGAGAAGCTTTCACTACGTTCTAGGATGGAGCTTCCGATTGAACGGAACCGCGCCTCCCCTCGACCTGAAACGGCTTCCGCTGCCTCCGGACCAGACGGATTCATCTGATTCATCTTCCTCTTACAAGCCGGAGGTAATAGCCGTCATTGCCTCTCTATGCAGCTTAGCTCTGTGTCTTTCGGGAATCTTGTTCTTCTATACTGTGATCAAGAAGAGGAGGCAGCCGGAGAATCTTGAGGACTGGGAGTTAGATTGCCCTCACAGGTTTAGGTACAAGGATCTTGACCAGGCAACAAAAGGGTTCAAACAGAGCGAGGTGATCGGGACCGGTGGCTTCGGCGCAGTGTACCACGGCATCTTGCCGACTAACGGGTGCGAGGTCGCTGTCAAGAAGGTATCTCGAAACTCGATACAGGGAATGAGGGAGTTTGTGGCCGAGATCGAGAGCTTAGGCCGCTTACGGCACAAGAACCTCGTGAATCTCCAGGGTTGGTGCAAGCAGAAGGACGAGCTCCTCCTCGTATACGACTACGTGCCTTACGGGAGCCTCGATTCGCTGATTTTCAAGCGGAAGGACGGCTTCGTGTTGAACTGGGAACAGAGGTTCCGCATCATCAAGGGCGTCGCGGCCGGATTGCTGTACCTCCACGAGGAGTGGGAGCAAGTCGTGATCCATCGGGACGTGAAGTCCAGCAACGTCCTGATCGATGCGGAAATGAATGCGCGGCTCGGGGATTTCGGCCTCGCCAGGCTATACGAACATGGCACGATGTCGCATACCACCAACTTAGTCGGAACCATAGGGTACATTGCTCCGGAATTGGCCCGCTCAGGGAAGGCTTCGACGAGCTCTGACGTGTATGCTTTCGGCATTCTGCTGCTTGAAGTGGCCAGCGGCAGGCGTCCGACGGGGTCGGGCCAATTCTTGCTGATGGATTGGGTGATAGAATGTTACAGGACGCATCGGATTCTTGACGCCGCGGATCCCAAGTTAAGTTCCGCCTACGATGCTGAGGAGATGGAGATGGTATTGAATTTGGGCTTAGTTTGTTCCCAGTACCATGCCCAAGCTAGGCCTACCATGAGGCAGGTGATTCGGTATCTGAACCGGGAGGAGCCGGTACCCATCTTTGTCGATGATTCGGGCTCCGCTGGCTCTCGAAGAACCGACGACATGAGCTTCGGATTCTTGGAAATAGTTTCTTCCGATACAACCGGGACGTCCCATGCGTCGACATCATCCTACGTGTCATCGTCGGTCCGTGGCCTCTCCTCCACTTCTTGAGGTGGTTCTGGTAGATAATAGGTTGAGATTTACGTGTACAGAGATGTTTCTGGATGTGGGCATTCTCGAGCAGTATAGATGACACAATACACAGACACAAATGCAATTAGCTTGTCAGAATTTTTTCTGGTTTATAGATTTTACAGCAATTACAGTTCTCTAACTTACATGCAAAATTTGCTTTCTGGGTTCTTCTTTCGAAATTTCAGTCTTAATGTTAGTCCCAGAATTCATTCAAAATGTAATCATAAGTGAATATCATCTTGATCGAGAAATTTAGATAAATGCTATGTTACATTGTTTCGAATTGGATTACTTCTTATATTATAGTACCCCATATTGTCTAAACACAGATCTATATGCTCTTTATATACTATATGCATGTCTCTCTTTATTTATTAGTTTAAACTTTTCAGATTGAACACTCTAATATGATTTGAGAGTTATATTATGTCATAATATTTATATATTTTATATACTTATAAATTTGGACCCCCTTGGAGTTTCCGAGAAGTTAGGGTTGCCTGATTTCAGTCAACGAATATGAATCATCATCTTCTTTTGGGAAAAAAACAAAGATAATAGTCAAAAAAGAAGTTCCTATATTTCTTATACCAGAACTCCTATGATTACGAAGAATGACATTGTATTATTTTTCGTGGAATGTTCAGTGGACTCGAAAGTCTTTTGAAATGAGGGAATCACTTCCAAAAGTGGTCTAAACGTAGAGTTTTCAGTGCCTTACTAAACAAGGAAAAGGAAGATTTTTAAAGTTGGGAATCATTTTTATT
Organism: Eucalyptus albens; assembly: GCA_014182695.1. Lineage (NCBI taxonomy): Eukaryota > Viridiplantae > Streptophyta > Magnoliopsida > Myrtales > Myrtaceae > Eucalyptus > Eucalyptus albens. Next base: position 18,382,147 of record CM024646.1, read on the forward strand.
TTAAGTAAATTCAACCCTCTGTCAGATTTTCGCGATAAAATGTCAGATATCTAGCATACAACCTTTTTTCACAAAGGGCAAATAACATAAATTATTCACAAATATTGATCCTATAAATAATATCAACCCTAAATTTTAAATTTATTCAATATAGTCTTTGAACTACTAAAATGGCAAATTAGATGCTGTCCGAGTCAACATGTCTAATTTTTTAATACATCTACTTTAAAATAGGAAAAAGGAAAATTAGAACATCAATATACTTTTCATTATTTGATGATGTGAATTATTATATTCTAATTTGAAATGAATAACTTACATGAATAATTCACGTGTGAGGTTTTCAATCGTTTCATGGACGGTGTGATTTTATGACAGTATAACGAGTAAAACACGCAGTGGCTTGGTCAAAGCACGCAGATTTTTGGCTATATATTGATGACTTCTCGTTAAGGAAAGTTATTTCGGCAGTATTCACTGTCAACATTTGCCGACTCATCAAGAGGTGTGTCTGTCTAATGACCACGTTTCAAAGAATTTTCAAAAATCGGAAAAAAAAAAATTATTCGTAAATTTCGTCGCAGGTAAAGAGAAGCTATTCATCTCAAATTTGAAAATTAAAATTCAATCTATTTATCTAACCAATGTTGACCTTGTGCGTGCTTTTTTAGCAGTACGTTTCTAGTTTATATATCACTTATTTTGTGTTTTCTTTTGAGCTTTTCATGTCTAAATTGCAAATTGGGGGTTGAAATACTTGTTGCGTATTCTTCACTCTCAGACTCGGTCAAATTATTTCAAACATAAATTTAAGCATATTATACTGTTTTAATCCTTCCCTATAAGATTGAATCTACAATCAATGTTAATTACTTTTATGGTAGAAGTAGAACATCAATGAGACTTCATTCGTTTCAAAAAATAAGTTTTAGGAAAATATCTTTTAGATTTTCCGGCGTTCATTTCACGTGAGAAAATGAATTGTTTGGAAAAAACATTTTCCATGAAAGAAAAAAAAAATATCTTCTAAACTAGGGGAAATTATTTTTCACTTTCAAAAAGTGGAAAACATTTTCTTCACTTGGTCCCTCTTATCTTATATTTCTACAAGTCCTCACTTCCTCCTCCCCCTCCTCCTTGTTCTTCTTTTTCAATATATTTTTAAATTCGAATTTTTTCTTTTCTTTTCTTTGTTTTCCCTCTTCTTCTTTCTTGGCTAGTCGTTGTCCACAACAACAGCCAATGATCGACCATAGACAAGCCTCGAGCTCACCGGCAAGCATGAGGCTCACCCGACCTTTAGCGAGCTCAGGCTCGCCTATCACCACTCGCCAAATCGACAACCGTGAGCGTCAATCTCGAGGCTTGTTGATCTAGCAATGCTTGCACTCGCCGATCTAGGGAGGCTCAAGGCTTGCAAGCTCAGAGCTTGCCGATTTGGTGAGGCTTGAAGCCAACAAGCCTAAGCTCACTGGAGGTGGGCAAGCCTCATGCTCGGTTGTGGCTAGTCGCTGGCCATTTCCATGGCTAGTTACTGGCCAAGAAGAAGAGGGAAACAACGAAAAGAAAAAATAATGAAAAAATAACTTAAGAATAGATTTTTTTAAAAAATTAAAATAATTGAAAATTGATTTTTAAAAAATAAAAATAATTAAATTTTGATTTAAAAATAAAATAAATGAAAAAAGACTATACGAAGGAAAAGATTGTCCTTACCAAACAGCAAAAAATATTTTCTTCTTCATTTTCAGGTTTCACCCAAATAGTGCAAAATAATTATATTTTCCTAGAAAATGGCTTTTTGGGAAAAAAAAATTTCAAAAATGCCATATTTTTTGCAAAATAAATAGGGCTTAAGTTTCTTTTTTTGTGCTTCTCTTTTGTCAATATTTAGATATGATCAAGCATAAATATATTTAACATTTGATCATGCTTCTAACAAACTAATTTTTTCCTTTTTTTTTATCGATTTTCATAAAGATTGACTAAATAATTGGATTGAATTTCAATTTTCAACTTTGAAATGTAGTCTCAGACTATTTAATAAGAAATAAGAAATTAATTGTGTGTTCCTAAATCTTCATAAATAGAAATTTCTAATCCTTTAGATTTTGTGATTAAAATATGAGACCCTAAATTAAATTTAACAACCTTCTCTAAATAAAGTGATAATAAGATTTAGGATAAGATGAATATCTAGTTGGGTGTAATAGCACATTTGTATTTTGAAATTGAGGAGGAAGATGATAGAATTAAATGCGGTTTGATAAAATAAAAAAAAAATGGAGGGAGGGGGGGATATTTCAGCCATTTAACTAAAAACAATGAGTATCTTAACCAAAACAGAGATGAAAATAATACTTTGCATTCTGATATAATTCAAAGCACTTTATATTGCATGTACACCCTGGAAGTTCTGGAGTTTCAAAGATTCAAAAATGCCAAGAGTAGGATTTTTCTAATAGTAATACCACAAAAATTACTAAATTGGTAAATCCATGAAAAATCGACCCTCCATTAGGCTCCATCTAATATCTCGTTAATCTGTTGACATGGACATACATGTGGCAAACAACCTTAGATGATTGGCATGACAACGACATAAAAATTCAATATCAAAAGATCATATAAATGACGCCGCTTTGGAGAAAGCATAAATGAAAAAATGAATGAAGATTGGGAAACCTACTAATTTTACCCCAAAAGCTCGCTCATGTTTTGAAAATCTACAAAAATCCCTAATTTTGCCTTCATGGTGCCACAAAGGTTTTGATAAATTTGTTGCAGATATATCATTTCAAAATTTTCTTGCCACAAATATTGATTTAGGGTAAATGCGATATAAATGTACTAGTTAGGAGTTCTTGTGAAACAAAATTTAGTCTTAGGGTAAATTTGATACGGGACCACCACTTAGAGATCTTTTGCGACACGAAAATGAGTTTATGGGTTACAACAAGATTGCACCAATTTTATCTTTTTTTTTTGCGTTATTAACTCTTCTTTTAAAGGAAAAAAACAAAAGAAGAAGATTCCGGTGCATAGTGTCAAGTAGAACGTGCAAACCTTCGAAGAAAGGAAAGGTTGTGAATTATAGACACAATACTTTTCCCGATTTCTGATTTCCATCGAGCCACGGACGGTAATATAAGAAAAGTCGACCCAAATTGGTAAACCCGAGAGGCCAGGTACAACAAGGCACATCACACATGGGTCCACAATTCTACCACGACCATCAATCGGGACCATCACTTTAATTAATTAATCAATTAAGAGAAGCCTTCCAATATCTAGAGACGGGCAAATCCCAGTCAAGACCCGTCAATCACGACGGCGGTCGGCCTGTTCTGTCATAGGCGCCGCTTCGCCCCGCTCAAGCTTATTGATCAATCACGCTCGCTGGTCGCGTTCCATCGCGGGCGAACTGGAATGAAATCTCGCACCAACTGCACTCCACATGCTCGACAATTAAGCAGGCCACACAACTGTCAGGAAACTTCATCTATATGAAACTTTTATCCAGTGAAAACGGCTGCCCTAGGCATGGATAGGACCAGGTCGACTGGCGTATCTCCCTGAAATAAACCGAGCTTGTGAAGCTTTCCCGAGATGACTGCGATTTTATCTTCAGTAATTCAAAGCCTACGTCTATTCTTTTTGTGATTTTGGAGAAGTACTGTCTAGTACTACCAATCCAATCTCATGATATGCAAACAGTATCACTTCTCAGCAAAACTCGAAAATTTCTGCTCATCAAGCAGATCAAAGGACAACAGTTCACGAGACGCCACTAAGAACTTTAGAGCAGCATGCATGGATGTCGATATGAATTCATTCTTCCTGAGATTTATCTGCGAATGCTTCTTCACGGCAAGGTTGAAGTTCTTCCCACTGTCCCGCATGCATACCGCAAAGGCAGGAGGTTTCAGTAGGTATGTGGCCCTATTGACTGTGCGAAAATACGCAAGACGAATGCAGATAAGACAGATGCAAGAATATAGGATCAAAACGACCTGAAAATGACTTAAAAAACCACCGATTTGGTGGCCGAATAACTGAAGAGATGTCCAAATCCCAAACGGCCTATGAACATTACAAATGCACTCCCTAAAATCTTCCCACTCCCAGATGACTGACATCGCAAAAACAATCAGGAGCTCAGGACTAACATCCTAGACCATAAGACACTGAACATTATAAAATTTTTGAATCGCCAGGAACATTTTACCAACAAGACGAAGCCGCCCACTTGAGAATAATAGAAATCAAACATATTTGGACAACTTGCTCCTCATCACGAGACCATAACACGTCCAATCATCCCCTGGGTCCAAGTCGCTGTTTCCTTGAGCTGCTCGTCATCAGATTGCAGACACTCACCCAAGAGATCATTCAAGAATGCACGGTCTTTGAATAATAACTTTATGTTTGGCCCCAGGGCGTCAGCGAGATCACCTGTCACCGCAACTGCAGCCTTTGTGACAGTCTCGTCCCTGAAATATGAATAACCAAATTGAATTTTCTGAACCGAATAACAATTCATACATTGAGCAAAAGGAAAATCAATAGATAATTACCTTTGCCTGTCCTTGAAGACCAACTCAATGAATTGCATGAGATGGGACGCATATGGCAACATCACCTCAGACTTCGAATCCTTAAAGCCCTGGAGTATTCCGGAATAAGCTTCAAAAATGCTACGCTTGAGCTGATAACCATATTCCATCAACTCTTCATCATCCGTGTCCATCTGGGCACAAATTTCTGCAGCTCCTTGCATCATTGGCAGTGCATATGAGACGTATTTCTCAAAGCGATCTCCAATTGCAAGAGCAACATCACCAAAGCAGGAGAAAATGGGAGGCTTAACAGACCGGTGCAGTACCTCACTACGGAGATCATTGAGAAGGAGCTCCATAATCCCATCACAAAATGGAAGCACCTTGTCATCCAAGGCACGGCAAATATCACCAACTACACCCACAGTAACCGCACAGACCTGGTATTCCTCAAAGTTCTGCAATCCCATCTCCAAATACTTGTAGAACTCCCGCATATATTTCAGAAAGTCTGCACCTGTAGCATAAGCAAGCGCACCAATAGCAAGCATAGCTTCTTCATGCACTGTAGAGCTGTGGCAGGCAAAAACTCGAAGGAATAGTAACATAATCTGATCTGCATACTGTAGTATTATGGGTTTTGTTTCATCAGTGTTACTTAGTTTCTGAATAATGACTTGAAGAACACTGCAGAGAGAAGCCTGCAGATCACTTTGCTTTTCTCTATCATCTAATGACACGATTTGGAGCTCAAATGTCTGTGCCAACTTATTCATGATGGCAGGAAGGAGCTGCGCTATAATTTGAGATGCTTCAGCAATATTGGCGCACCTAACTACCTCATTGATAGTTTCATATGCAGATGTCCTGAGCTTGGAGTCACCACTATCCGTGCGATCAGCAGCTGCAACAAGACATGTCATGATGTCTGGAAGGTATGGTGAGAGAAGTGAAGCACTTGTTCCGGCATCTTCAAACCCCTGGGCAAGGTAATAAATTGCCCCACAAACCTTCTCTGCAACATTGGGCACATCCTGTACGCTCTCCAATAATACTTTAACAACCCTTGGGAGGTTTCCAGGAGAGAGTACTGAAAATCCATTGGCTGGACTATGCAACAACTCAAAAACGCGTGTGAGTGTCCATGCGGTTGTATCGCGGACATGATTGTTCTCATCCTTCATCAGATTAAGAAGGAAATCTAAACCTGCATTAACCAAAGGAGAGAGTTTCTCAAATGTTGGCCCGTCAAGGATTGAACCAAGAGCATATGTGGCAGCTTCACGACTATGCCAATCCGGCTTCCTTATATTATCCTCCACAAAAGGCATCACAAGGGGAACAATAGGATCTCCTACAGTTCTAGAAACAAGACCAAGACAAGTTCCACCGGCCATAGATATATTCCAAGTGCTATCATCCTGATCCTGATCCTCTTCCTGCTTTAGCAAAGTCTCCAGCAGCATGGGAACTAAAGCAGGCAGAGCTTTCTCAATGAACCGTGAATGAGGAGACCCAGAATCTGCACTTTCAGAACTCTCAAACTCTTGAAGCTCTATTTCTTCATCACAAATAGAGCTCCAAAACTCCACAGCTTGAAGGGCAACTTCTTCAACATCGCCTTTCACTGCGTTTGATGTGAGCTCAAATAAAGTCTGCATATAAGGTTCAAGCACCTCATAGTACGTTGAGGCGATAGAGACAAGACATTCAAAAGCTGCCTTCCTAATATCCATCTCCTTGGACAGAGCAGTTTCACATACCACCTTCATTATGTAGTTCCGTTCCATCTCATTTTCAAAGTTAGAGTGAGCAAAGCCTAAAGCATTACACAATGCCCGTGTTGCAGCAAGGCGAACTTCAGGACTGTGCTCAGCAAGGCTCATGCCTTGAACAACAGCAGTGAGAACAGTGTTTACTTCATCTTGCACCAGATCTTGATCAGATATCTCTTCACATACAAATCCAAGAGTCTCTAAAGTTGCCTGCTTAAGTGAAGAAGGCTGATCACGCTGAGTCATGTTGTTAAGCAATGTTGCAATTAACTCTGGCCACTGCTTTTGAGGTATCTCAATTGAAGCAATTTTAGCAATTACTTGAGCAGAAGTATGCCATGCCTCTTGTGCAGATGAAGCGAGGGTCCTTAAAAGCAATTCTTTTATCTGAGACTTCATTGCAATCTCAATCCCTATCCATTGCTGGACAAGAATGTTTTTCCTAGAAGCATCTTTGGCATCCAAAGAGTTCTTAAGAATGATACCAGCCAACCGACGGGATTCGGTAGGCTTCTCATTATTTGACAGCTCAAATGACAATGATAGAAGAAAAACAGGCAAGTTCTGCTCTTGGAACTGCTTAAGACTGGTCTCTGCCTCAGTTCTAACTCTTGCATCGGCTGATTGAGCGGATAACAAAATCTGAGTGATTTCCATGGCCATAACTTCCAAACCTAGAAATCCACAAATATTGAAGGCACAAAGCTATGTCAGATCTCACCAGAAACTAAATAGTGGAGTGACAATTCAGAAGATGCGTGTAAATTGAATTTGCTATAGGTTCAAATAGACATGCATATCTTTTCAACTAAAAGTTACAACGTTCACATTTTACAAAAATCACAGTCAAATGTCACTAACATGGTAAGAATGGTCTTCAACAGAGCACGGCAAACAATTTAAAATAAAGAGCAAAAGCAAGAATAGATTAACATTGGAACAACCTCCAATTACCGCAAATCCAATAGTTACCAAAAATACAACAAAATTAACTGTGGACAAAGAAAATAAAGATGAAACCTTCCCACCGTGATAAAAAGTTACCCCCGAACACCCCATTAAGGAAAATCGCGTATGTGCTCACATATTTCCTTTTCTCTATTTTTCAGATGGAGATTCAATGTCATGCACATTTCCTACAGAGAAACTTAAGTCATCTATAACTAGCCAATTGAATTGAGTCTGCAATGAAAAACGGAGAAATGATGAGGGAAGAGAGGTTTATCCGTTATCAAAGCAGGGGGGCATACATAGTTTTCCCAGAAAGAACAATACAAACGCCACACGAAACACAAACACTTCAGCAGTTAAAACAGACTAGTCCAAAGAATAGGTCGCAAATCAACACACTTCGGTGACAATCTGAACTTCGAGACCACAAAAGACAGAAATATCAGGCTCTCTCAAACAGTTCCGGCCACTATCATTTCCCACAAATCTCACTCTCATGACAGAAATATCAGGCTCTCTCAAACAGTTCCGGCCACTATCATTTCCCACAAATCTCTCTCTCTCAACACAGAACAGGCCATTCAGAAACAAACTCAACCTCGAGAAATCCAGTCAAAACACCTTCGCCATACAAAACCTACTCAATGCGCCACCGAAACCCCAAGCCAAACGACTCCGCCAAGCTCAACGGAGCTCCGGCCGAAGCCCTAAACCAACAAGCGATCCCTCCTCCCCCCCCCCCTCCCCCTAAACCAACTTCTTCCGCCGAGAAACGCTAAAACCCTAAATCTCGCCCCAGAAAAACCCCAAACCATCACCGCACGCACCCCAAACAGCACGATCGCCCGAACAAAACCGCAGATCGAAGCGAAGAGAAATCTCGTACCTCGCGCTCAAAAAAAAAAAAAAATGAAACCCCCGCGCGCCCCGACGAAATCGCACGACCTCGAAGCCGCCGCCGCAGCGAGCTAGGGCTCCTCCTCCCCGCCGCCTCGAGCTCCCTGAGAAACCTCGCCGGCCGCCGGCCGCCGCGATCGATCCCGGAGCAAGGGCTTCACCTAGAGAGAGAGAGAGAGAGAGAGAGAGAGAGGGAGGGAGGGAGAATCGGCGGAGGCGTGTGGATTTGAAGGCGTGCGAAAAAATAAATTTATACAGAAATGAGAATTTAAGAAAAACCTTTTTTTTTTTTTGGCGAAAATTTTTGAATGGCTGCGGGAAGCGGGAGGGGCCGTGCGAAGGCCCCCCTGCGGGCAGGCGGGCAGGCGGGCAGGCGCGGGCACCAAACCCTAAAGGGCAATTTCAAATCTTCCCCCACGCGCGCTCCGCCGTCCCACGTGCGAGGAGGGCCTCAAAGTGCGGAGGAGGCCTTTTGGAGATCGGGCCCTTCTTTTCTTGGGGGTCATTGCGGAAAAGCCCATGTAATTACAAGTTATTGCTTTTCAGCCCAAGGCCCTTTCTAAGTAGTCGCAGTCGTCGCTCAGCAATCCAAGTTGGAAAACCTTGATTTCAACATTGGGAAAGAGATTGGCCCTCGTTTGGTTTGGCTTCAAAAAAAAAAAAGTATTTGAAGAAATACAAAGGTCTTTAGTTTAAAGGAGTTTTGTGATATGTAAACATCATTTGGTAAATTGAAATTGAAAATTGCATCAGGCTACAACTTCAGAGGAAATGCTGTTTAAGATGCGTTTGGAGTAACTTTTGAAGGAGTTTTGACCATCAAAAACCCCTTGGGCCAAAATAATGGAGTTTGGGAGGATACTTTTGAAGTCTCTTAATGGGAAAGCAAATATTTGCAAGACTGAAAGCCAAATGCTTGAGTTTTTCAAAGATTCTCGGCATAATGTGGGCTGATTAATGAAAAATGTTATTTTGCCTTTGTTGCGCTCATAAATTTATTAAATTTCAACTTTGACCATTTTGAAAACCCTAGAATTTCGTCACCACTCGCCTCTTCGTCTTCTCTCTAATGTTGCGCCTCTGAAGATTTGCTCCTCTTCGAACCTCCTCTTTCTCTCTGACGTTGCGCCTCTGAAGATTTGCTCTCCTCTTCGAACCTCCCTTTCTCTTTGACGTTGCGCCTTTGAAGATTTGCTCCTCTTCGAACCTCCTCTTTCTCTCACTTCTTGGGGACTGGACGGAATAGAGAGAGGTTCGAGTGCGAGAGAGAGCATGGCAGAGAGAGTGAGACTCGAGACCAAGAAGTTCTCTAGTGGATTGGCCTTGCCCGGACCCTCTCCAATGACCTTTGGCCGACGCCCTTGAGCACACGATCTTTCGCTCCCCAAATCTCTACGTCGCTGGTGAGTTTCTTTACTTGGTTTGAACCTCCCTTGCCCAAGGATCCCGGCTCAAAGACACCAAGGCGGCAGACCATAGCCCGATTTGTCACGAGCTGGCCCCTTGCCACTGTCTCCGAGTCGAGTAGGGTACTCCGCAATTAGACGGTCAATTAAAGCTTAAAGTGTTGGTCCGAATTTGATTCTCTTTCTGTAATTGAATAGTATCTTTGGAACAAGGATGCATCCGTTAACTAGTTATAGAAGCATCTTACTGCATACTAAGATCAAAATTGTTTTTTCTTTGGCTACAATTGATGAGTAGTTTAGACAAGTCACTTCAAGCATTATACTTTTGTGGTTGATCTTTCTCATCTTCCGATAGGAAGCAACCATGTCAATTGTCACCATGTTTTCCCTTTCATTCTATGGTTTGTTGTTAGTCAATTGGAAGTGCTCCTAATGCCCTAGAGATGGACTTCACTATAAAACGTTCTTATTATGTCCGAGAGTTTCAAGAATATACCAGCAATACAAATATATGGTAACTATCATTGAAAAGAAGCTCAACCAATCTGGTTTATCCATGATTGTGGCAAATCTCGGGTGGTAGCACTTCCTTAGCTTCTTTTGCAATGTCTAGAAGCATTTTAACAATAATTTCATGGATTTTTATTAGCTCCATTGCCAGTGAAAAACTGAGTAATATATTTATCGTTCGATGATTGGCATATGGACGAATTTAGTTACATCATCATCTTAAAGTACATTTGACTATCATCCAAAGGTGAATATTTAAAAACTTTCTTACACCGGCGGTGGAATCCTGACTTATTGTTGGATGATTGGCATATATAGAACGTATTTTAAATTATAATTTTTGCTATCATGACTTATTGTATATTGCAAAAATTTCAAGCCAAATATAAAATTCTACATGAACATTAGGGTTTTCAGCAATTCTGATCTGCAAGCGTTGTTGGCGAGTTAAGATGGTTTAATGTGCAATTGGAATTTTGATTGACATTTACTTTGATTTAAAAACACATATCAAAGACCCCTTCCATCTTTCCTATAAATAGATGGGGAGGGAGTGACCTGGTGTCCAATGAGGTCGGCTTTTGATTTGCTCTAGCATGATCCAAAGGTAGTGTTGGTGAAGACTTGATTTTTTTTTTTTTTTTCCTTTTGTGGTCTGATTTTATGTTGGTGTCGATTGGATGAATCTAAAACTTAACACAACAGTGAACAAACTCAATTAAGCAAGGAAAGAAAAGCTGAGAGAACCACTCATTTGTGAAATTTTGTGTTTGTAAATTGTTGTTTGCTTTTCCAAGGAATGAAGATACTCTAGATGGAAACGAGGATAGCAAATGATGCTTGAAATATGTTATTGTTCCAAACCTTAATCAATTTCTTGTTCATTGTGGAAAGTATTTATATGTGATTTTGTGATGTTCATTGTTTTGATCCAAGCAAAGCCGAGACTCAATCTCCTTAAGCACATACACATGCTGGTTTTAAGCTGTCTTGTGATGATTTCTTTTGAGTCCAAACTTGAGTTCGGGTTCTAAAAGCGGTCGATATTTTCCTCTCACTCCATGCTATTTTGCTGAAATGTTTAAATTGATGTCATGAGCATCTTTCTCTTATTTTGGCTAGCATACCAGTAAATCCAAGCATGCCATGTTCTATTATATATAGTGTTCATTTGGCGAACCAGTGGGTTGAAGTTTTAGTACGATTCGCGGCTACCCTAAATGTTTTTGCCGGCCCTCTTTTTTGTCATGTATCAGTCTATACCAGTTTGTCTATTGAGTTCCTTAAAATGCCATTGTTAAATAAATAGTATTTGGTAATTTATTGTATTTAAGTGTCCTATTTCTACATAAAATTCGGGTGGTTCCCATTCTCACATTGCTGAATTTTTCACTTGTTTCAGTGTTTATTATTCTAAATTAAATCATTTTTCAGCTCAGAATCTAGGTGCTCAACTCTCTTTTTGCTCACAACCGAAGTGCTCGCCTCTATCTTCACTCAAAAGGTGTCGATTGTCCCACTTCAAACCCAGGTTCTTTCACTTCTATTTTTTATGTTTCTGTTCTTTTTTCCCACTTACATATCTAGCTTGGTGTGTTATTTCATGGGTTCATATGAATTGTATTTTAATTTATTGTTAGTGTCCCTTGCTTTGTGTTCATAGTTAACATCATCTCTTTTTATTTTTCAAATATGTTTGTATTCATTTTATTGAAAGATGGCAAGTTCATCAAAGGAAAAAGCATATTGGAGCCCTGAAGATATAGAAACTTTTTATCAATTGTGCATTGAACAAATTGAAAAAGGTAATCATCCTGCAAACAACAAAAAGGATGGATGGACATATATAATTAACAAGTTTGATGAGCTAAGAGGGGAAAAAGTATGATAAAAATAAAATGAAGAATAAGTGGGATAATTTAAAGGAAGAATGGAAAAAATGGAAGTAATTGGTTCAAAAGGAAACGAGACTAGAATGGGATCAAAGAAAGAAAACCATTGACGCAAGTGACGAATGGTAGGAGAGAAAAATTTAGGTGTTTATCTAATCTTTTGTTACTTTTTGTTTTATAAGGTCATATTTTATAATATAACTCATAAAAATATTTTGTTATAACAGGCCAATCCTAAGCTTAAAGTTTTTCGAACAAAAGGCATACATCCAAATATTGAAGTTTTGTTTAATCAAATGTTCCAGGGTAAAGTTGCTACTGGAAGTGTTACTTGGAATCTTGCACAAGATTTATGCAATAATGAGAACGTTGAGACCACACAAGTTGATATTAGTAATTGTGCAGGATCTATTAATGATACTTTAAAGGGTGATGTAGGTAAAGCAAATGTCCAACCAAGTCGAAGTAAGAGTTACAAAAGAACGATAGAAAGTTCAACGAAGCAAGCTCGAGGAAAAAAGGAAAAAAATTGACCGGACTTGATAAGTTAGCATCATAAATCGACAGACTTTGTTCAGCTGTTAAAATTAGAAGCAATGCAACATCGTTTGCAAGAGAGTTTGATATTTATAAAGAAATTGTGCAAACATTAAAAGCCATATCTGAGATTAAGCAAGACAGAAAGTTGTTCTTTTTTACACTCTCTCATTTTTCTGAAAAGAAATACAATAAATAGATTTTTATGAACTTGGATGAAGATGAATAAAAAGTTGAGTGGCTGAAGTATAAGTTGGAAGAACATAATAGTCGCCACTAGGATGTTAGTTACTTTTTTGAACTCTTTCATATTAATCTACATTATAATGTGAGATTTATTTTCAGTTGCTAATTTGCACTACTTGTGAACTCTTTTTCTGATTATGTTCTAATGTGAGACGTGTTTTTAGTTTATGTTATTTTGATTTGGTGGAATTTGCATATATATTATGGAAAATAATTGTTCCATTGATGAATGATTATTCATCACTTTTCTTATTGTTTTGTTACTTTAAACAGATATGGACAATTCTCCTAAAAGAGAAATCCATGAAAACAAGGACGAGGAATTCAATCAACTTGTGGAAATTGCTCAAGCCGCAATCACTTATCAAGCAATATACAATCATAAAAAACCTTGTAGGACATCATCATATACAAGATATGCATGATTAGAAGAGTTGATGGGCAAAGATGCTAATCCGATAAGGTGTTATCAAATGTTTAGAATGGATAATATTGTATTTAATAATTTAATGCATGATTTAGTAACACGCTATGGTCTTGAAGGAACTAGGAATATTGATGTTAGAGAAATACTTGGAATATTTCTTCATATTTTAGGACATGGTATAGGTAACAGGTTAACACAAGAGCGTTTTCAACGCTCTGGGGAAACTATAAGCAGGTACTTTAGTTTAGTATTAGACAAAGTATGTGAAATGGGAAAAGATTTGATTCAACCAGCTGATTGACAATTTAAGGATGTTCCGGAGAAGATAAAAAATAGTCGAAGGTTTTATCAATATTTTAAAGTATGTTTTGATTATTCAATAGAAAGAAAGAACTAAATGCAAATTTTGATTATATAATAATATTTGCATTTTTGTTTTAAGATTGTATTGGAGCTATTAATGGCACTCATATCCCAGCGGTGATATATGTAAAAGATCATATTCATTTTATTGATCGAAAAAGTACAACGACTCAAAATGTCTTAGCGGCGTGTAATTTTAATATGGAATTCACTTATGTTTGGGTTGGTTGGGAGGGCCAAGCCCATGATACTCGTATTTTCTATGAAGCTTTAAGGAGACGTGATATGCAATTTCATCATCCTCCTCCAGGTTTATTAATTAATGATTTTTGTACATTAATATGTATAAATATGGTATATGTTGATCAAATTTATACTATATTTATGCATGTAAATATTATTTAGTAGATGCTGGATAGCCAAATACGACGGGTTATTTGGGACCATACAAAGAAGTTATATATCATTTGCCAAAATTTCAACAAGGTCCCATCCCTACAGGCTATCAAGAGGTATTCAATCGTGCTCATTCATCGCTATTATCGGAAATTGAGTGAGCTTTTGATGTGTTGAAGAAGAAGTGGAAGATCCTAAAGCATATGCCAAGTTTCCCCTTTGAAAAGCAAGTAAAAATTGTCATAACATCAATGACTTTGCATAATTATATACGACGAAACGCCATCAATGATAGACATTTTGCAAAAGCAGATTTGGATCTCAATTATGGATATTCAGTTGACCTTCATAATACAAATGAGGGGGCCAGTACTTCAAATGACAATTTATTTCCTAACATGGCACGTTTACATGATCAAATAGCAATGGGTTTAAAGGATGTTTGTAATTTTCAATGAAAACCTATTTCTTTCTTTGATGCATATGTAATCATGTTTATTATAATGAAATTACTATTTTTTTTGTTAATATATTTCTTTTATATATACATCTCAGTGCCAAAAAAAAAAAAAAAAAAAGTCATTGAATTTGTTAATATATCTCTTTTATATATACCTCTTGGTGCAAATATATATATATATCATTATTTTGGTTTTTAATTTTATTTTGGTTTTCAATTTAAAAAATAAAAATTAAAAACTTAAATTGGTCACGCTAAAGGACTTCCCAAAATATGTGTTTATCAAACAGCATTTCCCCAAAGTTGTTTCTTAAGACGCTTTTCAATTATAGTTTACCAAACAGTTTTTGCATTTCAGCAAAGATCTTTGCATTTCCTTAAAGGCTTTTCCCAAAAGCTTTTCCCAAACGCACCCTTAGTAGACATATATTTAAGAAAGCCTTTTTGTGTGCCAATTTAAGTGTTTGAACTTTAAATTTTTAAATTGAAAAAAAAAAAAAAACAAAACAAAACAATGATCACACATGTCTTGAGGAAAGAAATACATTGTTCTTATATATGATACACAAGATACATCATCAAGTCTAAATTGTACAAATCTTTGCTATGAACTTTATTTCACTATAATCCTCAAATAAAAACGTTATTCATCCTTAATTACCTTTTATCACTTTTCTATGGTTGACAAGTCAAGTAGCTTATCAACAAAGGGTCTAATCAATGGAAACAAAGTTGGGAAAAGGTCTAAGTTCATGAAAAAATCATTTTTCTAAGTGGCTGGAATTGATAAATTCCATGAGTTTGAAATGAACCATAAGGTAAACACATACTTGCATAGGCCTTCCTACATAGGGCAATGAATACACAACACATGAGGCCCTCTGCACTTATATATCAAAGTCAGAGGATTCTATATTGAGGCTTTCATACAACAAACAAGATCATGTTACAAACATATATGACCATAGATGCTATTCTAGCACCCGGCAACATTTTGCATCCGTGGAAGCCACTTCCAAGTCCCCAATGAGGAACAATTTCCTGTCGAGAATACCTCGGCATCGACAAAATGCCTCCTTATGCATCAATTCTTCCCCATTTTGATGTCTCGTCAAGAATACCTTAGAATTCACTTGGTGAATGATCAATCCTAGAAATTCACCCCTTCTATGATTATCATTAGTCCCCATAATCATGAATGAAGTCGAGTATCCAATGCCACCATATTAGGTTATGTGGCCTCAACATCCTTTGATGACCTTGCCATCTTTTAGTAATATGAACATAAATCAATTTGAGAGGCACAAAACAAAATGAGATGAAACCAACAAACTAATCAAAACAGAACAACAACCCTAAATTAACTTGATAGAGCATGAATCGACAAACTAAAACTAATTGCTACATAAACGTGAAAGTTCAAATGATAACAAGAACCACCATAGACATTGAAGCCTAAAGTTCAAACTCATATCCAAATTCACCTTAACATCCTCCCCACTACTTCCACAGCCTCCGAAAGTGCAGTGAAGTGAAAGAACATAATGGAATGTCATCTTGCTAGAGCCCAAAATTCAAAAGCATAAGAGTAAGGAAGCAATAACTCCACTACAAGCATTATAGAACGACCTAAAAACCGATCGAAATCATCCAACAAACCTCATTACCTTTTTCAAGATCATCATTTCCCCAAAGTACTAAAAGTGATTGTTGCCAAGATCAAGCCTAGCAAGACACAAAAATAGAGAATCATAGAATCCAGAGTAAGAAAAAACAACTATGGCAACTTTGGAACTCTCATAGAAGTCACATAGGGTTATCTAGAAATGGAAGTGAAGCCAAATCAAGACGAACTAGTAAAACACAAATCAAAGTCACATCGTAAAATCTTCATGCTCAACACAAAGTTACCCAAAAATTGTAAAAATCAGCATACCTTTAGGGAAGATAGGTAAGCAACAAAGTGGCGAGTGGCATCAAGAGCGGGCATGGGGGAAGAGAGGGGAGTGGCGTCAAGAGCGAAGAGCGAAGTGAGATGTACGTTGAGAGCATAGAAGCAAGAATGAAAGAAAGAGGAGAAGCAAAAGAGATAGGAGCAAATCTTTAGGGTTTGTTTTAATAGGGTTAAAAATGGAAGTATACTTAACAAATGGGGTAAAATGGGAAGTTTGAAATATTCATTAAACCAAGGCTTAGTGTTCCGAAAATGCAACTTCTCAAGGCACCTCCAACTCTGCATTTTGCTAAAGTCCTTTGAAGAGTCTTAGAGATACAGTTGTAACTCCTCAGAGTGAGTAAAAAAAAGTAGCAAAATGCCATTTACATTTGGCTAAGGGATTTTAGAGCCCCAAATCCCTTCCAAATGTTGAAACAAACAAGGCCAACATCATGGTTTAGTGCCTTCTCTAACCCACAAAATGAACAACCCAACCCACCTATTTGCATATGAGGACCTTTGGCAAGAGAGATGGTGCAACTGTGGCGGAGAGAGGGAAGGGAAGCAGAAGTGCTGCAGTTGCAGCTATTCTCTCCCTCTAAGGTTCAGCAAAGTTACATCAACTCCAGCACTATTAGCGGTGGCAAAGTGAAGGGAAGAGCTCCTTAATGCAATGAAAGAGGTGGTAGTGGGAGAGTGGGATGCGGAGAATGCCCGAGTTGAGAGAGTGACGAGAAGGGTGAGGCGTTAAAGAGTGGAGTGTGAGATAAGATCGAGTGAGGAGGAGAAAGAGAGCATAAAAAGTCGTAGTCGCAGACTTCCCTGGGACGTTCTGGGGCAGGTTCAGGGACATGATAAGGCCCGGCCGGGTGACTTGCAAGTGGCTTGAGTCTAGGTAAAGCCTAAACCCATCAAGATGCATATTCAATTGGGCCTTACTACCCTAAGCCCATTAAAACTTACTTTTAAAATATATATGTGTGTGTGTGTGTGTGTGTGTGTGTTATACTAGTCATTTTAACTATCCAGTTCTTTAAATATGGGCGAAAAAGTGGGTCTATAACCCATTTTGTCAACTTTCGATGTTAGTAAGGCTTGCTCATAAATTGACTTCAACAAACATATGCGATAAATCACATTGAATCAACTGATTGTAAAATAGATGACTCAACAAATCGAATAATGAGCCTTACATGTGAGGGTTGCTTTTTGTACGACGTTCACCATCAGTTGAATTCGATCTTGAACTGCACAATCGACATTAGCGAAAAATCTGCACCCTCCATGGCTATTGCAGTTCAAAAGAAGGTATATATACATGCTATCATCTCTCAAGTTTTCTACCAAAAATCAATGATAGATGTGACTCGGGCGTATATGACAAGAACCAAGAGTAACCCCCTATGCGACTACGTCGCGACCGCCTTTCTTACATTGTTAACACCTCGTAAGGCATGACAAGCTTATCAGATCAAATCGAGGTGACGCGGACACGAGAACACGCGATCGTGCCTTCATTTTTGCTGCTCCTTAGCTCGCTCCCATGCCTTGGTGTATAGCTCGAACGTCTCAACGTGGTCGGGGTCGAGACACAGGGCCGCCTCACAATCCCTTACAGCGGCACTGGCGTTGCCCATGGAGTCGTGGAATGCTGCTCGGAGATGGAGTAGCTGCAGATCGGGTATGAAGTTAATTGCCTTCGTGAGCTCTTGTACCGCTTCGCCTTCTTTATGGTCATCCATCAAAACTGCATCAATTTCAGCACAATTTCTAAGTCAAGAAAAACTCGATCGACGGCTGCAATCGTAGTTTGTAGAGAGATAATCACTGTAAGAATGTTTGATAATATGACTTACTTGCTGCTCTGTATCTGTATGGATACGTCCGGACTGGGTCCAGCTGCGTCGCCATGGCGAGATCGCTCCTCGCCATGTCGCGGTCGCAGTATTCAGAGCGCTTCTCAAAGGCCGACGCGTTGTTCTTGGCCTTCTCTATCAGCCTCGTCATCTCATCGTACGCGGATTTGCGCTGATTCTTGAGGTGGTACACCCGTGCGAGGCCCTGGTGAGCTCGCGTGTGCTTGATGTTGAGAGCATTCATGTAACAGTTAGCCGCGAGATCCAACTTATCGCAGTCGACATAAATACTTCCGAGATTATTTAGCGCCTGCAAATTAATGAAGGAAAGTTGAGTGTCGGTTTCGTTAGGGTTTTCGAAGTATAGTCGAGTCGAAAGTTTGAATACGGTCGTTTCGATAATTTTCTTGAAACTTACCTGCCCTTTTCGGAGACCATCTGAAGGGCATTTCAAAGCATCCTCAAGGAGTTGAATGACGTAAGTTGAGGACTCGGAATCAAGGCTCGAATCGGCTAAGATGTAAGCCTTGAGGAAGAACGCTTCGAACGATCTCTGGATCGAAATGGACTCCTCAGCCTTGGCGAGCGCCTCTTCGCGGTGGCCGGTGTCGTACAGTATCCAGCCTTCGTAGACAAGCCTCTCGTGGTCGAAGTTGGAGTAGTTCCGAGCCAGTCGCAGGCTTTGCATCGCTGCCTTCTGACAGTTTAATCTGCAAATTTTCCGAGCATCGATTGATGAGTTTCGAGAAGATAGAAGAGCACATCAAATGAGCTTCACTTGTGATAAATTAATACGCAAAATTTCATTCTGCAACTCCTACATGTATTGACAGCTTCAAGTCAAAGAAGCTCGGAATTTTATCGAATCGATACACACTCACCGTAGGAGGAGGAGAGATTGGCGAAATCGTAAAAGGCTCTTGCCGGGGTCGTTCTCTAGCATGTGATGTACGACGGCCAAGGAGCCGATGTCATCGACTGACGACCACCGGTCGTACAATTGCATCCAACAATCAGCTTGGCTCCACTTCTGGACGTGAGGTTTAAGTATCTCCACCAGCTGGTTCCCGTGCATTTTCCCATTGAACACCATGTAGTCCGGATTCAGCGTCAGGAGCGCCCGCACGTCCCGCAGCGCGGAATCGTAGTCCTCTAGGGCGAGCAAGAACCAAGCCCTCAGCTCTAGGCAGTCGGGCGAGATCATGAAGCCCATTATCTTGTTGATCTCCGAGATCGCTGCCCCGATTTTGTCCTCCTCCAACAGCATGACAGCTCGGTACTTGTACGGAAACACGAGGGTCGGGTCTAGCTCGGTTGCGGCATTCAAGTCCATCATCTTCTCATTCCCGGCGCAATACAAGGATCTCTCTTGGTACATCCACCCCGTCGGTCCGTGCTCAGAAATGAGCGAGCTCATCAATTTGTACGCCGAGTACATGTGTCCCCGTTTGTACTTGGCCCTCGCCACGCCGACTAATGAGTAGAGGTTCCCCGCCTCTACGGCGGCCTCGAACCAATGCTGCGCGTCTTTGTATTCTTTCCTTTCTAACATCACGACTCCGAGCTGGTGTAGCGCGACCTGCTTCTGCCAGGAATCGGTGCAACACTCTACCAATCTTTCCAGAAGCATTACCGTTGTATTCGATTTCATGTCTGCCTCCATTGCAATTTGGCTTAGGAAGTAGTATAATGTAAACGACGCGTGCCCGGCAGTAGCCATCTTTTCCCTTGCCTCCGAGCTACAGAACAATCTCATGACGTTCGGATTGTGCATCGAGCTCGGTAGGTCTCTCAAGAACACCTGCAAGCACGCCGCGACTAAGAAATAAGCCGTCTCGTCCAATCCGTAATCGATGAATAGCATGGCGTCTTCAACGCTGTGCACCAGCGAAGCTAAATGAGCGTCGCAGGAAGCCTTCATTTCCTCACAACAGAACCTGTTCGCAAACGAGAGGAGCTCCAGAACGATGTGCGGGTCGAAAGAATTCAATCTTTTGGTCCTGCTAAATATCTCAGCGGCTCTAATTCCTTTCAGCGAGAATCCGTTTTGGGTGAAGTTTATCTTCTCTCGATGCGACTCCCTGAAATCGCCGTATAACATCGTTCTGAACGGTATCGAAAGGGATGCCATCTTAGACCGAAAACACCTCACCTCATCGTCCCCGACAAAAAATGACATATCACCGTCTTCCTCCGAAGTTGAACATTCCTCGTCTTTCATGGATAGATCGTCGTCGTCGTCGTCCTCTCTAGGACCCCGAGGACAGATGCAATGGTCATAAACTGATTCAGGATCGTAGCCCGGTACCAAATTGGCCTTGGGGCACTCGATGTTTCTCCCACAACAATCCATGGAGGATGTCCCGATGAGTTCGTCTTCCCTCCTCTCGAATCTCAACCACGCACCGAGAACGACTTTGGTATGAACATCGACAGCGTGTTGCCTGGCGGATTGAAGGCTTCGCCGGACTAGCTTCGGATCCGACAATCCCCGAAAGATCAAACCTTGTTCTATATACGCATCGGATTTTTCAAACTGCTGCGAGTTTTCGATCTTCCGGTACATACGAGCCAGGGCCTCGACGAAGTCGACAGATTTGAGGCACCGTTCGATCTGGGGCTCGAGAAGATCGGTCATAGGCAGGCCATAAGGGAGCAAAGTCTCGATCAATAGGCTCGGAGTCTCGTTCGGGGCTTGGTAGTTGCGACTCGATCTCGCCCGGATCGAATTCATCCGGATATGGTCATGGAGATGTTGGAAAAGTTTCTCTCCGTAACCACTGCCTCTGCCGCCGCCGCCCATGTCCGAGGCCGGACCGGACGGATTGACCGCGCACACTTGGGCGCTTTTGCATCCGTCTATGGCTTTCAAGCTGCGCATTGTGGTGATTATGTTATTCTGCATCTTGGCATGCCGGATGACGAAATCAAATTGAACCTAAATCACGAGATTTCGGTGTCGGTTTAGAACCAATTCGTCGAAAGAATCACGAGGAAAAGAGAATTCGGAAATCGGAGAGATGAATGCAATTACCCTCCATGGCCTGCAAGAACCACCTATTCAACAGATGGAGATTAACCTGAAAGTGGGAGGAAAGGAAAGAGATTAGGAAGTTACGAGATGATGGTGATGCAGGCTAAACGATTCTAAATTGGTGTGTTTTCTTTTCTTTTCTTTTTTGATTTTCTTACCCTTCTCAAGATTAATTAGACAGCTAAAATAATTTAAATAAATAAATAAATAAATAAGAAGAAGAGGAAATTGGAGGAGCTGGAATGAGGTTTGAGAGAAGAATGTGGCGAGTGTCTTACGTTGTAAGCCAACCAAAAGTTGAGAACAAGGGGGCTGTTTCAACGGTCGCTCACTTTGCCTATTTTGTCTATGGATTAAATAGTTGTCTTTTCTAAAATAAATTATAGCTTAATAAAATAGTGTAAGTAGATAAACCTATTAAGACTCTCTCTCTCTCTCTCTCTCTCTCAATACTCATTTTTATGTTTGTCTAAATCTCTCTCTCTCTCTCCAATACTCATTTTTATGTTTGTCGTAAATTATATGCGGTCCGATCCAGTTTGACTTGACCAGCCCGGTACCCTTTTTTATTTTTTTACCTAGATCCTTATTCGAGTAGCTTGAATAATGATAATGCTACATGGTGGAGTTAATAATCGGAAATTACACTTTACGAGTATAATCAAGATATAATTAGAATTATATTGGAGTTAAAAGAGGAGCTTGCAATATTAAGACATGCAAGTAATAAAATTCTTTTCCTGTTTGGATTAGTTGATGAAATAAGGAATTTGATAACTAATGATATTCTATCATAGTCCTTCTTGTTCTCTCAGTCTATCCATCTTTTTTCCCTCATTTTTTTAGCTTCACCAAAGTTGACGGCCACAAGACAAGGATGAAGTTTATTTCACTCCCTTTTTTTTAATTAGTGGAAAAGAGCTACTTGTGTCGGTGACTTTATGGTCTTCATTGTAGAATTTCATATCCGCAATGAAATGTTTGATTTGAATTATAACTACTACTTACTTTGAGCGAGCCAATTTATCACCGTCACCCCGCCATGACACAGTGGGAGTAGAGCCGGACTTATCCTATGTCGTGGCCTGACCAGTGACCACCGTCACTTATGCACGAGCCAAACTTGTCCTTGTTGGTGCTTGTTCTTTTACGCATAGGCGAAACAGGCTATATTAGGTTATGGGTCATTGTATATCCCAAACGAGACAGGTTGTACTGGGCTTAGCCCCTCTATTTTTTTTGGTGGGGCAACAAAGATAATTCAACTATGAAATAGACTTGTCATTGCTTGATATTGCAGATCTACCTACTCATAGGAATTGCGAAACTTTACCAAGTTTTGATCATTTATTTTCATGGTGAGTCGCCCAAACTAACCTTCATTGATGGAAGATCCTTTTGTTCAGAAAAGCACAAGTGAGAAAGATTCAATCAACTTGGGTCAAACAAATCTTGACCTCTTTAAAATAACCACTCCAAAATTATCTACCATAGTGGATCCCAATGGGTCTTGCCACGGCGAGGTGTGGCAAGGCTCTCGATGCAAACGAGTCCCAACCTAGTCCTCTGCAAAGAGAGTTGGGGAGCTCTCGACACAATAGAAGGCCGACAACCATCTATTTGAGCTAAGTGCACATGGTCTCAATCGACTCTCTACTAATATTGGGAATCTCTTGCAGTCCTTCGTGCATCCCATTTATGTATATTTTTTTTAACCTTTCAAATGGGGACTCAACTATGATGTCAAATTACCAATGTATACCTAAGTGGTAATGATTGGCGCCGAGCAAGTAGCGACCTTATATATAGGCAGAAAGTACAGTAAAAATCACAATAGCGCATCGATTGTGATCAAATTTAACCTTTGGCCCAGATTCAGTCCCCCCGTGCCCCCTTATACGAGACCGCCATGGCAAAGCACTCCTCTTGTCCTCCTGCCCTTAAGGAGAAGGACAAGAAAATGTGGTGAGCCGATCGTACCGAAGTTGAACTCCAACAATCAACTCCTCCAAATTTTGAATAAAAGAAAAAGGCTCCGGCAAATTATGCATCCAAAGTAGAGGACCACAGATGAGATTCGCCACTGACGCTTTGGACAAGAGGAGAAACCCCTGCCTCCATGGACGCAAAGTGCGATGACACTCTTAGATTATGAAGTCCGCTCGATCAATAGTTATGATTAATTAAGTTTATGTAAAGTCGACACTCACACGAGATTTTGCCCAAAACAACTGCCATTGAATCACTAAACTGTTCCTGTTTCGTGTCTCTTGTCAGGAGGAAGAAGATTGATTCGTAAGATTCATCAGCAATTATGAAATCATAATGGCAAAATTCATCAAAAACAAACTCCCCAACTTTTTGTTTTTAAAGCTATAGGGAACAAAAAGTACGATTTAGATAAGCAAATCCAGCCTAAATCTCGACCGTATGATGTGCAACCGAGTGAGCATCAGAAACAGAAAAAGGAACTTGGGACTCCTGAAGCTGAAGGTACAATCAAATAGGTTTCAAATAGTTTAGTGATCAACAATCTTTCTTAAAAATCCAGAACATAAGAAGTACCACAAAAGAAAAGAGGCAAAAGAACTGCACCTACTAAAGTTTTCCATAGTCCCAAGATTATATCTATCAAATAAAACCAAAATCCAACACTAAATCACACATACCCAAATCATATGTAACGCCATAAAATCAGATCACTGTCAACTGAATATGAAATCTTTCTATACTAATTAATTAAACTGTTTGATGGGCGTTCATATTGTGCAGATTCTCCCCAGACCTGGCAGAATAACCCTTGAGCTGGTTCGCCTCCGGAAACTGAAACGGGGGTTGAAGCTCCGGATATCCGGCGGGCTTGTCGTCGCCGTGGGCGTTGCCGCGGATGTGGCGGTGCTTCATACACGTCAGGACCACGAGGAAAATGAAGAGAGATGCGAACAGCAGCACCACGACCAGCATCATCGCCTTCCCCTTGGCGGCGAAGTCCCGGTCCTCCGACAGCGGGAGCTCTTCCTTCCGGGGACTGCGGTCGGGGGCCGTGAAGTTCACCGCGAAGGAGCTGCACCCGGCCATGCTGGCTGGCTTGGTGGAGGTGTCGGCACTTCAAGCGCGTCGCGGGGGGAGGCTCTTGGGCGGGCTACGGAGGGCGCATACAGGGGAGGTGTTTTTGGTCGCGTGCTGCGGAGGGAGGTAGCAAGCTGACAACGTTGGTGGGCGAGGGGCGGAAATTGTGCGTTCGCGTTCGGGCGGTGGGTCGCTGTGAGGTCTTTGTAGGCGATGGACAGGAGAGAGGATGCGAAGTAATGAGGAAGAAGACAAACAGGATGTCTGTCGTGAGCGTGGGCCTCCTGCGTCCGATATCTCTCTTCATAAAGCTTCCAAATTGCAGAATTACTGAAGGTAACAAGCACAACTAAAACCATCTCCTCAGTGAAGGGATTTGCTTATCATCGGCATGTCATATAGGGATGCAATCGGCGATGATGGACGCAGAAATCTAACTCGGGATGCGAGATAAAAATTGAGATGGTTTGGAGGACTCGAACTATTGATTATTGGAAGTCATTAGTTTCAGAATCCTGAAGCCCAGGCACGTTTCCAGTAATTCGGCGAGGTACCGTGTTCTCTAATTGTTTCTGAAAACTTAAGCCCTCGATACAATGCCTTAGCCAAATCTTGGGTTGTGAATAGAGCACGCATTTTCAAAGCTTTACAGCCCAAAATTGTTCTTCCCTTTAAACATCTTCCGCTACAAACAATTACAAGGAAGCAAAAAAAAAAAAAAAAAATTCAGACAATGATCACCCCAAGCAAAGGTCTCGATTCTTCTCAAGAAAATCCTAGCCAAATGCGACAATTATTGTAAACATAAAGTGGATCTTGCAATTAAAATCTAACATAGGACAAAGAATTTATAGGAGAAATTAATGAGAAATGATAAAGAACATTTGAGAGTTACATGAATCTGAATGAATCTCATTACCTACTTTACGAGGAAAGTCAACTACAAAGAATGCACTATAATAAGATAATTTTCAGAGTTACAATCAATCGTCCAATATCTCATGTATCTCCCAAAGCTCCAATACGCAAATTCACACCAGCTCTTGTGTTTCTCTCACCAAGATTCGCGAGAGAATATACGATCTCGCAAGGTCCACATGACTGCCGGGCACCCACCAGATACCTAGTAACGAAACTGGTCATCAAGGCAAGAGGCCTAACACGCAGACAAATTTGGCATGGACGTTCGAGCGTAGGGACGACTACCTATTTCAATTCTCGAGGGTCCGATGTAAACTCCGGTTCATCAAGAACTTGAGGTGCAAATTCAACACGATTAACCTTTAGGGTTCACCCAATTCACCATGGGTTGAGTCCCCATACAGTAATTTGGCCAAGTTAGGGGTCTCATTCTACTAAATTAAACCATTCATATGTTAAGAAATAGTGAGATACATTGGATTTCAAAATAAAATATACGTTCTATTATGTGCATCACATCATGTATAGTACGTCCAAGGAGATAGAGGTGTCTTATTTTGTTTCCATCAGCTGGGAGAAAAAGCCTCCCTCAGATCATCTAGCCAAGATGAATATCTTGGAAGCCATATCATTTTCAATCCACAGACTTCGTTTAGCTTCATGTTTGGACCTATGTGGAACGAATATTCCTTTTCTTACAATTCGTAGCATGGCAAATTTAGATGTGCAGTTTATGGAATTCAACAAAACATATCTTGTCAAATGCACTAATGTCCCAAACATTTCAATAGCTAATTTCACAGTCTACACAACAAACAACAAATTATTTTATGAGCGTGTTTTATATAGTCCCTTTTATTTTGTGATTGGGGCATTTTAAGTCAACTTTTGTACTCCAGATAATTTCACGTGTTCCGCGCAATGAAAGGTAGGCTATACCCGGAAAGAATTAGAGGGTTGTCAGTGGATTTCCAGTTTAGGCTTTGAAGGTCAAACGTTCAAATGTTCCACCTACCGTATCCAAATTAACTCAAGTCAAAGTCACCTTCATATGCCAAAAGATTTATAGAGCTTACAAGATGTTTCACGGGCGTTTAGATAGTTGGTTCTCAACCCTTATAAGCTTAATTACCAAAGAAAGGAATTCTAAAGAAATTAAGTACGATGATGTGGCGTTGAGCATAGTAGAAATATGAGAAAAGTGCAAAGAAATTTCCAAACCATATGTACGAAATGTTATCAAGTCCTAAGCATTTTAATTATTTCAATTAAGTCCTAAATTTTTGTCAAAAAAATGCAATCAAGTCCAATCAATGAACAACATGTCACTCGAGAAAGTGCTTACAAGGGGATCCTTAAATTGTACTTTGAAACATTTTTTTGAGAATTAATTGCATTCTACTATATAAGTTCTAGACTAAATTGAACCAATTAAAAGATTTAAAATTCAATGACACTTTTTGGTATAGGTTTGAGACTCGATCAAATTAACTTAAAGGTTTCAAAGTACATAAAGTTCAAGTAATTTTACATTAAGATCAATTGCCATCTTTAAAAACACTAAAAAAAGGCGTGTCAATAGAGACCCGGCAATGACCGCTTCTTGTCATGTGTTAGACGATGATTAGTGTTTCAGCTCATTAACACGCACTTTCGTATATACATACATATACATAAATACACACACATATATATATATATATATATATATGTATGTATATATATATGTATGTATGTATGAAGAGTTGCGTGTGAGAAGGAGTGGCGTGAGATTTGAGCGGTCTTAGATTCTCATTTCATGGATCAATCATCAAACTGTGATGGCGCTGGCAGTGTTTTGTTCTTCTGTTTTATTTGTCATCCTCTTTCTTATCTTCCATTTTCTCTTAACTTGAAAAGAGAATTTTCGTTTTATTTTACTCTATGCTGCTCTAAGTAAAGACAAATTTACCGCTTGCTTCTTTTTCACTCAATGCATCAGATATTCCAGGGATTTCTTTCACAAATTCAGGTGGATCGACCTTATCCGGGCAAGATTCCACACGATAAAGTGCCTAGGGAAGTGTGCTCTTTTGGCAGCGACTTCTTCAATGATGCCCCTTGTATTTGATGGCCTTTGGGGACCATTTAAAGAGACTTCTAAAGATCACTCCCTCTAGACCTGAGCAGGTCCTTAAAATGTTCATAAAGGAAATGAGCAGGAGAATCGTCCTCGAGTGAAAGACCTATGCTGTCCTCATATGTCCTCTATGTCGGGAAGATAAAGACAGGAAATTAAAAGGTCTTACGGTGGTAAAGATAAATGCAACGTCAAGACTACAGTTCTAGCTACTACCGGATAAACAGATATAGTAACCTCCCGTGCTTGGAGTAAGTGAGAGTATGTTAAATGCCCTCGAACATGTTCCCAAGCAAAAGCCCTTCTTAGGCTAAAGAGAGGAACTTTTCCTTTGGGAGATTAGTATTATTCCTAATTTTGGGCTTTTTAAACATCATTAAGGTCCGTTTATTTGAAGAAAAATTATTTCTTAAAAATCATTTTTAACTTATGAGGTTTTGAAAACGTAAAAAATTAATCGATCTACAAAAAATTACAAATTTAGATTGGAGAAAAACTTCTTTTATGATAAGAAGGAAATCGCTTTTCTTAAACTACAAAACAAATGACAACTAACTACTTTTCTTGAAAATAAGTTCCATGAAAAGCATTTTTCTTTAACATAAAGTTTTTAGTAAAACAAATGCATCCTAAGTATTATTTGATAAATTTCCTAAATTGTTGACGTGTCTTGGTATATCAGCGACCGACACTCTAGGATCACTTCAAGAGAAAATATGTCTAGAATGAACTTGCATGGCCCATCAATCCCCAACAGAATAGGCAAACAAATTAATGTACCAATCGAAATCTGGTCTGGAAAATGAACTAGAAAAGAGCATTAACTTGAGAAAGTCATCATTCGAGATTGCTCCCGTGATGAAAAGTGAATGCTCGATTGGCTGTGATTTCACCCTCATCGATAAATGGAGTGATTTCAAGCGCTCTATGTCTCCTAGAGAAGGGATAAATAATGAATAAGAACACCGTAAAAATTATAAATTTATAATTATTTGAGTGCCCTAATTATTTTTTTAATCACTTGAATATCACATCGATGAAAAATTGTTCACTTGAATGTTTGTCTTGACAATTCATCCTATGCGGCTTTTAATATTAAATTATGACTCCAACATGACTTTTTAAATAAATTAAAGTCTAATGTGGATGGTATTCATTTGATGTGGCAAAAAAAAAGGCCAAAACAACATCGTTTTGGTACCACCGGCCGTGGTGACTCTGCTGGATAAGGCTCTGCTGATTCTCAGCCCAAAGGTGACCAAAGGTGAAGAGTTCAAAACTCAGGGAATGCGCTAGGTGTATGAAGTGTGACTCCAGGGGTGGTGGGTCCTCCTACTTACATGTCATCGAGGGTTTAAAGATTTTGTCACCGCAGTTCTGTTCCTCCGAAATCAAAAAAAAAAAAAAAACAAC
Source organism: Eucalyptus albens (assembly GCA_014182695.1). Taxonomy (NCBI): domain Eukaryota; kingdom Viridiplantae; phylum Streptophyta; class Magnoliopsida; order Myrtales; family Myrtaceae; genus Eucalyptus; species Eucalyptus albens. The sequence goes on from CM024646.1 coordinate 18,410,917, forward strand.
ATCGTTTTGGTTCTTTAATTCCCCCAAATTCATTTGATAATGGATCCTTGATTGATCAATTAGAAAGAAGGTCACGGACAACCATGGTAGAAGTTGCTTGAACTTTACTCATACCAGCCTTCTCTCCACTCCACAGCGAAGCGTACAAGTCTAGCTCTAGCTTCATGCCTCGTCCCTCACTCTCGCCAACGAAAGAAATTTGCTTGGTGTCTGCATCTAACTTAGCCATGATCACAACTGAAACATCGAAGATACAGAGAATCCCTTGAGGATGCGACATCGACTCTCTAGAGAATGTATTGGTATGTATAGATCGCCGTCATACTCCGCTCTGCGGCCGTAGAAGATGGCAATTCAAGCCGATGTCGGAGAGAGAGGGCTCATCTAATTGAAAAGCATAAGGTAGGGCAAGAAGTTGTCCATGCCTTCTCAAACTGGGGTTAGGTTTTGTATGCTTTAATTTTGCCCCAGTTAATAAATTGGGGCCAAATAGATGTGAAACATAATGACCCACATCGGCCGATTTATAATAATTTAATTTTATGTTAGATTTCCTGAACATACAAATTAGCAATGATACTAAATAGAATAATTTTTGACCAACATAATACTCAAGTGATCGAAAAATAAATTATGGCACTTAAGTTACTGTCATACAAAAATTATGACACTTATAATATCATTATTTCAATGACTTTTGTCGATGTAATCTAAGTGTGGCTTCCTATACACAGGCATATATTCCTGCGAACTCAAGGTCCATGCGGATGCTCTAGGCCAAATATTCTTAACTGAGAGGATTAGCTATTATTGGTTCATTTTCACTTTGTCCTTCCTCATGTGGTCTATTCCTAACCTCCTTGGGGTAGGCGTAGTTCTCTAGATCTCCTACCGTCATTGTACATTGGTCCATCTAGAGGCCATTAGCGATGTTCCCCTTCCCCTAAAGAAAGGCTCAAAGTGCCTAGGTTTTTCTAGGCTGAATCCAAATCAAGGATATTCGTCGTTGTCTTCCTCAAAGATAAAGAGTGTTACCTAGTTCAATCATTGTCGTTCCACTCTGGAATGACACATGTTCTGGCACCAGAGCTTCGTCCCAATGCATCGAGTGTAATTTCTTAAAAGTAGATTATTCTTTTAGGACTTAGGAGTGGGTCCGTCCTGATGGGATCTTGTCCATTGACACGGCCATTATTCCCACGTGTGTAGTATTCGTATTTGTTTCCAATAGCCCCATCGACGAAGTCCTTTACATTAGCCTTGTTTTCGAAGGCATTGATGAGTCTTTCAACATCAGTGAGCTTGTCAGAGTTCCATCGATGGGTCCCGGTCATGACCTTAAACTGATTCGCCTGTCGGAGCCAACCCAAAGGCGTTAAAACGAGTAATGGCAAACCTCCGGGGGACCCCTAGGGTTTGAACCGCCCATCCCCCGGGCCTGAGCAAGCACTACTTCTCCAGGGTTGCCTGGACGCGCATCTTGCAATGATGGCAGCATTGATGAGTCTTTCAACATCAGTGAGCTTGTCAGAGTTCCATCGATGAGTTTTTCTGAGCCAATTGTATTCCTATGAGCTTTATGATTGATGGACTCATTAGCCATTTAATCAAATGGTTCCTTATGGTTAAGTGTACTTGTTATAAACTGGTCTAGGCCATTATATTCTTTACGTTTGCACCCAGATTTTGGACCCAGTGACTGTACACATGAGAATGGAAGCATTGATGATCCTGGGGAAAAAAATAAGAGCGGACCCTATGATCAGTCAAGTCACGAGGTTGTAACATCATACACTGCATAATGGAATCCTATTATGGGACCCAGGTAATCGATTGCTAAGATTGGAATTTATGTGCATTGGAACGAAGGCCGATCCAGCGGAAGCGACAGACGATCTTGGAATCTACCCTACGATGAACTTTCTTTAGGGCTCCAGATGGTGAAGATATTTGAGCATTGTACAAGGTACAAATGCTTCTGGCAGCAAATAGGAAAAGACGAAGGAACACAATGAGGCAAGCTGAAGTCCCTTAAGTAATTCAGTGATTCACCCTCTCATGCTCGGGTGCTCGGAGGAGGGAAAGTTAGGTTTTCTTTTTTGTCGCTTGGTCTCTGGGGAGAGCTCGGACGGGTCGAGCCGTCCCGAGGAACCGCTCCTCCATGCATCCAACTAGAGTTCGATGGTGACGGTTGAAAAGAGACAGGACATTCCAAGTTTTCATCGGAAGGAGCTCGAGGGTAATGGAGGGTCCTACGTGGTTAAAACCCAGCTGTCGTCGACCGGCTGGAGATTTCAAACATCATCACTTATTCGAGTTTAAAAGGGAAGAAAAAAGTGGTTGGCTTGGCCACTCTAGTACAAAGTTAGAAAAGTTAGAACAAGCCAAATACAGGGGTGACACACGAAATTTGATGGGAATAGCTCTGATTTCGACATTGTATTAAAAATTCTAATTTAAAATCTGAAAATATTAAATGGAATGAGATGATTTGTATAAATAGAGCATATAAAACTTGTTAAGAAAAGATACGGGATAATATGTCAATATAAAAACCAAGATATTAGAAGTCGGATTTCTTATTATAGGGAAAATTTCGAAAGGAAGCAAGTGTTGGAATTTTGTTTGATAAAACAAAAATGAGTGCTTTTTACTTTGTCCTACATAGAAAAGATGGGAGCAAGTGGGTCAGTTTAAATATGTGGATTTTCCTTTTGTAGTTAAAGGAGTGATTAGGTGGGTGCGCGGTTTAATTAGCATCAATCCCTTGCTATTTATTTAATTTTTTTATTTTTATTTAAATTCTAAGGTTGCCTTTTAATTTGAGAATTTTCGGAAATGAAATATAAAATGAAAATTCGAAATTCTATATTTTTTAAAAAAATTATTATTCCGAATTTTATTTGTGTCTTTTCAAGACAACCTTTGAAAAAAATTATTTATTCGATTTTGCAACATTTTCCGAAAGGTTGCAATTGTTGATTTTCGACTTCTTCCGAAAAGTCGCGGTTGTTTATACGAACAATTTTCAAAGGTCGTGTTTGTTCATTATTTGACAGTTTTTCACGAATAGTTGTAAGACTGTTTCATATATATATACTTGTCAATTTTCGGAAGAGGTGAGTGGTCATTTTTTTTTTTTTTTTTTTGAGTCTTCTTTCTGAAAAAACAGCAGCCAATTTTTCGATTGTTTCTTAGAGAGACCCTGGAGAAATACTAGAATTGCTATCTAGTATTTTCATCCGAGACTTTGTTGTATCTTGGAGGATTTTTGCCGGTGATCATTAGCAACATTGTGGGGCAAATAAATCCTTAAAGAAAGTGATATCACGCCTTAAAGTTCGAATTGTTTTACTCGATCCGATTTCATTATTCAACCCATTTCGAAGTTATATTTACCAACAGCAAGCTCCTTCAACATGCCTCGTCAAACCATATTTCACTCGATACCCAATAGTTACGAGTCGATCTAATAATAAAGCTATTTCATCCTTCATCATTTGTCCATTCTAGATTTTTATTTTTGCCCCGAGTCACTAGGATGCCCGGGTAATTAAAGATGGTAGGTACATCATGCTGGGGAAATTCCTCAAGTAGGCTTCGGTCCATCCTACCCCCTAACCCTAGGGGTGCCTTGTCCTATGCTAGAGACGTTCCCCAAAAGCCATGTTCGTGGCTCCCTATAAAGAGAGGAAAGGAGCAGCGGTACTGTCACGGCCAAGTTGTTCCCTCGAGCGCGGCATCCAACGACTGCTGAAGCACCAGTGTACAGGTGCGTGTCGTGCATGTCAGTTCTTAAATCATGTGGTTTCGATCTCTCTCTCTCCTTGCACCGCAAGATGGGATAGCCTCATCCCTCGATTCAGATTTTTGTAATTAAATCGAGTCAAAAATGGTGTTGATATACGTGTTGATCATTAGTTGAAAAGTTTCATAATGATGAATTGATGTGATATGGTACGGGGCAGTTATCCTACTTGGTTTACAATTCATCTGTATACATTTTTTAGTAAATATAGATCCGATGGTGTTGACTGGCTCAAACTTAAACTCCATTTTAGCAATCTCCTCAAATAAAGTTATTTGGTTTGTGTCGCGCTCCCAATAAATGATATGAGAGCTAATGATTAGTTGGTGGAATATATATCAATGTTTAGTAAAAATTTCAAAAAATGAATTTCATCAATGCGGTTTCTCAGCAGCCTAGGCGCTGTAGTGTAGCAACCATGCTCTACCGGCATCCTTAGTGGTTCAATCTGGAAAAAGAGACTAGAACGAAAGTGCGTGTACATGAATTAAGAGCAAATATACCTAATATCAAAGATATGTTGGTCCATTTGGATATGTTGATTTAGCAATGAAGATATGTTGATCCAACTGAATATGTTGATTGACTCAGATTTAAACTCCCTCACGACTATCCCATCAACTGAAGGTATTGGACTTATGCTATGGTCCCAACAAATAGCATTCCACACATTGAGAATGAAAGATCGACGATTAATTGCCCCCTCACAATTTAGCTCAAAATGTTCATGCCAAATTGAATTTCCAAAGGCAAATAACATCCTAAGTGCTGCAACTTGGCCCATGAGAACACATAAGTGCCAAAACTTCCAAAAAATACATTTAATTGTCACTTTAATTATAAAAAAAAAAAATGGACACTTATGTGCCAACTTCAATGAGGTTTTCTAGAAATCCGACATAGTCAAGACACAAAACGATGTTATTTTGACATGGTTCGCTAAAACGACGTCATCTAGTGTCATCTCGCATAATCTACATGGACGGTTGATGTCGTTCATCCCGTTTATGTGGATAATTTTTTTTTTTAAAAGGAAATGTCTCATCATTTAAAATTCTCGCCAAAAAAAGTCACGTTAGCTATTTGATTGGAAATTCTTACTGTTGGCACTTAAATGAATCTTTTGAAAGTTTTGGCACTTATATATCTCATCATGCCAAGTTGTGGCATTTAGGATATTCTTCTACGAAACTTCAAACATGATATCGAATACTATTCCAAACCCGAGATCGAAAGTACCTCTTCAGAGAACTCAACTACACCTCTCACCTTTCGTTTTCCCCTTTTTTTGCCCCTCTGAGGGGTCTCTTTATGCCTTGGTTCCATCACAATCGATTGCCGCTGCGAATTCGCTACCGTTCTCCTTCCCGACAAGTCACGAAAAAGTATTCCGAATTCTCATCCGAAAAAGAAATTGTAACTTTCGGCTAGTCAAGATGCTAGTGCCTTTCATCCATGTGGCCGATGTTGGGCATTGCGTCACCGTAGAATTGGGCAAAGTTTCGTGGCGTCCGTTTGATTGAACGTGGCCTATGTCACCCAATAATTCATTGGAGTACATAACTATTTCCAAGATTTCCAAATGATGTGCTTCGGCCATCGTCCAATGAATTTTCGCCGAGCCTACTTGGCGCCATATCGGCGATTTGTTTCGGCGAAAAAGAGAGGAATAGTTACCTCCAAAATGGATGATATCTTCAGGCACAAGATCGTGAGAATTGAACATGGAACAGGGTCCGACATGACAGCCTAGCCCTTCTCTGATATACATCCTGTTCAATCTCCCAAAGCAGCAGCAGCTAGGAATTGCGCTCAATTACTCGATCGGTTCTATAAAAAGCACGTTTGGTAACGATTTTATTATCGGGAGTAGATTCGATTAAAAATAATTTTTTTTATTATATTCCTTTGGGAGCAGATTCTAAACATTTTAAGTCGTTTGGTAACTATCCAAAATGTTTAATTCTTGAATAAAATTACATTTGGTATCGTCTTTAATTAATTATGTTCCAAATTATTATTATTTTAATTTTTAAATAATTTTTAAATACTTTTTTTATTCTTTTTTTTTTTTTTTTCTTTTTTCTTCTTCTTTTTCTTCTTTAGGTCGGTCACCGAATCGGCCGGAGATGAGGACCGGCAACCTCACCGAAGCATCACCGGCCCTCAATGAGGCCGACCCTCGTCGTCGAGCCTCGCCAATGGCCGGGTTGACCTTGCCTGTGAGGCGGGCGAGGCTCGCCTAGCCACCAGGCGGGGCTAGGTGAGCCTCGCGAGGCTGGGTGAGGCCCGCCCGGCTACCGGTGAGGCTTGCTCGGCTACGGCGAGGATTGGTCTCACCAAATATGGTGAGACTGAGCCTCACCGGTGGTTAGGCTTGCCTCGCGAGCTCGATGGACCGATTGCTGGCGATTGGTGGTGATTGACGGTGGTGACCAACGGCGACGGTGGTAGACGGTGGCGGATGGTGGCGAATAGCAACCGCGGGCGATTGAAGAAGAAGAAAAGAGAAGAAAATAATTGATTTTGATTATTTTTTTTTTTTTTGGAACAAGAATCACATTTTCTTTTTATTATTGATTTTACTCCAAATCTGTTCCTAGGTAAAAATTTTTTTACCAAATGCGATTCTGGGCTTAAACTAATTCTAAAAACAAAAAATCAGAATTTGGCCATGTTTGGATGGTTACGAAACATGGCCTAAGTTTTCCTCAGGAAGATTCTGTTTGTGGGCCTGCGGTCGTTGGTTTCTCCACGATCTTTCTCGACTTGCCCTTCCATTGATCAAAAACCGAACCTTGCATTCCATTCGAGTTCGAGTAAGGAAGGACGAGTCGTGATGCCTATTTGGTTAGAATTAATGTCCAGTGCTCGAAATTGATATTCCCCCTTCCATTGGGCTAAATTAGGAGTGGTTACACGATCAGTCGTGATGCTTGTCTTGCGACCTGCATGTGCGAGATGCCTATTTACAGATGCTAATCGGCAGAAGATTTTTCTTTTTTCTGCTGCAAGATGATGAGTCATGCTGAGTCTATCCACCGTAATGTTTAGCGGAACACTTTCGAACTCATGCCAAGTAACAAACCAAAGTGAGATTCTACTCTTAAAATCAACGAGAATTTCACCATTTAGATTCTAGCCATGGCTACCACAGATAACAGATATTCCCAGACAAGTTGCACGTAAAAGGTGGAATGTCTGCAATATAATTGAAGCCACTCGGGATGCTAGATGACCTCGGAACTCACTCACGCATGGGGAACCTTTCAGGAGTGGCTAACGAAACGCTTCAAGAACTCGCGAACCGGCTCCGACAGTACGAGCCGCCACTAGGACTAGAAATCGACCACAAAGAAGAGCAGTGTGGCGATCTATTTACAAAATCCAAAGATGGGGCAAATGATCAATCCCAATGTGCTCGAGATGGCACTTGTTGCTGTCCCATCGAGCCGAGGAGGAAGAGACGAGCTGCCGTCTTGGTGTGCCTCTTCGAAGGCCACGGAGGAGAGCTTCGAGTCATTCTTACTAAAAGATCGATGAAACTGTCCTCTTATCCTGGTATATATGAACTCTGCGCCTGGTACAGATCGTTTCATAATCATTTGCTTATGCGCTAATACAATTCTGTCATTCGACAGGTTATCCGTTGAAATTTGATGTAAACGAAGATATCTTTGTGTCGATGTCACATACCCTTCCAAGATATTTGCTAGTTTCATTTCGGATTCGAATTGTGAATATAGAGAATGGACAAAGTATCCAGTTGACCCCTCAATGATATGGCCATGCTAGAATTTCATGTTCCAATCAATGATCTCTACATTTCTTAAGTAAAAAATCCGTAAAGCAGCATATCAATTGATCACTTGAGTTATTATGAATCTATTCATTTTAAGGTGAAAACAGATACTCACATCGTCAACTTGCTTATTTCTGAGAATACCTCAGTTTCATCCTCTGCAGGAACAAGATTAATCGCCTTGATTAGCAGTACCTCTAGAGTTCAGTTCTGACAGTATATTGTTCTGTGTCACGAGAAACAGGAGATGTTGCATTGCCGGGTGGAAAGATGGAAGAACGTGATAAGGACGATGCTGCGACCGCATTAAGAGAAGCCACAGAAGAGATTGGCCTGGACCCGGAATTGGTTCAAGTCGTTGCTAATTTGGAAGCCTTCTTTTCTCAGGTGTACTATGATAAGTTATTCCCTTGCTGTCTGCAGTATCTGTGCTCACTTATTCACTTGTGTCCTCGCCATTGCACTTAAACCAGCATCTCTTCGAGGTCATTCCTGTCATCGGCCTACTCGCCAAGATAGAAGATTTCACACCCTCACTGAATGCGGATGAAGTGGATCGGGTTTTCGACGTCCCGTTGGAAATGTTTCTGAAGGTTTCTTCCTCTACGCATTATTTTCCCCTCTTTATGTACTATCTAATCGCGACATATGAACCGTATCAATATTCAGTAACCAGTCTGTACCATTAAGAGGGCCATGACATAATTTCCACGTTATGTCTTGGGCAACACAGGAGGAGAATCACAGATGTGAGGAGAGAGAATGGCTAGGATGGAAGTACATTCTTCATGTTTTCGACTTCCAACCAGAGCAAGAGAGTCTCCGCATATGCGGATTGACAGCGAGAATTCTGATCCGGGTGGCATCCATTGTTTTCCAGCGGCCTCCTTCGTTCGACCTGCACACTCCCGACTTCCGACAATTGCAGCAAGTACTCGAAGATATCAGACGGAAAACTTGAAGTTTGGCACTACGACAAGCTAAGCACTGGGGCCGTGGTCCTTACATCTATTGAGGTAAACACAAAGATAACGACGACAACCAGGCGCAGATCATGGTACCCTTATTTGCACCGCATAATGCCATTTTCTCGGTTGCAGATTCAAGTAATGAATTTTAAGATTATCATAGCAAACATAAATGATCATTGAATGATCATCTGATGTTCTCAATCATAACTGCTGTGTCGAATCGAGTAGTATTAAGGTATGATTAATGCTTGAGTGAGAGAGGTTGAGGGGGATAACTGGTTTGTTTCAGATTCTCTATTCACCAAAACACACAGATGTACAAGAACAGTAAGAGTGTCATTTAAGGTTTGATTACAGCAACTTTCCTGAGAAGCCCGAAATTCTAGCACTGCCGATACGTTTATATACACTCCATCTGTCCCCGAAGAGCACGTCTGCACATTGCACGATCAAGCGAGAACAAGCGATCAGCTCACAGATTAATGGTTACGCCTCTAGCGCCATTTATATAGGGCGAACGCGCCATCATCTCCTCTCCATGAGACGTTGGGTTGTTCCAGCCGTGTTTCGTGGGGTCGTACTTCTCTCCGTCGCCCCAAAGCGCATAAGCCTCCTCCCCATGGACGGCGTCGTCACCTATGATGAGCATCTCGTCGGGCATTCTCAACGGCATGACCAGCCTAATGCCGAGACAAATGACTGTTGTAGATAATATGTTCCACCCGATCACGAACAAGGCTGCGACGACCTGCTTCAAGAACTGGACCCCGCCGGAGCCACCATAGAATGCGCCCCTTGTGTTCGGGATCGGCAATACAAGATTGCAGAGATGCGGCTCGGCCAAAAGTCCGGTGAGAAGCCCTCCCAGCAATCCGGCAACGGCGTGCGTGTGGAACACGCCTAGCGTGTCGTCGACCTGATCACGAGTCACCACAAAACATGAGTCAGATTATGGTTCTTGTTCTACCATCTATGGCTTGTTTTGGATCAAGAAGCTTTATTTTGACCAGACAAGTGTTGAGAAAAAGCACCGCCTCTCTCTCTCTCTATCTCTAATCCTCCAGACTTTTCTCTCTAGAAAATTCTTCAGCTTCAGCCGCAATTGTTGACAAATGGGTCAACAAGTCGCAATAAAATAATAGGAAGAAGAGGTATTTGAGGCGGGAAGTCGGTGGATGTGCCGATTTTACACCCAATAAATGGGAGACCTTGCCTCTTGTGTGCGTGTAAGGGGTGTTGTGTAGAGTGTAGGGATAGAATGGTTGGGGGTCTTGTGCAGAGCGTGTTGTGTGTGGCGTGAAAAGAGAGTTGTATAAAGTGTGCAATGTGTAGTGGTGTGGAATGCGTGCGTGAGGTGTAGAGAGATGAGTGGTGTGTGCAGTGGTGTAGGGATATCAAAAATCGAACCGAAATCAAACCGAACCAAAAACTGAATCGAAAAATTTGATTTTCATTCGATTCATTCTCATTAAAAATCGAAATTTTTGTTATCGGTTCGATTTTTATCAATTAACCGAATTGAACCAAATTAACAATCCGATAAGAGTTTATTTCTTGGAAATGGGAAATATATACAATAGAAAAAAGAAACAAATGCAAAAAGTTGAAAACTAAAAATCAAAAAACCGAACCAAAATTTCGATTCGATTTGTATTCGGTTTAGGTCTCATTCGATTCAGTTCGGAAATTTTTCTTAACGGTTCTATTCGTTTTGGTTTTTTCAAAAAACCGAACCGAACCGAACCATTAACACCCTTAGTCTTGAGAGTGTTGCGTAGAGTGCGCTATCTATGCATATGAGTGTGAGAGGAATTGTGTAGAGTTGTCCGAGTATTGTATGTGGTGTGAGAAAATATTGTAATAGTGAAAGTCATATTTTGTGAATTGTATTTGTACCACGTTTCCGCTAGATTCAACATGTTCTCATAACTTTTACATCTTCCTAAATTGCTATTTGTTTGTTAACAAGGAAACTATCTATGATCAGACCTTATTGTATCTGACTCCCGACAAATGACAATAATCATTTGCCTTAAATAAATTAATATTCATTATATTTGATTCAAGTCTTGATCCCTCAACCAACTTTCAAGGAAAAAAATTACAAAAAAGAAAAAAGTCTTAAATTTATTGCACTTGAACTCATCATGTCTTAAACCTTTTTAATTTAGTCAATTTTTAGTAATAAATGTTATGACAATTTGCAAATTTCACCTTGAAAAGTCAATTTAGTTATAAACTATTCGATAATTTGACAATTTAGTCATTCAAGCAAATATTGAACAAAAATAGTTAATATAGCGATCTAGTTAGCGCTAATTGTCCTATATGACATGAGCAACAATAGCGCATATAACTTTTGCAGTTTTTTAAAATTTAAAATTTTCTTAATTCTCTAATTATTTTTTCTTTTCTTTTTTCTTTTCTAACCTTAGGCTAGCTAACCCTTGCCTAGCATGCAAAAATCATCCTAGTTAGCATTGATTATACCACATAAGACAATCGATGTTAATCAAACTATTACATCAGCTGTTTTTAGTCAAAAATGACTGAAATGATTAAATTGGCAAAACTTTAAAATATTTAAAATTAAATCTGCACAATTTAAAGGTTTAAGACTTGATTAATAAATTATCAAAATGTTTAGGATTAAATTAATCAAAATAAAAAGATCAGGATTAAATTGATATAAATATGACAAAATTTAAAACGTTTTTGATCATTTTTCAACTTTCAAGAGATTACTATTTTTAAGAGCGGACCGTTCAAAAATTAGGAATGTAATGGGAACGCATACAGCAACTTGGGCATTGCCAAGCCTCCATCAATAATTGAGCAGGACAAGGGAAAAAGCACGGTTGACAAAATTGAACAAGCGTCACTTTCATCTTCTCCCCCACCCAAAATCACAAATATAGAAAGTGCTAGTGGCAAAAATATCAAATTCCCTCTTCACGTGTTACCGCAATGCTACTTTATACCCTCTACCTTATAAAAACCTTACTTTCCAATGTGAGATAATTCTCCTGAACGAAATGACCAAAATGCCATTTCTCATCAACTTGACTAACTCAACATAAATGCTAACCTCCATTTCCAACAATCCACCCCACCCATGCCTCATGGCCGGCCGTCATCAAATCGCCGCCACCACCGCTGTTGTAGGCGACCTCATCCTACTCTCATCGCCGGTGCCCATCTCTTTCTCTTTTAAGCGTGTCGTCCCTCTCTTTCATCCATGGCCTAGAGGAGGTCGGCAGCCTCGACTTAAGGACGAGGGGACGGCAACAGCGCTAGATATGATGCAGGATGAAGGATGGGCCACAGCACAGGAGGCGCGGATGGCGGCCAGCAGTGACGGCGGCGGATGGAAGTGGCTGAAGTCGGTCGGCGTGGCTGGGAACTTAGGGTTTGCATTGGAAGTTTGGGGAACTCGAAAGGAGAGCGGGGGTAATTTGGGAAGTGGCGATTATGCAAATAAATCTAAGTTGCTAACTCATCGGAGGGGATGCAATATGGTATCAGAAGATGCAAAATGATAATTATCGAGGTCAAAAGTGAATTGAACTTTTTGGTATTTTTCTCATTATTAAACTATAGACTTACGCAATTATATACGCTTGATATGTATTTGATCGTGACAAATCAATTTTGTAAATAAGCAAGAATAAAAATTATTTATATTTACCTTTTGAAAAAGACTGGATTTCTTGTGGAGAATCATCATGGAGACCCATGGAATGCTGCCAGAAAGTATCCCCATTACTATAGCCGCCCACGAGGGCACAACGCCTGGAAAATTATTGCCATTCTTAGTCAACTCCAAATCATAATCGTGCCTCCCATTTAATTAATTTCCCAATAAATTTTATAATCTAAACCCAAAAAAAAAAAAAAATTATTTTGAGAAAATAAATTAACGAAATATCTTTGCTACCTGCTCCAGGCGTGATGCAAGCCAGGCCCGTCACCATCCCTTGGACGGCCCCGATCACCGACGGCTTCCCGAAGAACACGACGTCGAGCGACGTCCAGATCAGGAGGCTCGTGGCGGCGCATATGTTGGTGTTGAGGACGGCGACGGGGGCGGTGATGTTCGCGGCGTACGGCGCCCCGCCGTTGAACCCGGACCAGCCCATCCACAGCAGGCCGGCCCCGGCCATCATGAGCAGGACGTTGTTCGGCGAGAACCGCTCCCGGTCGCTCTTCAGCCTCGGCCCGACCTGAAACACCGTCACCGGCAGTTCAAAATCATTAAAAATCGAATTAGAGCATCGAATCGAATCCCAAGATTTTGCGACGTTTGGTTTTTATATTGTTCTGAGCTCGAGGTGCCATCGATTTTCCACATGATGGTCCCGGAAATGGAAAGCTTGGAAGGGCGCGACGACGTGCATGGACATATGTTCAGAGACACGAGGTTTCATGACAGATCGAGGCCTCGATTTTTGAAATTAATCGAACATAAACTAAACTTTTCATGAATTTCATGATAATAGAGTAAGGTTTGTCAAATGATAAATGCATAGCGATAGATAATTTCTCCCATCTAAATCTACTTGGCCCTTTTCAATTCGGTACTTACCCAGTAAGCGGCGGTGAACCCGGAGATGCCGGACGAGAGGTGGATGACGTAGCCGCCGGAGTAGTCGATGGCGCCCCATTGGTAGAGAAAACCGCCGCCCCACAGGCTGAACGCGCCGACGGTGTAGGAGCAGATCAGCCAGAGCGGGACGAAGGCCATCCACGCCTTGATGTTCATCCGGCCGAGGACCGAGCCGGCGAGCAAGATCATGGTGATCGCCGCGAACTGGAAGTGGAAGTAGACGAGCGTGGCCATGGGGTAGAACGGCTCGACGGCGCCCCTCTCCGGCGAGCCGTTGTCCCCGTTGTGCGCGGTCGCGGGCAACTTGGCCCGGCCGATGAGGTACGCCTGGCTGAGGGCGGGGGCGCCCTCGCCCCACATGGGGACGAGGCGGTCCCGAAGGCCAGGCGGTAGCCGACGAGGACCCAGATGATGAGGACGGCGGCGAAGGCGTAGAGGGCCATGAAGGCCGAGTTCACGGCCCACTTCTTCTTGACGATGCTGGCGTAGAGGATCACGAGGCCCGGCATGCTCTGGATCCCGACCAGGGTCGACGCCGTCATCTGCCACGCGTTATCGCCCTTGTTGAGCCAGTCGGGCACCCCCGGGAGGTGGGACACGTAGGCCTGCGGGACGGCCATGGCTGGGCGGCGCGGAGCTTCGACTCGCCGGAAATTGGAAGCGAAAGGATCGGAGAGGGGAGAATGTTCAGAGAAAATGGTCTAGCCGGTGCTCTCTAATTCCGCTTTATAGGTGGTGAATATCAATGCATTTTGGATTAGAATAAGACGCACGATGGTGGTCCAAAGCTCGGTTTTTCAAAGCGCATCGAAGGTTCTCTGTACGAATGAAGGACGGATGTGAAGTGTGAAACGGTGCCAGATTTGTCAATGAAGGCGAGTTTTAATAGAGGCGACGAAGGCCCGAGTCGGCCAGGATTTACAGCTGCCTCAACCGAGTATCGGATCCAACCCAACCGACCAGTTTTGGGCGATTCTAGGGGACGTCAATTTGGAACCCGTGATTTTCCATCCGGCTCTAGGGTAAGGAGACCCATTAATATTTTTATTTTATTTTATTTATTTTTAAATAAGTAAAGTGTAAACATAAACCCTAATATTGTCTCACGTGTTGTTTATTTCATGATGAAGCAAATCTTTTTGTTTCTTTCGTGTTGCTGTTTTGATTCATCCAACTTGCTCCTTTTATCTCTTATTTCTTTATTTATTTTATTTTCCTGTAAAGACTTGCTAATTTAACCTCTTTCACTTACTTGCACATTCCTTAAATTCCTGAATCCAATGTTTATGGAAAAGGGATTCGCCACTCCTCCTCCTTTTTTCATGAGTGTCCCTACAATCAATCCTATGTTAATGGAAAAGGAATCCACCGTCTCCTTCTCCTTTTTCATGTGTGTCCCTACAACTATGGTCCCATCATCTCTCGGTCTTTTCACAAATTTTGGACGAAATCCCAATTTGGAATTACAATCTAGATTGACAATTCAATTAATCCAAAACTTTCGGTGGTCAAGAAATGTGAATTTACCAATTCGATTCACAATTCCTAAGTGGAATCGGAACGAGAAAACGTAAAGTTATGGAGAAAAGGAGGGAGAGAGGATACGCGGTGAAGTGAAACGATGAACCCATCAAGAACAGAAAGACTTTGACATGACAATTGAAAGGCCATCGAAAGAACATGCCATGGTCAAATTCTAAGTTTGGGAAGTCGTGCGTGATCGTGACCCTTTTTGTGGGGGAGATGCTTCGGGACTTTCCATACGGAATGGGACGAAGAAACGTCAAAGAAGTTTCTCTCCCTCGAGTCCATCAAGAAACAATCTCTCTCTCTCTCTCTCGGGCGCATTTATTGACCTATAATTCTTGGAAACCCTAGGCCATGATTACCTCGCAACAGACAACACGGAAGGATAAGAAGAAAGATGACCGTCGTATGGAGCGTCTAATTGCAGAAAAACAGCGTCGTCGATGAAGGGAACGACTTGAATTCCACCCGGATTTTTCGCCCACCATTTTTTTTTTGATATGTCTGGGTTTATTTGGTTGTGGAGGCGAAGCAGCCGAGCTGGTTCCCTTCACTTCCTGGGCCTAGAGCAGTGCAGTCTTTCCTGACCAAATCGAAGATTTGGGGCTTCTTGCTAGCCCCGACAACATAATAGAAATCCCGTGAGATGTTACCAAATACCGAATAAGATATTTTATTGTCCTACCAAGACTCTAGACGTAGCCTTAATGAAATTTGATACCAACAAGTCATCGATAATCTCTCTATTGACAACGCTAAATCATCTCGGATACATAACAAAATTGCCTGATGCCTGGAGATAACCTGATACAATTTGCCAAGATTGGCGCATGGTTTTCGTTAGAAATATGACGTGGGAATATAAGCAGAAAGATATCATCTATATACCATCTGCATATTCGCCAAGCAAAACGTGCATCGACGGAAATAATGAGATCCCGCTCTCGAGGTAAGCGAAAGCATCGAATTCAATTGACCAAGTGGAAACCATATAGGAATCTTGCCTTGTCGCATTGAATTTCGCAACGAAAAATCAACGGTCGTCCATTCGCGCGCGAATTTCTCAAATCTTTTTTGTGTTAGTTTCCGGGAAGTTTCCCGTAGCAGTGCCTCGATTCATCAACGCCCGATTTCCGTAAATTCTGTCCCGGCAAGTCTTTGGGATGACTCGTCAAGACATGGAAAGACGAGTACTGATTATATTTAAAAAACATATTTCCTCTTTACTTATTTCTTTTTCTTTTTCTCTTTTAACTCTAAACCGGCGAAGTCACCTATGACAGATAAGGGCCGTTGGGCCCTCGCCAAAAACCCAAGCCCTCTCTTGAATGTGGCGAGGGCATTGTGATCCTTGCTAGGTTCTAATCAAGAGCCCGACAGCCTCACCTGTAGCCAGTGAGGACTCAGTTAACTTGCTTGCCTACCAAAGGGTGCGAGTCGCGATCCTCATCTAGATCTAGATATGAGCAAAGGTCAATGCCTTTACTTGTGTCCTCACCTAGATGAGCAAAGGCCAATGCCTTTACTTGTGACCAGTGAGGACACTATGATCCTTACTCATGGCCAATGACCCTAGCTTGTGGCCGATGAGAGTCAATTGGCGACCTCGCCAGCTTAGGGTTATAAGAGTAAAAAATAAAATAAAATAAAAATAAAATCACAAAAATTAATAAAATATGAAAAAAGTATGAAAATATTATTAAAAATTATCCATGTCAATGTTAGCTAACACTCATGTGAATGATTTTCAGCTAAAATTGATCTATTGATTCAATAATCAACAAAACGTTAAAAGATTTAGGACTCTATTAATAAAATTAAAAGATTTAAAAATTAAAAGAAATTAATTGTAATCCATAAAAAAAAAAAATTGAGATTAAGTTTAAAAAGAATTACTAATTTAAGATTTTTTTGGGATAGTTGCCCTTTTTGAAAGTTATAAGCTTTGCTTAGTGTCCCTTTCCCCAACCTAATATAAAGTGGGCTCGTTCCCAGTATATTCTATTTTGTGGGCATTAAATTATGTAGGTCCGAAGGAGAGCAGACCCGAAAGGGAGACTTGCCCTACTTGGGAAGCAAGCTTGACAAACCCCCCCGAAGCCTTCCACACTTTTCACCTCTCTCTCTCTCTTCGTCTCCATATTCATTTATAGACTTTAGTGAGCAGGCAAAACTGCATTTATTTCACAATAAAAGTATAGTCACCGGTCACAAAAATATTTAGACATAATCGTTAACTAATTATTTCAAATCATTTTCGGAGCCTAAATTCCGTACCTAGTGCGGAGGAAGGGAAGAAAATTGAACAAAGGGAAGTGGGATCTCTCTCACTTGGCCTATATCCATCATGGGCTTTATCCAAGGGCCAGTTTCGTGCTCGTATCATCTGGCAAGCCCCGCGACTTCTCGAGTCGAAATGCCCGAAACCAAAAAGAGCCACGAGGTAAGAAAAGATCCAACAGGTCGTCGGCAATCGGCATACAAAGTACTCTCGATCACCTCTGATTAGTGACAAATTACACTACAGAAACACCTTCACATCGCTTTTTCGACATCGGATCAGCTTAAATTATTCAAAATCCTGCTGCGAGTTTACATGACACGAATCTATCACCATATTCGACCTCAGAACGTAGCGATCAGCACGGCCTCTCCAACAACATGCCCTTCGATCGCCTCCAGCAGCTTCTCTTTGGTCACCTGAAAAAGAAAACTCGGGACATAAACATGTATTCGCGCGCGATTCCATCGCTGCGAGATACCGAGCTCCATTTGAACAGGTATCGTGTCGTGCCATACGCACCTTGTGGCCTAAGTTCAGCTTCTCGTCCAGGGCGTAGAGCTTGAACTCGAAGCGGTGCCCGTGGGACGGGAGCTTCGGCCCGCGCCAGCCCGGCACCTTGTGGTCGTTGTGCCCCTCTTGGATCTCGGCGTAGTCCCCGCCATGCTCGTGCCCTTTGCCCGAGAAGCCCTCGGGTAAGCCCTTCAGCTGCGGCGGGATGTTCGCCACCACCCAGCACGTCCACGGCACGATGGGGCTGCTCGGGTCGGGCGCGTCGATGTCCTGCACCACGAGGGCGAGGCTCTGCGTCCCCTCCGGCACGTTGTACCTAATCTCATGCGTTCAAGATCGAATAACGTGAGAATGATTGATCTGCAGATTTGACTAAATGAATGCATCTGCATGAATTCCCGGCTCTTGCCGGGTAACGTTTTTACCACTCGAGCGGCGGAGACACGCTCTTGAGAGCGCCCTGGCCGTTGTCGGTGTACTTCCTCGGCAGCTTCCCCTCGCGGTCGATCGGCGGAGACACCAGCCTGAACTCGTCGCTCGCCATCGGATGTCAACCTTCGACGACCCTTATGATTTCGCTTGAATCTGATAAGAGTGTTTGATGGAGATTCGATTTGGAAATTGGCGATGGTGATGACGACGACAATAGGGCGATCTGGGTTATATAGGGGAGACATGTTTGGCCGAAAAGACGGCGAAGAAGCTACGTGCAGCGTTGAGAAGGTGCGAGCAGCCGGACGGAAACGACGCGTGGCCTGCCATTCGGAGGGCTCTAGAGGGAGTAAGAATGTTTCCGAACCAAAAATTTATTCGGGTACAGATGAGAAGAAAACAGAAAGGTCAGTCCGATCTGATATGCCTAAATCTGGAATATCAACTTATCGAAGGAGTAGAAAAAATATGGTTAGAATATTTAAATAATAAATCACATTTTTATTTAACAGTTTAAAATTTTAGAATAGTTGACAGTGATCCCACAAAATTTCACATAGTATCATAGATAGAAGATCCTGAGTTCGAATCTTCCAGGTCCCTATTTGCCTAGATTAGAACACCCTGATCGAGGGGTTGTAGAGCTTATAAGGTACCATCGAGGGTGCCACTTAGTCGTTCTTGGTATTTCTTTCTTGTTATTCTTTGAAATAGCATGTTGCTTTTTGTGGGTTAATGTTACTCATTTTCGTTCTTGATTGAATTGCACGTGGGCGGTCTACATACTATGATTTGCCAACGAGTGGATTTCTCCAGATTTGAAAGAAAAATGCAGTTATTCTCATGGGCAGCTATTGTAAGTGTAATTGCTAGAGTAATGTTCTCATTTTAATTCCACAGCATAGAATGTCTCGAGATTTTGTCACACGCAAATGGCGGACCAGCGGCCCAAACATATGACAGGCTTACAGCACTGTGGTATTGAAAAGTCCAAGTCCACCAAAGATCACAAGATCGACCAAACAAAAGTTGCATGAATCCTACACATTTTAGTACTGGGTTTAATCGAGCCCGAGCTCGGTGCTGCTTTGTCCGGTGGATGGAGTGTAGCACTTGATGGTTACAAATGATAGCGGAAAACTCAGCCGTCGGCGCAAGCATCGAGATAAAGCGTCGAGGAAATGAATACTTGTTGAGTTGATCAGTTGGTTGATAGTTTGCTCAACACTATAATAGAGTGAGGAAGAAGAGACATTTTAAGTTGAACATTCAGTTTTTGTTGAAAATTTCAGTTTGGCTTGGTTAACCAAACCGAAATAACTCAAACCAGAAAAAAGAACAGATATTTTTTCATTATTCAAATAAAAAATTGAACCAAACCAAATCGAAAATGCACGAAATTTCAGTTTGGTTTCAGTTTGGTTTGAAAGACAAATGGATGGGCTTGGGCAACGTTCTAATTGAGAAAGCCCGGCCAGTCCAACTTTAGCCCGAGCACAACCCAACCATGTAATCGCCGAGCCAATACAATGCAATAGGCCCAGCGATCACCTGTAAACTACCCATCGTGTCTTCAAACTGACTGATGAGAAGGTGGAGGAGATTATCAGATTGGCAGCGTAGAACATGGAAGCGATGGACGGCAACAGTAGAGGCTTAAGAGACAAGGTTATGTTTATTTGTCTATAGATAAAACCAAAGTTGGATGAATGCTAGAGCTTCTTCTGGTTTTGGGCTGATTGAGTGGGTGGCGCAAATGATACCGGAAAGCTCAGTCGCCATGTGAGCATCGAGGTCAAGTGCCGATGTTATGGAGGTCGACTCTATGAAGTCTAGCGAGGTGATCGACCGGCGGCGGGCTGCTCAATTTGAGGTGTAAGTGAGAGTGAGAAAGAGCGAAATGACGAAATGTGAGTGCAACTGCACTGCATTATGTGTAATCGCCTTCATCATTTATGTCATGGCTAGGTTAACCATTGCACGCCATACGCAATTAACATGATCCTACTAAATCTGCTTTTTACCAAGAGATGATCCACAGTGGTAGTTCGTGACATTGGCAACAACTTACATCAATCTTCATTTATTAAAATACTTCCTCACTCGCAAGAAAAGTACTCGCTAGTCCTTGGCAATAGTTCATAAAATTTTTTTTTTTTTTTTGGTAAAGAATAGTTCATAAATTTTTTGAAGGGTGGTTAAAGCAAATTGAGAGATAGAGATAAAAATAAAGATTCGGAAAGAAAACAGAGAATATAGAAGATGTAAGAATTGCATATTTGGAATGTAAGAATTGTATATTTGGTTTTTGAATTGCCTGGTTACAAATTAGTAGAGATGAAAATAAAGATTCGGAAAGAAAAAGAGAATATAGAAGATGTAGAATTTATTTAATTAGAAAAGAATTACAATTAGTGATGACTATTGTATATTTATAATTAGAAAGAATCCCTAGAAATAAATACTGACAATAAAATTGGAAACCACTAGTGTAGATAACACTTGAATTAATCAAGGATTGCTTATATGCAGATATTCTCATTGTATTTTTATTCTAGTGCAAACTGGAGATAACGTTATCAATCTCGGATTGCTTATCACATGGATATTTTGATTGTGCTTTAATTTTAATACGAATTGAAGATAACGTTGATTTGATTGTAAGCTGGAACAACTAGCAATGAACTGAGTCAATAAATGGAAAGATATTTGAACACGAAGGACAAGAGAATGAAAAGACTTGAACATTTACTAAACCAAAACAAAATTGCTTACTCACTCTTTAATATTCGAAAAGGACATATAGCAACTTGCTCTATGAAGTTAAAGTGGAAGGAACAAAACTTTCTCATTTAATTTGCAAGTGGTCCCATCTTCTTGCTGGCTTTCACTCACTGCCTGAGATCCAAAAAGGACAATTGCATACTCACTCTCCTGAAGTCCAGTGAGCTCGGGCAAAACGCTTACCTGAGAAATCCCGACCAGCCCAACTTTGGCCCAAGCGCAGCCCAAACATCCGAGTCGATTTTGATGTGGTAACCAGGCTTGGACGATGCGTGATAAGCTCGATCTTCAGGCTTGTCTCAAGCCTTATGTTTACCTCTAAACTACCTATCTTGAAGGAGATTATCAGACTGGTAGCATGGAACATGGAAGCAATGGATGATAGCGGCAGAGGAAGTGGAGGAGGCAGTGAACTAGATGCCTTGACTCTCTCTCTCTCTCTCTCTCTCTCGTGCTGAGACAGCAGAGTAGACAATCGTGCTTGGACATTGATTCACAGCAGTAAAATGCTATTTTCCTTCATGAAATGAATCGACGAGTAGCTGTTTATGCAGCCAGGAATAATTTCAGTTTTCATATTCCACAATAAACTTTCCATTTCTATTAATTCAGTAAATTCCAAAACAAGTTAGGATGATTAAAATGTAATTTTTAGATGAAAAAGTTCAAAGAATCAATTAACTATAATTATAGTGAATTTTGATTTAGAATATATTAAAATAATTGTGAATAAACAAAGTAATATGAATTTATATTGAATGATTTTAAATACTCAGTTGTCGATTAGTTTAGTTAAAGAAAATATAAGTTCTTGAAGTATTATCCATGACTAGAATTTTATCATAATGGAATTATACAAAGACATAAATAGAAATGATAATACCTATACAGGCTGAGTTTACGGTAATCGGTTAATCAATTTATTAGATAGTTTTATTATCATTTAGGTCACATAAAAAACCAAAACAATAATAAACTAATTATTCATAGGTATCCCTTTCGATCGGTTTAAATCAATTGTGTTAAAGCTTCATTAAGCAACACTTTTCTATTAGTGCTCAACCTGAGCAAAAAAAAAAAATGGGTTGCTAATGAAAAATAAAATAATTTCTAATATCATATGCATAATTTATTTGTACCATTAATTCAGTAGACCTAACTATAAGTTAAGTCCCTCAAATTATTAAATGGCATAGATATTTCCAATGTACACTACAATGCTTCTAGCACATGTACCCTTCTCCCCCACCTAAAGGAGACATCATTTTTGCATTTGGTCCAATATGCTTAGGTCATGTTGGTCTTAAATGGGATGTGAAACTAATCACACGTGACAAATCTGCGCTATCTAAATGCACTTTGGTATTTAAGACATAAACAAGCTAGTTCCTAATAATTGATCAATTGTAGGAAAATGACACAAATGATCTCTAAAAACTTTAACTTTATGTGTAATTTGAATATGATTGCTGAACTTTTAATATATGTTAAATTTAGCACATGAACTATATGATTTATTCTTGAATTTAAATTAATGGAAAAATAACTTTAAAAATTTTCAAATAGTAGCTACAGATGGCGAGAAAGGCGGACAGTGCGGATAAAAGCTAGTTCCCAGCGCGAGCTACTGGCTGGCCTCCAGCTGATCTTCATCGACGGGCTGCGAAAGCTTTTGACAGTCCCTGTCATGACAGTCTCCACTGAACATCCGACTCAGAAGCAATCCTGAGGGAAGTTTGTGGACCACCCTTTGGACTAGACACATATATTCATCCCTTCCTTCGCTGGACACTAGGCTCTGCGCCGAGTCACCAACCCCAAGGAGCAGTAGATCCGAGCCGAGAGCGGACGAACGTCTGCAGGAGAAATCGGTTGCGACTTGCAGACCTTTTCGTGACGTTTCCGCCCTCTCAAAACCCTGCAAATATCCCAGTGTCTCACTGAAAAGAGCCGCAGCGAGTAATCATCAGTGCTGGGGTTTCGCCTTTAAAGGATGGACTTGCGGAACAGCCCGTTGCTTCCACACTAATGGCGAAACAAACGAAAGTGAGAAAGAACCGGATAGTTGCTGATACCTCTGTTATGAGCTCGTGGCGCATAGATATTGTGATTTTCGCGCGATTTTATGTCCCTTTGGTTTTCTTTTTTTTGTGAATAAAGTGGTGGAAATAAATGATTAGCATGCAATGACATCTTTTTGAGCATTTTTATAAGATTTCCGTGTCTCAAATTGAAATATCTCATTGACATCATAGCTACTAGCTAGTTTATGGATTCGGGTTTCGAATGTTTGAGACCGATAAATTTGTTATCATAACTCAGGACGTTAGAAATTAGAAAGTACAGCATTTTTTAACATTTTCAAAATGCAAAAGAAATGTTGTTTTTTACCTGTAAATATTAAAAAAATCATTTATTTTTGAAAAATTACAAAAAAATTCATATACGACTTTACGTGTTCAAATATTTATATGAAAATTTCATATATTTTCAGGTTGGAAAAAGAAAATCAAAGTGTGAAGCTGCGAGATTTAAATTAATAAAAAGTAAAAAAAATTAAAAGAAAATTAAAGTTTATCCATATAATATGTACTGCAACGATTAGGTCGAGGAGTGGAGGGTGCAACGTTTGAGAAGACAGGCAAATCAGGTTATTTCATTACAGCAGCAGCCAGCAAGTAGATATAATCAATGATTTTACCAACTCCTCTTCATTACACGTGAATTCTGAAGGTACAGTGTGATATTCTTTTATTTATTATTTAGGAGAAAAATTCAGAACCCGTATGGCGGTCCTTGCCCAAAAGGATGGGAAATTGATTTGATGGTGGGCATTTTAATTTAGTTTATCTAATATTACCGTGATTCTCCTTTAAACATGTTTAAATGGGAAAAGTTAGGTATTAAATTTTATGTACGAAAAGTAATCTATAATTGTTCCATTAATTGGTTCAAACTAAATTATGTACCGTACAATCAAGTCCTTTCGATAAACAATTAGTATAATTCAAAAGTTGCATAATTTGTGGGATTCACTTAATTTTATTTGAAGAAGGTTTAGAATTTAATTGAAACAATGAAATAGAAACTTGATTGAATCGGTCAAAAGATATAGAGTCAATTTCATTTTTGTACATAAAATTCAGGATTCACTGATTGATTTTGCTCTTTAAAATATGCCGTTTAATTGCGTCCGGTATCTACATTGATTCCCATTTGATTCTTGGGAATAGATCAAAAGATTGTGAATCTCAGCACCAGACAACCACTCTCTTTTTTCCCCTTTTGTCAAAATGACTTGAAAAGAAGTGCTTGGATGTGACCTTGACTCCTTTTTCTTTTCTTCTCGGAGAGATGACACCAAAATCAAGTTTTTGGAAATAAAGGGTTTGATTTTCAACCTAAGTTTTCAAAAGAAAAATGATTGCTTAACGTGATATTAGGGAGAAGATTGAGAACTTTAATTCGATCTTGATATTCCCTCGTCTCGATGTTCTTTCCTATTTTCTATATTCAATTTCATCATCAATGATCTAGTTATTTATAGGTCTACTTTAATTCCTTAAGATCGTGCATTTTTTGCAATCAAGTCCTCGAATTCTTAATTTGCTTAATCAATCACTCTCTGCTCCAAAACTAGTTAATTGGCTCCGACGTGCTCCGAAGAGCCAATGACATCTAGCCTGGAAAGCTCTGGTACAGTATTCCTATTCGGAAATCTCATTTCTCATAATTCAATTTGTCTTCATCCTTGCCAAAGTTTTAAGTCCCGTACCTAAATCGCCCAGGATGTCTACATATATTCCCACGATCAAACTTTTGCAGACATGTCATCAGTTAATTGTATCAGAATTCTAGACTCCAATAGAAAAGCCAGGTAACTTCAAGGATTTGATAAGAGAAATAAAAAAGAATTAATTAATATTACAAAAAAATCATAAATTGATATATTTGTAATAAATTTATTTCAAAGTAATTTTTTAACCAAAAAAACCTAAAACTAATACATTTGTAATAAATTTACCCTAAATTAACTTTTTAACTAAAAAAATCTCAAACTCGTACAATTGTAATAAATTTAGACAAAAATAATACTTCAAATTTGTACATTTATCACTAAGGAACACCCATACACAAATTGATAAAGATCTTTAAAAAGAGAAGGTTAACTTGATTTGTATCTTGGAAATTTTTTTGATATATTTATTATTGGAGAAGCCGGTGATCGAATCAACTCATTTACTGCTTTCTTTTCTTTTTATTAGTCTCACTTGTTGTACGTTAGTATCGCTAAAAATTACAAACTAACATGAGAGTAAAACTTTAAACTAATACACCTATCAATTGTGACGTGTCATCATTAGTAATTTAACAGTAAAATTTAACGGAAACTAATGAAGGGTAAAACCCCAAACTAATAGGTTTGTCGGCTATTACATATTATCAAACTTGGTAATTTGATTATAAAATTTAACGGAAATTAATAAATGATAAATTTGTCATTAGTATATTAATTTAGGGTTTTTTATTATAAAAAAATTAGTTTTGGAAAAATTTATTATACGTGTACCTGTTTGAGATTTTTTCGTGATATTAATTTAAAAAAATCAAAGAATTGAGTTTAGGAACGCATAGGCTTTGAAGATCAAAAGTGGAATTTCGTCCGAGCTATATGATTATGGGCTCCACGCACGAGGACCGACATGTGCGCAAGAGAAAGTCATTACCAAAATATAAAATGAGTTCGAATTTTAAGAGGAATCGTGACTATTATGACGAGGAGGTAATGATGAGAAAGAGAGAAGCAAAGGGAGGAAAGAAAAGAAAAAGAAAAGGAAAAGAGCGGAAATCGTCCGGAAAAGCCAGGCAAGGAGATCACCTTTGCTTTGGATTTGGGAACGTCGGGAAACGAGGCTTGGCAATCCACTTCGATTTCCGGGGATACGACGACCCACCGGACCCCCCCACCACCACAGCAACAGCAGAGGTCCGCTTGACCCGTCCTCCCCCGCTTCCCTTGTCGACTCCTTATGGTGAACGATGGGTCATGGGCAGGGGGTCCCCCACGTGGCCATCCGTTTCCCTTTCTTCCTTCTCTTTATTACGAACTAAACCTTTTCCGTGCTCAAAAAAGAAAAAATGCCCAATTAATTTTCATTTGATTGTACGAATGTCGATTATATTTTAAACATTTCAATTTTTTCACTTTAGTTGTAAATTTTATTCATAATAAATTCTAAGGCTTGATTATATTTTTTTAAAAGTTTAATAATTTGATTATTTATTTTAACTAATTTTATGACTACTTATGCATTTATCCCTTATGATTAATGTGCCGACAAAGGCCATTCTCTTCCCTCACATATAACAAGGTGAGATCAACGGGTTTGTTGAGGGATGTCATTATGGTGAGAATTGGAGATTCACTCTGGCATTGATCATGAGCGGGAGGTCTTAAGACCTTGTCATTGTATCTACTTGAACTTAGTGAAGTTGGAGCTCATTGATCAATGACACACATTGGAACATAGCCCTTTACCCCCTTAATTTATGGTACCAATTTCTTGTCATTCTGCATATCTAGTACTCCATGCTACCATAACATGGTAGGTGGATGATAAACACATCACACTATTATAGATGAGAAGAAAGTATTCAATGTGACAAATATAACACATGATAATGATCTATAATCGATCCTCTTTGGCTCCACCTTAGTGTGCATTCCTCACTTTTAATTGGTCGATTATACCACACATCACATGTCACAAACACGTGTTGCATGCCTCACACAAAACAACTTCTTCTTTCATGAGATTACAAGTTCGAGATTTGCCATGAGCGAATCTATGATCATCTTGCACCTTAGGCATTTGTTACATTGTAGAAAGACACCCAAACTTTCGGCATACTTATCGAGGTGAGATGATTAGTTCTTGTACCTTCAAAAGGATTACAAGAAGCCCTTTTGTCTGAAAAGAGCATCTACTAATCATTCACAGCCCCTACATCATTTGATTGATAGAACGAGCCATTGAATCATCCACCTTTTGTTGCAGTCTCAGCATAATTCATGGCTTCAAAAATTCAAAATTTAAACTAAACTATATGTTGGCAACTGCCAATCTTGTTATTTAGAAGCTATTACTACTTGAATTTATGCACGATTCAAGTTGCCTCATTCATTTTTGCACCAAATATTTAGCTACAATGTCTCTCCTGAAGGCACTTCCCCTCTAAATTGCGGTTGCCTTAAAAAAATCTCTCTTTTATAATTATTAAAAATGCACAGTTCTTTGATCTTCTCTAGAGTGGTCCTAAAGAATTTGTAGGTACGGAATCACTTATCACTTGAGCAATCCCATTAAAGTCATTAGAGACGTACCTTATCGGGTGTTGCTCCCAAAAAAATGTACAATTCTGTACGTACAACTAGAATCACTTATCTTACTGGATCTTGAAACTCGTCTAATTCAGGCCATTCAGTAACTCGGTTAAATTTGTCTATTTTTTTCAAAGGCACGTGGTGTTGTACTGATAAAAACATAAAAGCAAAGACAAAAAATTGAAAAAAAAGAAGATGGATCGTCGATTTTAGAGAGAGACCATGCCTCGCCCCCTACTTTGCCGTGGAGCTCTGGCGGGGCAGCTCGTGTCTCTCTCCTCTTGATTATGAAAAATATTTAAAAATATCACGTCAATATATTTCCTTGCTTGGACCACAAAGATTTTATAAATTGACTGTATTGTGTCTACTAATTTTAAAATTTGAAGCACGCTTCCCTATTTATAAAAATAATGTGACAAATGAATATCATCATGTTCAAATATCCTATAAAAATATCACTATGTAAACAGTCCGTTTTGTTGCCTCTTGCAGCAGCCTATCTATTTATGTCCTACCCCCCCTCAAAACTCATCAAAAACCCACCACCAATTCTCAAGGTCCAAGCCAGTGGCCACCATCCTCGGCGATCAGCACATACATGTTCATGGAACATCACTGCCTTGAGAACAACCCCAACCCCGATCCATCCGCATATGCACCTCCTTCTTCATCATCCCCGAGCAAGCTCGGCGACAGGAAGAGATCGCCGTCGGCCCGGAACGTCAAGACCCGAGGCGGAGGAAGATCGGGGCCGCTCAGGCTCTCGACCGACCCGCAGAGCGTGGCCGCCCGGCGGCGGCGCCACCGCATCAGCGACCGGTTCAAGATCCTGCAGAGCCTCGTCCCCGGCGGGTCCAAGATGGACACGGTGTCCATGCTCGAGGAGGCCATCCACTACGTCAAGTTCCTGAAGGCTCAGATTTGGCTCCACCACGCCGTGTTCGAGGGCCGGGCCGGTTGGTCCGACCTCGTCCCGGCCTGCTCGGCCGCCCCTCCCCCGGCGGCTCACCAGTGGGCTCAGATGGCTCAGAGCCAGCAGCCCGACAGCGCCTCTTCGAGCTTCGTGGACGTCGATCATCATGCGACGCCGCCGCCGCCGAACTTGGCGGATCTCTGGTGGTTTCAAGGCGGCGAAGAGACCGTATCGTGCGATGAACCGGGCATGAGGCAGTCTTTGGCTTAGTGTAATGTCCGTCTCCATTGGCTCGCGTGACTATCTTATGTATATCGCATTGTGTGGGTAGTCTTCTTCTCTTTTTTTGGAATTTCTTTTACGATTTTGAGGAGATGGGTGTGACCAAAAGTGGAAAAAAATGAAGTTTTGAGGGGGCTTGTGATAATTAATTGAGGCTTCGTGATGTCAATTTTGTATTAGTATGGGGATGAAATCGGTAAAGAGAGGTGCAGATCAAGGGCAATGGCAGAATTAGTGGAAAGTTACTACCCAGATGAACCTATGCGATGAGCCGTTGGTGGTAAGCTTTTAACACTCTTTGATACGATCTTTCTAAGACGGTACTGCGGTCGTTAGATTTTTAGTTCGTTCGATAACGTAGTCTAAGAATATTTTGTAAATATTTAATTTAGTTCTACACTTTCACAATTATACTATTGCTCAAATTTTGAAATATTTTTTCATTTCAATCTTTTTCTAAATAAAAAAATGCTGCCTTCCCGAAAGACCGATTGGGTCCAAAAAAAAAAAAAAAAGAGAACGCGAGGAAGTTTTTTTTTTTTTGTTTTTTTGAACAAAGAAAACGTGAAGAAGTTTACGAAGAAGAAAAATCGAAGTACGCGTTCGTTCGCACATGATATTGGTCAAAGTATATTGGTCTGTGGCCGTTTGACTTTTTGTCCATTGGGAGAGGTTGTCAAATCCTGATTGTTTCTTCCCGTACGCTTGTCCAATCAAAATTTAAATGATTTGAATTCATATATATATATATATATATATATATATATATCTACATTAACCGGTAATGAAATTGAAAATAGAAAATGATATATATGCCTCAAAAAACAAGTATATCCCTGGTGGGCAAACTATCATGCAAAATTCGACCAAAAAACAAAAAACTATCATGCAAAAATTGCCAAACAAATAGTCTAACCTTTGGCAAAGTGTCCTTGGCAAAGTAAGACAAAATGAATTAATGAAAAAATAATGCATAAAAAAAAGGTCATGATAGGTTGCTTAGACAATCCACATTTCAGCTCATTTAGTATTCTAGGATTGAAACAAGTCTACATACTTAACTCAAGGAAAAGTCAAATTGAGATCAAGCTCTTCTCTCTCCTCCTATTTTCGCTGATCTTTTGCCTATAGTGGCTTGATTTCATGTTTGGAATTGCGTGAGTAATTTTCAATTTTGTAGCAAGTCGAAGTGTTCGCGACAAGCATTCATGCTCTTCTCTCTCATCATCACTCCGAATGCTAGTGAACCAAAAAGTTACAATTGACTCTCTTCTTTATCCAATGCTAGAACCCTCAGACAATGTATTGTATGACTAGAAAAGAAGATAGAAAACTCGGATGATTTCTTCTTTATATGTATCATTATCCATATGCTAGTTTGTAAAGGTTAAAGAGATGTACTTTAAAGTATAATCTGTAATGAACCATGTACGTTAACCTTTAAAATATCTGATGATTATGAGAATATATAATTTTTTTCAAGTTTTGTAGTAATATAGAATATGGGTTGAGTACAGGTCCAAAATAAATGATTAAACTTGTATCATGAAAAAATGAGTTAATATGAAATAAATAAATCAATTTGAATTGGACTTATTTTTCGAATCATTCATAAATCTACTCACAATTCGTTCACGTAGATAGGCTTGAGATAAAACCACGAGTGATTATGAACCGAGCATTACATGACTCGTTGAGTCGAAAGTTCAAATATACGAGAAAGAAAAGTTGACAAAGCTACGGACACGAGAAAAACAGTGGAGGAAAAGGACAGTCGGAGGTTGCCGATCACATGCGGAAGAATCTGATAAGTTCCCTCTAAAATTTGCACGAGATGAGACGCCGGTCATGCATGATTCGGTGAAGGTGGAGCAACCAAAAGCCTGGGTAAGCCCTCACCTCACTATATTTTAGCTGCTTCTCTAAAGAACAGGGTGGGCTATGCAATTGTAAATCAAGTTCGGCGTGCGATTGTTATTGATTGCGAAAGCGTGAATTGCCATCCAATGGGTAAGCATTTTTGTACAGTTGTTTGAGAAATGTGATGGATCTCCACCTGTTCGACAAAATGCCCAAGAGAAAGATTCTCTGTCGACATACCCCGCATTGGATTGCTAGCAAATGCGGCACGCGGGAGGTTGTGGTCCCTGCTTTTATAAAATCCCGTGTTCTGTCTTCAACAGCATTGACAATGGTATGTGTTATATACAGTATGCAAAGAACAGTAAGGCAAGCAAAAAAAGCTCAGAGTAGAGACCAAGAAAGTGCCTATGAAGAAGACGAGGACGAGTAGGAGGAAGAAGAAGAAGACATAGGTGGCGAGTCATAGCATGTGCACTTTGGATCAGGTATGACTTTCTTCACACTGAGGTCTAGCTTGGTGGTACTCTTCTTCTTCATCAAATTTATAGCCACTGTAACCACCTAAGATAGCTGTGCTGCTGGTTTTGAAAGCTTCGTCTCCCTCAAAGTTCTCATCATGATGTTTTTGTGTATGTAGGTCCCATCTTCGGAAGAACCACTTCGAGGAGCTTATCCACTTGATCATCATACCATTCTTGGCCTGTCTTCCAAAAGGTAAGAGGTGCAACAATCACCGTAGCGCCTGCCCCGAACCCCAAACCAACAAGAATGAACTGAAAAGCTTCCCCAACCATCAGAACCATTCGTCCCATGCTCAGAGCTGTTGGTATTTGTGCAATTTGTTCCCAGCAATGGCACACACAATTCACTGTTGTTATTTGGGCATCTTGTTCCCAGCTGCTGTCCACACAATCCGCTATTGCCTTCGAAGGAACTTGCTGAAAAGGTGAGAAATTGTTTGGCTGCTGGGATGCTTTCCACTAGCTCATTGAATGAGAGGTTCAAGGACCGAAAGAAAATTCAGGTCTGAAAGCTGTGTGGGAATCGTCCCATTGAGATGGTTCCGTGAAAGGTCCAAGGATTCAATCTATGGCAAGTGTCCTAGGGATGGAGGAATTAGCCCAGAGAATGCATTCCTTGATAAGTTGAGGAGATAAAGCGCTTTCAGATCCCCCAGAGTAATGGGACCTTCTAAATTGTTGCATGAGAAGTCAATTGAAGTGAAAAGAGTCAAGATCTTCACCAGCTCCACTTGCAGACCTTTGATGGTGACGCTTACTATGTCCTGATAATAGAGTCCACTCAAACGTAGAAATGGATAATAGATATGACTGATGTCTACGTTAACCTTCATAGTCTCCCAAGTTGCGAGGCATTGAGTAGGCAGAATGCCGTTGAAATTGTTGGAAGACATGTCTAAAATTTGAAGCATCTTCCAAGTGCCGTTAGTCCCTGGACATCCAACCCCTCCATGGAATTTGTTGAACCGTAAAACAAGGGACACGTAGACTTGCAATACTCTTCAATTTACATGGAAACACATCATCAATCTGGTTGTTTCCGACATCTAAAACATCCAGAGTTGTGCAATTTGCCAATGACTCTGGGAACTTTGACTTTGGGAACTTCCCTGGTAATAAATTACTGCTGGGATCCAAAGTCTTCAAACCACATGTTTCAGGGAAAATGAAAATGCTACCATCCAAGGAATTGTTTTGCAGATTTAATACCTTGAGAGACTTTATCACTAAGCAATCGGGACTATTTCCACTCAAATTATTGTGAGATAGGTCGAGCACTTTGCAAATTGATTTTGGGATAAAGCCCTCGAAAATGTTATGGGACAGGAAGAAGAACATTGCAATAGAAAGGTTTGTACCAATAGCAGGTGGAATGACTAAAGTGAAGTCGTTGCTCGAGAAGTCCATTATGTGGCAAATGGGGGCAGCGGTAGCGTTTGTCCACGGAGCCTGTTCTTATGGAGGTCAAGAACTAACATAGAAGTAAGATTAGGTAATGGTGTTTCAATATCGTCTAGGAAATTAGACGAAAGATTGAGACACACAAGATTTTGAAGCTCTCACATCCATTTCGTTATCTTGCCCAAAATCTGATTGCCACTGAGGTCTAGAAATATCGATCTGTGTTGCCCAGCCATGAACTCAGGTAAAGTAAAGTCCTCAAGTGGCAAGAAGCCAACTTTAAAGTTGCTAGGTCAGGGAATGAAGACGACTAGGAAGCAGTATTTGTGGCATTAGTGGAGAAACGATTGTAGGAAAGATTTAAATACGAAAATCGAATTTTGTTTTAGTCTCAGCATAGTTCATGAATTCAAAAAGTGAAATTTTTTTGAGACATCTTGCTAGTCTTGTTACTTAGGGCCTGCATGGTAACATTCTATTCTTTGGTTTTTATTTTTTATTTTTTTGTTCCTTGAAATAGAGAAAGAATGGGAATCTATTTGGTAAAGTCAATTACTTTTTCTATTCTCCCAAATAGAAAAATGGTTAAGGAATAGATTTAGAATAGAAACATGAAGTATTTTTTGTCCCGAAAATAAATTTAGAAATTAGTCTTTTCTTTTTTTTTTTTTTCTTCTTCCTCTTCTAATTGCCTAGTGGAAACTCACTACCTGCCACTGGTCGCCACTACTAGTGGCTAGAGGAGGAGGAAAAAGAAAGGAAAAAAAAAAAATAAAAAAAAAAATCTAAAATATTATAAGAAATTCTATGACACGAAAAAATTTGTAGGTTGTACTAGATACATTCTTTTTTTTTTTTTTTTTTTTCTTTTTTGGAATATGAATTTTGTGTAATTATCAAATTTATTATTTTACTTAAAAATTATTCACGAATATAAATAAAAAAAATATTTCTCAAAATAAATTATTTTTGGAACAAAAATTATCAGACACACCCTTACAAGTTATTAGTACGCCCTGTGCATTTTGGTCCTACCTGCTCGTACTTGCCTAGAGAATTTCCGCACGATTCAAGTTGCCCCATGTTTTCTACGGGAGAATTACCAAAAAGTCCTAAACCTATTGCATTTGTCCAATTCGGGTCCTAAACTTTTTTTTTGGCCAATTTAGTCCTAAACCTTTTATAAATGTGCCAATTCAGTCATTCCGGCCAAAATTGGCCGGCCGGAGCCGACGTGGACGCCGGCGGAGACAGTGGCCGGCGAACAATTTTTTAAAAAAATTCGATTTTTTTAATTTTTGATTTTTTTTTTTTTTATTTTCTTACCTTCTTCTTCTTCCTTTGGCCGGCCGGTGCCGGCGAGGCGAGGGCCGGCAAGGCTGACCTCGCGCCACCGGCGAGGCTCGCCCCGCCGGCCACCGGCGCGGCGAGCCTCGCCCGGCCCGACGGCGGCGACCGCCGTCGCCCGCCAAGGCGAGGCTCGGCCTCGCCCGGCCATGGCGAGGCGAGCCTCGCCGAGATCTGGTTACGGCCTCGCTAGTGGCCGGCGAGGCCGCCGTCGCCGGATCGGCGAGGCTCGCCTCGCCATGGCCGGGCGAGGCCGAGCCTCGCCTGGCCGAGCGACGGCCGCCTCGCCGTCGCCGGATCTGGCGAGGCTCGACCTCGCCATGGGCGGGCGAGGCTCGCCCCGCCGCCACCGGCGCGGCGAGCCTCGCCCGGCCGACGGCGAGGCCGCCGTCGCCCAGATCGGCGAGGCTCGACCTCGCCATGGCTGGGCGAGGCCGAGCCTCGCCTTGGCTGGGCGACGGCGGCCTCGCCGTCGCTGGGCGAGGCTCGCCTTCGCCAGTGGCCGGCGGGGGCGAGCCTCGCCAGTGGCCGGCGAGGTCAGCCTCGCCGGCCCTCGCCTCTGGCCGGCGCCGGCCGGCCAGAGGAAGAAGGAGGTAAAAAAATAAAAAAAAAATTCGAAAAAAAAATTTAAAAATTATTAAAAAATTGTTCGCCGGCCAGCTGTCTCCGGCCGGCGTCCACGTCAGCTCCGGCCGGCCAATTTTGGCCGGAAGGACTGAATTGGTACAATTATAAAAGGTTTAGGACTAAATTGGCCAAAAAAAAAAGTTTAGGACCTGAATTGGCACAAATGCAATAGGTTTAGGACTTTTTTGGTAATTCTCCCCATTTTCTACACCAAAGATTTAGCCACGATGTCTCTCATGGTGACATCTCCCCCTTTGAATTGCGCTATCCTCCAAAATCTCTCCCTTTCATAATTATTGAAAATACATCGTTCTTGGATGTTCTTTAGAGTGGCCCCGGAGAATTCGAAGGTGTGGAACCACTTATCATTTGAGAATTTTGTTAAAGTTATTAGAGATGTGCCTTCTTGGGTGTTATTATGTGTAGCTAGAATATATTGGTGGATCTTCAAACTCTCCTTAGGTCATTAAGTAATTCAATTAACTCTGTCTAATATCGTCAACAGAATTATGGGCATGTCATTTTTGAAATTTTTTTTGAAGGCACATGGTGCTGTACTAATAAAACATAAAAGCAAAGACAAAAGAATCGGAAAAATAGAAAAAGATGAATCATTAATTTTAGGGCCTATTTAGTAACCATCCTAATAGTGCAAGATTTTGATTTTTTGTTCCCGATAATAGTTTTGGAACAGAGTTGTGTTTGGTAAAATTTTTGTTCTCGGGAATAAATTTCTATTTTTTTGTTCTTGGAAGTAGGTTTGGAATCAAGAACAAAAAAAAAAGAAGTTGATTCTTGTTCTCGGGAACAAATCTAAGAATCAAGCCATTTTCTTCTTTTTCATCTATCACCATCGCCATGGTTGCCGTCGCCGTCCGCCGGTCCGCTGGAGGCAAGCCTAGCTACTGCGATGCTCACCTAGCCCCGTTGATGGCTAGGTGAGCCTTGCCTAGCCTCGGCGAGGCTCGGCCGACGAGGGCCGGCCTTGCCAAGGGCCGACGATGTTTTGGTGAGGTTGCCAGCCCTCGTCGACGACTGGCCACTTAAAGAAGAAGAATAAGAGAGAATGAAAGGGAAAAAAGAAAAGAAGAAAAAATAATAAAATAATAAAATTATTTAGAAATTAAAAGAAAATGATTTGGAGTAGAAATTTTGAATACGATACCAAACGTAATTTTATTCAAGAATTAGAACTTTTAGACGATTCCAAACGGCTTAAAATGTTCGAAATTGTTTCTGAAACAGAATAAAAAAGAATTATTTATGATAAAAAATTATTAGAGAATAGAATAGTTCAAACGTGCTCCTTAAAGAGAAACCACACCAAAGGCCCCTTCTTTGCCGTGGAGCTGTGGTGGGGCGGCTCGTGTCTCTCTCCTCTATAACCCTTGTAATGTCCCCGCTCCCCCTTCCCTTCGGCGATTCTATTTTCTTGGTTTTTTTTTTCTTTTTTTCAAAATTTATCATAACATCAGCTCTACTTGATCATGAAAAAAATTTAAAAAAGTCGTGTTAGTACGTTCTCTCATTCGGGTTGCGAAGATTTGATGACTTGATTCTATCTTGTCTACTAATTTTTAAACTTTGAGCATCCTTACCTATTTATAAAAAATGATGTGACAAATGAATATCATGTTCAAATATCCTATAACAAAATCACTTTGTAAACAGTCTGTTATGTTGCTTCTTGCAGCAGCCTTTCTATTAATGCCCCACCCCCCTCAGCACTCATCAAAGACTCGCCTCCAATTCTCAAGGTCCAATACTTGTTCATGGAACATCACCGCCTTCAAAGCAGCCCCGACTTCATCAGCAATTGCACCTCCTTCTTCGCCATCCCCGAACAAGCTCGGCGACGGGAAGAGATTGCTGTCGACTTGGAACATCAAGTCCCAAGGTGGAAGATCCGGGCCGCTCAGGCTCTCGACCAACCCGCAGAGCGTGGCTGCTCGACGCAGGTGTCACCGCATCAGTGACCGGTTCAAGATTCTGCAGAGCCTGTAAAAGTTTTCATAATGTGAATTATATTAATTGATATTATAATTTACCATTTTACGGGGTTGGTCTAAGCTGAGACATAAGATTTCTTAATTAGTCTAATATGGGATTAGCTAGTGTGGGCTGAGGTGAGCCAGCTCGTAATGAGAGGGTCAGGTTAGAAACTCTATAAATAGTATTCAAGTCTCTTTTCTAATTCTAATTTTCTAGTATGATCATATAAGGAGCGTTAACCTATCACTAAAGGGTGATGGGCTGTCTCATTAAGCTAGTGATATAGAAGGTAATAAAAGAGAAGAACTTGCACGTGGAATTCCACTTCCGCTTCATAAGTGATGGAACCCAAAACAAGTGTGTTAATTTTTTTACTCAATTATGTGTATTCTTGTTCGGGTTATGGAGATCGTGGGATTGCGCGATTTGCGTCTTACAGAACCTCGTCCTTGGCGGGTCCAAGATGGACACTGTGTCAATGCTCGAAGAGGCCATCCATTACGTCAAGTTCCTGAAGGCCTGACCTCGTCCCGGCCAGCCCAGCCGCCCCTCCCCCGGCGGCTCATCAATGGGCTCAGATGGCTCAGAGCCAGCCCCCCGACAGCGCCTCTTCGAGCTTCGTGGACGTCGATCATCAGATGCTGATGCTGCCGCCGTCGAACTTAGTGGATCTCTGGTGGTTTCAAGCCGGTGAAGAGACCATGTCGTGCGATGAGCCGGGCGTGGGGCAATCTCTGGCGTAGTATAATGTCCGTCTCCATTGGCTCGCGTAACTATCATATGTATATCACATTGTGTGGGTAGTCTTCTTCTCTTTTTGGGAATTTCTTTTTCAATTTTGAGGAGATGGGTGTGACCAAAAGTGAAAAAAAAAAGAAGTTTTGAGGGGGGCGCGCGATAATAAATTGAGGCTTCGTTATGTCAATTTTGTATTAGTATGGGGATGAAATCGGTAAAGGAAGGTGCAGATCAGGGGCAATGGCAGAATTAGTGGAAAGTTACCGTGGAGATCAGCCTATACAATACAATGAGCCGTTGGTGGTAGGCGTTTACCAGTCGTGGTACTCTTTGATACGATGTTTCTAAGATGGTATCGTGGTCATTAGATTTTTAATTCGTTTAACGTAGTCTAAGAATATTTGTCAAATAATTAATTTAATTTCTACACTTTCACAATTATACTATTGCTCAAATTTGAGAATATTTTTTCATTTCACTCTTTTTTCTAAATAAAAAAAATACTGTCTTCCCGAAGGACCGACTGGGCCCAAAAAAAAAAAAGAAAAACGTGAGGAAGTTTACAGGGAAGAAAAATCGAAGTACGTGTTCGTTCAGACATGATATTGGTCAAATTTTATTGGTCTGTGGCCGTTTGACTTTTTAGTCCATTGGGAAAGGTTGACAAAATCATGAGCGTTTCTTCCCGTACGCTTGTCCTATCGAATTTAAATGATTTGATTCACTACATTAACTGGTAATGAAATTGAAAATAAAAAATGATATATATGCCTCTAAAAACAAGTGTATCCCTACTGGGCAAACTATCATTGCAAGAGTCGACCTAAAAACATAAAAAAATATCATGCAAAAATTGCCAAACAAATAATCTAACCGTTGGCAAAGTATCCTTGGCAAAGTAAGACAAAATGAATTAATGAAAAAAAAATGCATAAAAAAAAAGGTTATGATAGGTTGCTTAGACAATCCGCATTTCAGCTCATTTAGCATTCTAGGATTGAAACAAGTCTACATACTCAACTCAAAGAAAAGTCAAATTAAGATTGTGCTATTCTATCTTCTCCCATTTTTGCTGATCTTTTGCCTATAGTGGCTTGGTTTCACGTTTGGAATCGCCAGAGTAATTTTCAGTTTTGTAGCAAGTTAAAGCACTCGTGACAAGCATTCATGCTCTTCTCTCTCAGATCGCTCCTAATGCTAGTGAACCGAAAAATTATAATTGACTTTATTCTTTATCCAATGCTAGAACCCTCGACCAATATTTCGTACGACTAGAAAAGAAGATAGAAAAATCGGATGATTTCTTCTTTATATGTATTGTTATCCATATGTTGGTTTGTAGAGGTTAAGGAGATGCACTTTAATGTATAATTTGTAAGGAGCCATATATGTAACTTTTAAAACATCCAATGGTCATGAGAATATATGAGCTTTTTCGAGTTCTATGTTCATAGAGAATATGTGTTGAGTTCGGGTCTAAAATAAATGGTTAAAATTGTATCATGTGAAAATGAGTTAATATGAAATAAATAAATCAATTCGGATCGGACTTATTTTTCGAATCATTTATAAATCTACTCACAATTAGTCCACGTAGATTGGTTTAAGACAAAACCATGAGTGAATATCAACCAAGCAATTTACGTGCCTTGTTTAGTCGAAAGTTCAAATATTACGAAAAAGAAAAGTCGACCGATGTTTACTCCGAAAGCTACAGACAGGAGGATAACGGTGGAAGAAACGAACGGTCGAAGGTTGCTGATCACATGCGGAAGAATCTGAGAAGTTCTCACTGGAATTTGCACGAGATGAGAGGCCAGTCATGCATGATTTGGGGAAGGTGGAGCAACCAGAAACCTGGGTAAGCCCTCGCCTCACCATATCTTAGCTGCTTCTCTAAAGAACAGACACTGGGCTATGCAATTGCAAATCAAGTTCGGCGTGCAGTTGTTATTGATAGCGAAAGCATGAATTGCCATCCAATGGGTGCAAAATCTGTACAGTTGTTTTGAGAAGTATATTAGGTCTCCACCTGTTCGACAAAATGCCTGAAAGAAGATTCTCCATCAACCTACCTCGCATCGGATTGCCAGCAAATGTGCCACGCGGGAGGTTGATGATCCCTGCTGTTCATCTATGTATGTACTAAGAAAATCCCATGTTCTGTCCTCAGCACCATTGACAATAGTATTTGTGTTATGTACAGTATGCAAAGAACAGTAAGGCAAGCAAAGAAAAGCTCAGAGTAGAGACCAAGAAAGTGCCTATGAAGAAGACGAGGATGAATAGGAGGAAGAAGAAGACATAGGTGGTGAGTCGTAGCATGTGCACTTCGGATCATGTATGACTTTCTTCACACTGAGGTCTAGCTTGGTACAGAACACACAATACCGTCCCCAAGATTCTTCCTCTTCCTCTTCTTCTTCATCAAATTCATAGCCACTGTAACCGCCTAAGATAGCTGTGCTGCTGGTTTCGAAATCTTCGTCTCCTTCGGAGTTGTCATCATGATGCCTTGTGTATGTAAGTCCCATCTTCGGAAGAACCACCTCGAGGAGCTTATCCACTTGATCATCATACCATTCTTGGCCTGTCTTCCAAAAGGTAAGCGGTGCAACGACCACCGCAGCACCTGCCCCGAACCCCAAACCAACAAGAATGAACTGAAAATTAATACTTCCCCAAAGATCAGAATCATTCTTCCCAAGCTTAGTGCTGTCGGTATCTGAGCGATTTGTTCCCTTGGTATCAGGATCTGAGCAGGTTGTGAGCAGCGGTAGTCCACACAATCTGGCATTGCCTTTGAAGGAATCTTCTGAAAAGGTGGAAAATTGTCTGCCTGATGGGATGCCACCTTCAAGCTTATTGCATGAGAGGTTCAGGAAGGAAAGAAAAGTAAGATCTGAAAGCTGTTGGGGAATTGTCCCATTGAGGTCGTTCTGTGAAAGGTCCAAGGACTCAAGCTGTCGCAAGTTTGCTAGGGATGAAGGAATTGGCCCCAAGAATCCATTTTTTGATAAGTTGAGGTAATAAAGCGCTTTCAGACCCCCCAGAGTCTCAGGTATTGGACCTTCGAACTTGTTGCGTGAGAAGTCGATTGAAGTGAAAATAGTCAAGATCTTCACCAGTTCCAGTTGCAGACCTTTGAAGGTGACGGTTACTGTGTCCTGATAATAGAGTCCAGAAATGGGAAGGAATGGATATTGGATATGATTGATGTCTACATTAACCTTCATAGCCTCCCAAGTTGTGAGGCATTTAGCAGGCAGAGTGCCATTGAAATTGTTGGAAGATATGTCTACAATTTGAAGCATCTTCCAAGTGCCATGAGGCTTTGGACATCCAAGTTTTCCATGGAACTTGTTGAATCGTAAAACAAGGACACGTAGACTTGCAATGCTCTTCAGTTGACATGGAAACACGTCATCAATCTGGTTGTTTCCGACATCTAAAACCTCCAGAGTTGTGCAATTTGCCAATGACTTTGGGATCTTCCCTACTAATAAATTACTGCTGAGATCCAAAGTCTTCAAACCACATGTTTCAGGGAACTTGATAATGCTACCATTCAAGGCATTATCTCGCAGATTTAATACCTTGAGAGACTCCATCACTAAGCAATCAGGTATATTTCCACTCAAATTATTATGAGATAGGTCGAGCACCTCGAGATATTCAGCTCTGCAAATTGATTCTGGGATAGACCCCTGGAAACTGTTATTGGACAGGGAGAAGAATATTAGCACAAGAAGACTTGTACTAATAGCAGCTGGAATGTCTATAGTGAAGTTGTTACTCGAGAAGTCCACAATTGTGGCCAATGGCGGCAGTGGTAATGTTTTTCCACGGAGCCTGTTATCATGGAGGTCAAGAATTGACAGAGTAGCTGTAAGATTAGGTGAAGGTGTTTCTATGTTGTCTAGTAAATTAGACGAAAGATTGAGATATGTAAGATTTTGAAGCTTCCATATCCATTTTGGTATCTTGCCCTGAATTCGATTTTCAGAGAGGTCTAGATATACCAATCTGTGTTGCTCAGCGAGGAACTCTGGTAAAGTCGTCAACTGGCAAGAAGCCAACTTTAAAGTTGTAAGGTTAGGGAATGAAGACAGCTGGGAAGAAATATTTGTGGCATCAATGGAAAAGCGATTGTAAGAAAGATCCAAATATGAAAGATTTTTCAGCTGCTGAACCTTTTTAATATGGAATGAACCACTGAAATTATTGGAAGAAAGGGAGAGGTACTTGAGCCCTTGGAGATCCCATATAGACATCGATAATTCTCCTCCTATATTGTTGTTGCTCAAATCAAGTGTATCCAGTTTGTGCAGTGTAGCATTAGAAAATTCATTCACTTGACCAGAAAATTGGTTGTTGGAAAGTTGAAGCTTCTGAATCAATGGAAGTCCGAACAGAGATGAAGGAATATTTCCTTTCAGTAAATTGAATCGCAGATTGAGAATAAGAAGACTTGAGAGATATTCCCATTGGGTTGAATTAATCGGACCAGTCAGATTATTGTGGGACAAATTGATTTGTGTCATATTCTTGGACTTGCTGAGTGATGGAATTGAACCAGTAAAATTGTTGAATGAGAAGTCCAGATAAGCCAGTTGCGAAAGATTGGCAAAAGAGCTTGGGATATTTCCATCAAAGCTGCAATTAACCAATTCTATTCGTGACAGCTTTCTCAGATTACCAATTGACTGTGGGAGCCCCCCGGAAATACTCGTGAAACTAAGAACCAGGCTCTGAAGAGAACCATTCTCTGGAAATCTGGGCAAAGAACCCTGAAGGAGTTCGTTGGATGATAGGTCAAGGGTCTGAAGTGTTTGTACCTGGAAGATTTTATGAGGGAATACTCCCTGCAGGCCACAAGAACTGAGATGCAGAGTAGTTAAATGGGAGAAGTTGGAAAAGAACTCCGGGACAGTGGTAGACAGATTATTGTTGCCCAGTTTAATCACCGACAGAGAACGAAGTTTCACAAGGGAAGAGCAAGACTCGATGGGACCTGATAAATAACAATTCGTCATGCTCAACACTTGAAGCTTCAGCAGCGAAGAAGACAACGCATTGCACAATTCATTGCCCGTGGTTGACACGTTCACTCCATCAAGGTACAACTCTCTCAGCTCGATAAGATTCCCAAGAAGCATCTTTAGATTCGGATTCTCGAGTTTCAGTGAAGTGAGCCCAGGAAAATAAAGCATGGATACATCAAGAGTAACCAACCTTGTCAAACGTGATATTGCAATGGGAACCTGTCCTGTGAAGCCCGCATTTGAAAGATTCAGGTAAACCAAATTGGTAAGATTACCGAACCCAGATGGGATCTCCAAAAACTGGAAGCGGTTGAAGGCCAAATTCAGCCTCTGAAGATCCGTGAGTCTGAAAAGACTCGATGAGTCGTTAAGTCCACCAGCGATGCTCTCATTGCTTAGATCAAGACCCGTAACTCGGCCACCTTCGCAGGTCACGCCATCCCAAGAATCATTGCTCTGTGGCCATCTGACCAATTTCGAGGACAAAGAAGCAGTGAAGTCGAGGCTATCCTTCAATTGCAGCAGCAGCGATTTCTGATTGCTGAGACACTGCCCCGAAACCAAGATCCTGCCGATGCTGAAGGGGTTGGTTTGCACGAGTATGAAGACCAGCCATAGGAGGAGCCAAATCCTCATTTGTTTCGAGCAGATCAGGAGACACTCCTGTAAATGAGAGACCCAGCTGCTCTGAGTTCAAGAAACCGAAAGCCCACGAACATGACGACCTTCGAGAGAGGGATCTGCTGCGAAACGGGCAGCTGAAGAACGGAGAGTTGCAGGTAGGGAGTAGGAGGAGGAGGAGAACAGGGGACGGTTCAGAGTGGGGACACGAGGAACAGTCAAAGTAAGCGCCTGCCGTAGGGGACGAATTTGTCAAATGTATACGTTGGTTGGAGGACGGATGATGCCGCCTTTCTTTATGAGAAAATATTGGGTACCTTAACAGTGCCACGTCATTCGTGCTCTGAACCATTCACGCGTCGACATCTGTCCTCGGGGCCCGCCACGTCTGCTCTCTCTTCTCTCCCTCTTCGGCGCTTCTGTCTCTCTCCTCTCTCTTCTCAATCTCTCCGAAATAACTCTCGGCTGATGGCTCGGCTCGGCTGCGCTGACAGAAGAAAGGACGACTCCCGCTTAAAATTTCTCTCTCCTCACTTAAATATTTTGGGTTTCTCTCTCTCTCTCCTCGTGGAAGAGCAGACAGAGAACGAGCTGCACTCCCTCCGTTTCCTTTTCTCAGCGCATCCCACCGCCTCCACCTTCGCCTCGCCGGTCATCTACCTCTGGCACATCACCTCCTCCAAGAGCCCCGCCAGTCGCAGCTGGTTCCCGACCGCCTTCGCCTCCGACTGTTTCCAACGCGGAGATCGAGCATAAGGTTTGTGCTCACGTTGGTCTCTCCGCAACTTCTGGGCCTCCGTCCGATTGCCTCCCTCCGACGAACTCGTCATCAACTCTGACTCCGAGCCGCCGCCGCCGCCGGAATCCGCGCGCTGTTCTGGAGGTTGAAGAAGTCTCTGGAGCCTCGCGAGACCGTCGATCTTTCCCTCGGCTATTATGCTCTGACGGCGCCGGGCGCCGAGGTATGTTCTTAGTCACGTTCGCGATGGTTCTGTTTCCGGGATGTACAGAATGAATAGGTTCGTGTTCTGTCGCGCAGGATGTCGCGGTGGCGGAGTCGAGGCCAAAGCGGATATCGCCGTCGGTTGTTAATTCCATCTCCGAGGTTTCGGCGGATGATTGGGATGCGTGTGCTCTTGATGCTACTGGCCCTGAGAAGTATAATCCGTTTCTCTCGCACGGGTTCCTTTCGAGTTTGGAGGAGTCTAATTCTGCTGTGAAGGTGAGATTTCGCGTTCTAGGGGTTGAGATTGTTGTTCATCAACGTAATTTTTGCGTTCTTATGAGAGGAGGATTGGATGATTGGTATTTGCTTCATTGATATTGGAGTCCTTGGCATAATTATCCCTTGGTTCCTTCGTGCATAAGCTTTCACTGATAAGTCGGTTGCGCACTGCTGCTTGTGGGGTGTCCCTGATGCTTTTACGTCCGACAGCTTGTCGGCCCGATAGGTTTCTGTCTCTAGAGAGATCTCTCCTTCTGATGCTCTGACAAACGGGGAAAAAAGAAGTTTTTATTTCTGGTATATGCCGCAAAGTTTCTTTTTGAATGAAGAGGGACTATTGAGTTTTGTAGAATTTGATGTCTACCTAGTGAAGTAGTTTTTTTAATGGATTGGCACCCTCTCGATACCTTTAGGTTTTGGCTTCTCTTCCTATTGTTCCTGAGGAGTTCTTTCAGTGTTACTATGCTGCTAAGCTGAATAGCTTCTCTTGGATACTCCGTTGATCTATTTAATTGCTTTTAGGAAACAGGATGGATGCCGCGGCACATTGTTGCTAAGGATGAATCTGGGACTGTTGTAGGTGTTGTTCCACTTTATCTGAAAAGGTTTATCCTCTTCTTTGTTCTCGGGATTAGATTTATTTTCTCTGAAACTTCAAATAGATAGTTTCTTCTATGCTCCTCATAAATAGCTATATATTGAGCAATTTTTACAATCTTCAAGGAGCTTTATGGAGATGGTTTCACTCATTTTTCATGTTGATGTGCAGTCACTCGTATGGTGAATTTGTCTTTGACCATTCTTGGGCGGACGCTTACTACAGTTATGGTTCAAGATACTATCCAAAGTACCAGTGTTGTGTGCCTTTTACCCCCATAACTGGTCCTCGGATTCTACTTCGTGATTCCTTATATAAGGATCAAGTTTTTGACATTGTAGTAGACGCCTTAAAGTATCTGGTTGCTAAGGTACGTGATAACAGATGTGTGACTGTCCATAGTGAATATGATGTTACATCCATGCAATGGCCAGACTTTATCACACTTTTCTTTCATCATTGGGCTTTTTTTACACTCCATCAATTATTTGGACCTTTTACCTTGGCTGGAGTTGCAGTAGAGTTAAAATGTTTTCAGGGCTACTCTCATGGTCTCATGGAAAACGAGAAATAACTTGGTTATTTGCCAAA
The DNA here is from genome assembly GCA_014182695.1 of Eucalyptus albens. Taxonomy (NCBI): domain Eukaryota; kingdom Viridiplantae; phylum Streptophyta; class Magnoliopsida; order Myrtales; family Myrtaceae; genus Eucalyptus; species Eucalyptus albens. The sequence goes on from CM024646.1 coordinate 18,455,793, forward strand.
CAAGTGGGGAAGTTGCGGCTAGCTGTGGCTTACTTAAAGATGAAAATTCCTGAACTGTGAATCTGATGTTTCAATTTGCAGTAGTTCTGAATTTGCTTTATATCCTTGACAACAGTCCCAGGTTTCGTCAGTACACATCACATTTTCTTCTGAGAATGAATGGCAAAACCTCAAGGAAAAGGGTTTTCTACCGAGGATAGGAATGCAGTACCATTGGACCAATTGAAACTATACATGGTGAGTGGCAAAATGAGTGCTGAAATTACAGTTAGGCCTGATGTTACTGCTGCTGGATACATTGACAATAACTTTTGGTTTTTCCCTATTCACTTTCCCCTTCAGCAGTAAAACAACCCAGGAGACTCATCTCCATCTAAAGTGTATTAGTAGATTCAGAAAAGGTTCTGAAGGGTGATTTTACAATTTAACAAAACCTTAAGAGTACTTTCTGCCCTGTTTAATGCAATGAGTCGTAGACTTTCATGATTGAGCTCCTTGCGGGCTCCAGCCAAAGCCATCTGAAGTAAAAATCATATAACATGGTGACAAACCTCTAGCAATTTGCTTATTTCTTAATGGTCAAGATAAGTATTTGATTAAATGTTCTTTCGTAATAGGAGTAGGGAAACAAAGACACATCAAGTAAAGCATTAAGCAGACAAGTGCTGAAACTTTAGACCCAATGTTAATGAAAATAGGCGTCTATGATATTTCTAGGTTCTCAGTCAAAGTATTATTTGACCAAGTTTGAAATTTCATAAGACTCACTCAACTACATCATAGCTATCATACACCTTTGACCCCTTTTCTTGATTGTCAATGAGGGTTGAAAGTATTTGGGAGTTGAATGGAGTTGTCTCTTTTTAATGTAGATAGCATGTCAAGGGGTATATGCTTCACAATGTTATCTAGGTCAAATGCAGCTTTTGTTTAAAAATATACTTGGGCGTGCATTACTTCTCTGAATGAGTGGTGTCTTAAATTTACTTGGATTGCCAAATTTTGATCTTTTTACATTTCTCGTGTTTATCTTGCATGCAAAAGGTACATGCTTCAAGTTTCACTGTCTGTGCCACAGTTTTGATGACTTTTTGATGGACATGAAGCAGAACAAAAGGAAAAATATATGTCAGGAGCGCAAGAAGGTTAGTTTTTCCAAATGTTATTTTATTTGGGAATTTCCTTTATTTGATATCAATGTGAATAGAGACTAGTTGGTTAACTATACAGAGAAGTATAAATAAGTATATCATGTCACAACTTCCCAGTAATACAATTAATTTGAATTTAGATGCTAGTAGCAACTTTCTGTCCACTGGTTTGAGCTTTTAGATGAGTAGTCCTTAGATGTGATCATCCACATGTGACTCCTGTTCTCTTACAACTTACTCCTAAATTAATACCTTCACTTTGTGAAACATGAAGGACTTGAGCTTCTTGGTTTTGATTGTGTGTGCAGGCTAAGCACTGGGATTCTTTCTACACGTTCTACAGGAACACCACCGATAACAAGTATGGGTCCAATGACTGGTTTTGTCTTTCCTTTGCAGAAAATATAATATTGTTGATTGTTTTGCCTGCCTCTTGTGTATATTCAAAGGCATCTTTATTTGATATGAGAGGTTTAAGTAGATCATGTCTTGCTGCTTATGTTTATTTAGGTGGGGCAGCCCTTATTTGACAAGAGAGTTTTTTCATAACATGGGCTCAAAAATGGGAGACCAAGTGTTACTGGTTGTAGCTGAAGGAGGAGATGAACCTGTTGCGGGAGCCCTTAATCTTATAGGCGGAGATACTATATATGGGCTCCTTTGGGGCTGTCACCCGAAAGCTTATTATCCCAGCTTACATTTTGAAGCTTGTTATTACCAGGTTTGTCTCTATTTAACATGCAAAACTCCCGTGAGTTCGATATATACTTGATATGGAAGTTCTTTCTTGGGTGCTTATTGCCTATTTAAAGAAGTGAGATTCGTTTAACCTTATGTTGACAAGGGTGAACTAATGGACTTAATTGCATGGTATGGATTTGCTAACCCATGTGTTGTACCTTGAGACTTCATTATAGTAAAAGCATGAACAAGATATCAAATATAAGTGCAAGCTAAATAGAGGAAGAGATTGTCAATTTAAAGTGGCAACCGATTCACTAAGATTATGTAAATTCTTCCCAAGTAAGAATTCTAGAATGTCACTAGTTCTTCAATTTCAAATCATGAAGTAAATATCATTCATTTGGTTTTGGAATCTGCTTGCGTATAATTTTGTTCTTTGAAGAATTGGGGACCTATTTTGTTGTAATAAAAGGGTAGCGTCAGGTGATGATTATCCATGGGTCTATGTGACAGGTACAGCAGCTAAGATAAATGTCATTGTTCAGGCCTACTACCATGATTATCTTTCGCTCTAAATGGGGACTTTATGCAAGAGTGCTGCTGTAAAGGCATGGGCATATCTAGAAATGTCATTCCAGAAGTTGACAAAGCTTTTCTCTACATTATAATAGTCCCTCATATGCTAATGAAAAATTTCCCATCAAGGAATTTGCAGTGGAGTTGCAAAAACAAAGAGGAAAGAGGAAGTGGTAGATCAACTAATTTTAGCGAAAAGCAGATTTGCTATGGGAGGATAATAGTTCTTGTGATATGGAAGCATGCGCTTGTCATGTTTGGAACAATATAACTATTTACTTTTATCTAGATAACAAGCAATAGAAGCTGCTATAGAGCTTAATTTGAAAACAGTGGAGGCAGGGGCTCAGGGTGAGCACAAAATTCAGCGAGGTTATATGCCTGTACCCACTTATAGCTGCCACTACCTTCTGGATGAAGAATTCAACAAGGCCATAGAAGAATTTGTAGTGCGCGAGGCAACTCAGGTATGTTACTGAAATGTCATCAGGCGAGAACAACTCATTTATTAATAGCACTATCATCATGTTGTGGTGAACATTCGATCCTTCTCATATGCTGCTAGTGAACAAAGGCGAGAACATTTTTTGCTTCCTATGTTTATTGTGCAGTTGGCCTAGTGATGCAGTCACAAAGGAGGTAGCATTAAACATTGTATTCAACTGAACTATCTAAAAGGAGTGTCGTAGATGATCACTATTGATGCCATTAAAACGCTTGCCTTCTTATTTTCGTTATCTGTTCCGAGAACATTGTATGGTTGTGGTATGTACATCTTGATGAAGGAAAGATCTATCCATTTATAATGTACAGATCCGCTAGTTGACCATTTCATTCTAGTAAAAGAGTCGCTATAGAAACAATGCCTGTGGGTTTTGCGATTTGGCCGCCTTGGTGTGATGTCGATATGGAGACCCTCCCTTCTTGATCTCGAAGCTCCTGATGATCTTAAAGAGGCATAACATCATTAGTGCATGACATCATCAGTGAAAACGTATATCATCAAATCGTCAGCCAGACCTCCAAAGTTCTCCAATTGCGGAAGACTGACGACCGGCCATTTCTTCACTTGGATTGTTCTCTACTTGACTTGTTAAAAACTAAGGTTTGCCCCATACATGGGTGCCTCAAACTGTTGGAAAAAATTGATGCCAACAAAGGATCGCAATCGCTAACGTAAAGTTCTCAAATAAGATAAAAATAAATGGATTGTATACTTAAGTTGCATTTATTTTGCTAAAGATAAATGATTATAAAATACTTTCTTAATAGTTATCTTTTTTACCCCTTTTATTAATTAGTAGATAATTTTTATAATTATTCATTGTAATTTATATTTAAATATTTATATTTATTTATTTTTATAAATGATACAAAAAATATATATTTCAAGCTTCCTGAACAAATGAGTTGTAGTATTACATTGTACCGTAGCCCTCGAAAAGATTGGCGCGATACAACAGAATGGATAGATCAATTACATAGTTTCTTTGAAAAAAAAAGAGGAATCATTCAATGATACATAATTTTGCTATCGTGATATTACAAAATTTTGCATCCATAATATTACAACCTTTTAAAAATTTTAAATAAGAAGATAAGGAAAATGACGCAAATTGGGCTTACAATTTCGAGGTAACAAGAAGTCTAGATTAAAAAGGCTCAAACTCCATTGAACACCTTTGATTTAGTCAGTGAAGATGATAAAAGTTAAAAAAGGCATAAGCATCACTTTAATCGAAACTCAAAAGCTTATATTTCAAAATAATAGGTCTTTATTCGAAGCGGATAATGCACTTCACCAGCAAAACATGGTATACAATCCTCCATCCAAAGCATGTCACTGCGAGCAAAAATTGTAACCTATCCCCACCCCGCCCCCGCCCCCGCCCCGCCCCCAACCCGACTGAAAAGAGAAAAATTAACAAACCAATCCTTCCAATGAAAGGAACTAATGAAGCTCCGGATGAGACAGTCGGATGGGCAGGCTCCGATATTAATCGCGCAATTTTTATACATGACCACCTAATACTCATTCTTACCTCTATGAAGCATATACATCGACATGTGATTTAATTTAAATACTCAAACCACCAGGAGCAAAGACACCCATCCAACAAGAATGCCTTGAGAGTCATTATCCACCATGATCTTCAAACATCTAGTATCCGTAAGTCAAACCGACCGTGGGGGTGCGGCGGTAATCGATTTGGTGTACGCCGGCCACCGGGATTTGATGCCGAGCCGACATCACCATTTTGAGCAGTGTCACTGTTCCGCCGACTGTGCTCGTCCCAAACCGAGATGAATCAGTGTGTCCATTGGAGGCCGCATCGAAAGCGCTCCTCCAGTCATCACCAGATGAGGGTCCATTACTTCTTGGGCTTTCTGCGCAATATAGATATGGTTAACATCAGCAGCTGAGGTAGATTTTTCTTCCTTCTTTTTTCAATTACCAGGAAATAAGTGCAATATAGTAAGCACTGCAGTCAAGTCTCGATAGTAAATTGCCACGCTCAAATATATCAATCGAGAATCAATCAAGAGGCCTTCTATGAAAACATCTCAAATAGGAAGAGGAAGAGGTTCACGTCACAAAGTACTCAAGGATCATGGGAAGGATTCTACCAACCAGTGGTTTCCAAAATCACAAATTCACTTTTCCAAGATAAATACATGAAAATTCAGATTCAAGAAACCTAATTTAAACTGCACTTTAGTCTGCAGCTAGCGTTTTCTCAGTTCCCAATTTGAATTTTGATGCAAATTGCAAAAGCTTACCTTTTCTAAAATCACAACACCATTCTTCCACATACAGAGAAATGATCAGATTCGAGAAATTTTCGCCATTTAAATCACAATAAAGACCAGCATCCTTTTCCATTCCCAATTTGAAGTTTCATGCCGATTGGAGAGGCTTTTACCAGTCAGTGATTTCTATCATCACAATTCCGCATTTCCAGAAACATAAGATTTGAGAAACTTTCAGCATTTAAACCACTTGAGACCGCCAGTTGGAGATTAGATTCTGAAGCACTGGGCACACCATTTTATCACTATAAACCAGGGAAGAAAAAAAAAGAACTTCTCCCAAAGGGTAAGCTCCATTAAACTTTACAGCATAAGCAACAGCCAAAGGCATACTAGCAGAGAGAAATCAATTTGGAAACAGAAAGTCCTTTAAGAAATTAGTTTTCTTAACCCTTCATACACAACTTATAAGAATTATACTGCCATGGCATACAAGTCCTACTCCATAAGCTGTTCAGATTTTAAAGATGCACTGCACATTTAACTAAAACCGCACTAGCTATTACCTGCAGGACTGCTGCTATCAGACCAGCTAGAGGCAGCAGATGCTCGATTATCGTGAATGCTGAGTTGTCTTGTGAGTTTCGACAGGAGGGAGGCCTGTTTCTGGCATTTTTCCCTCTTACGTTTTACATTCTGATCCTCTAGAAGCAGTTCTTCAATTCTTGCTGTGCTTTGAGCACTACAATCCAATGTAAACAAGAAAGGATGACTAATCATTCAAGAATAAACCTTCATTAATGATATAGAATAGTGTAAAAGGTTACATATGAAGCATATTAGTGCTGTAGAATTGGAAACTGTAGCTACAAAACAGAACACAATAAATATGTGGTCAATGCAATATTCTAATATATGTTTTCATTATAGGGAACTATTTCCAACAACATATGGTCAGATGCAATAGATGCTACGTGCAGTGGTCTTAACAAACCACCACTCCGAAAGGAATGCTTTGAATACCTTGCATTTGCACCATGTAGTAAGGAACACGAGCATACTATGAAATATTCAAAAGAAAAAAAAATTGATTCACCAAATACAGAAACAATCAATGTGATCTTCAAGCTAACCTGATCGAACTGTATAATTGATTGAGCATGTCCTCTTTGGCTTTCTCTACTTGGCAAGGTACCACGGCCTGCTCAGGGACATAAGAAGCTAGTGAAATAAAAAGCAATGCCACCGTCTCAGCAAACATAAGAACAACAGCACCAAGTAAAGAAAACTGACTTTTGGAACGTTAGCACCAAGGCTGTTGAGAACTGCTTCGACATAACCACAAACTTCTTGGGACATCCACCAAAGTTCTTCCTCTGGATCTGCAGGTCTTCTTGCCATGGTATCCTGAAATACAGGGACCACCAAAAACATATTGCCAGTTTAGTTAGTAATAGTCTTAACAAAGAAAGGTAAAACATTTCAAGGTCTTTTGAGCCTTTGGGATATGTTATCTTCAAAGAAATCCTACAGGAACACTGGACAGTTGGAAGAGTGGAAAATGAAACAGATGGATCTTGCTTGCAGTCGCTAAGGGATAAAACAAACCCATTGATTTTCTATCTCCTTTTAGGGGTCGATGGTTGTTTCTTTTTTCCCCCTTGCGGAAGGAGGGAAAGGGAGGGAATTTGTTGCCAAGCAATACCATTAGATGACTCACCAGAGAACCATCGGAGAGGCTTTGCCAGAGGGGGAGCCCAGATTCTCCCTTCTTTTGACCTCCAGCAGAAGGCAGGACAACATTCCTTAAGTTGTTCAACCACTCAACCTTCTCTGCCATAGTCTCAGCCTTCAATACCACTGCACTGTGAGCTACAACATGGAAGCAGGACATCCAATTGGCAGTTTGAAGGGATAGTCAAAATCCTAAAGATAAAAGACATAATGTATGAAAGAATAAGTACCTTTCAGTACTGTCTTGTAAGGAACCTTGCTAGTTATCTTGAAGACAAGACCAGGTCCTTTTCCAGAGTCTGGACCATTTGATATTTTATCCTTGGAACTTTTTGGTGGGGGTTCATCATCATCGGAGATTTCTTTGAGGTTACATTCCTGATGAATTCATCCAACGGTTGCACAACCAACATGCAGAAACAAACAAAAAGCTAAGTACAACTTCCAGTAACTTGACCGGGGTCAACTGCATTACAAATGTGAACTTTTATACTCTCACGATGAGAATCTGATGGACAGCAATAAATGACAAGAAGTAAACAGAAGAATAAGGGATGGCCACTCAGCAAATGAAAGGGACAACGGATGGTTTTGCAGAGGATTTGACAATTTGAAGGGATGACTGGTAAGCATAAGCACAGGCCAACAGATACATGCTTTCTTCAATAACTAGTCTAATGGATACATGCTGCTATACCTATGGAAAAAAAGAAAAAGGCAGATACATGCTGTCATTCTTTCCAACATATTCTCCAGATGACAGAGCTTAACAATATTGTGCAGCAATTCAAGTTAGAAACAAAAAAAAAATAAAAAGGAAATGAACCTGTTTTAGATGCACCCAAATTGAAATGATGTGGAGGTAAAATAGGGTTAGTCGATCGGCCAAAGTGCATTTGTCTTACAATAAAAAAAAAAAAAGGTACACTTGTCTTATTTAGTATATTTACACTTTGAATAGCTACATCCAAGTAATCTGCTTCAGGTGCTCTGGTGTGAAGAATTTCAATTGGATACCGCCTTACTGGATATCTAAATTTCAGGGTGGAGTGAAAAAAATCACTGAACTTCTCTGCATCTAGTTTGGCACTTGAAATAAGCAACTTCATATCAGGGCCTAATGCGAGCAATATCCTATAAGGTGACAACCATAGAAGTCAGAAACTGATAAAAAGATAACTTGACATCAGGCCTCAAGCCAGGTTGAATTCTTAGAAAGCTAATTTAGCAGCAAGCTAGAGATTAGGACTCCTGCCTAACTCAAGTAATTCCACAAAAAATTACAATTCACAATTGTGAACTCATTTCTAATGTGTTTGCTTTATCTAAAAAAGGAATTGGAATGTGTTATTGCACGTCACATGTAAATATAGACTTCCCTCAACTTCGCATCTGAAAAGTACTTTTGAATTGGCCTTTTCAGCTTGCTATTCCTTTTCACTTTGAGCATTCAATGGTCTTATGAAAACCAATGACCTTTAAATCCATTCAAAAGAGTCTACACCATGGAAAATGTCACAACCTAAAAAGAAATAAGGAGCGGCCATCATCCAAGCAAGGAGACAATATGGAAATAATCAATAATAAGGAGTCATATATACCGCATCACTTTGTTCAAGAAGACTGCTCTGAAAAATAGTCAAGCTGGCTGAACCGGTTCGCACTCGGAAAAAATCTAAAATTCAAGAACACTTCTAGCAAAGCTAGCTACAGTTCAACTATTCATGGACGTAATCAAGACACCACACATGATGGATTTTGTCCTCCAGCAGGATAAGGAAGGACCTTGAGAGAATCCATGGCCTCAAAAGGCATCATGACACAAGAGCTCACCGAAATATGAGACTGAATGAAAACTGCTGTCCCTAGAGCCAGCAAATAAGGTAAGATCCTGAAGTTCATCACTATTTCCAAGCATGGTTATTGGTTGCTCAATAAGCTCCAACCTAAAACAACCGATGTTAAGCAAACCCCGGCATAAGGAAATATAAGAATATGCCTTCCAATAAAGCGGAATCGGATTTATAGGAAAATTCTTAACTGAAACAGATTAAAGGAAAGCAATGGAAGTTGAAAAGTGCCGTTGTATGTATATTTTCTTAAGCAAGTGTTTTTCAGCAGAAGAAAAAGCTTTAATACAGTGTTGTGCACATGAACGTATCCATGCCCATGACTAAACTCATTTGTGATCATCGACACAATATTTCCAATATCAAATGAGTAGAGACAGAGCTGAAAGAGGTCAAAACAGCTAAGAGTGCCTTAAGATCATTAGCTGGTCATCATATCTACCGATAGATGCCAAAAGTTTACAAAACTATATGCAAAAGTTGAAGAGAGTTTCTGCAGGTTAGTGAACCTCAGGATTAAATCAAAGGGAATTGTGCAAAGAGAATGCCTAATAGACATCTAAAAAATTATCCCGAAAGGCAATAATTTTCTAATGAGCAGTACTTCTGATAACAACAGAACCACAGACAAAAAATCTCCTAAGCATTTAAAGCACATGAAGAACATTGACACGTGGGAGATTATTCTAATTGTGTGATGGCACTTCTAAATACAAACATGATCACCCATTTCATGTATGCAAGACAGATAATACATACAACAGCCTACACATATACGCAACAACAATCTAATTGCGATGGGTCTGCATTGCCCAATCAAGTTAAATGCAGTAAGCACGGATGGTGTTTTCTTTTCCGAACTACACCTCGCTACTCTGCTTTGTTGTGTCAGCATACGTAGTCATATGAAGAAGCCTGTAAAGAAGTTTAATCTATTCAACCAATATGGTATCTCAAAACACAATTAAAGGGAGATCATAATGCACGAAGCATAGCATAAATTACCCAAAATATGCTCTGCCGGTTCATCTTCGGCCCCTATTTTCAGATTTACATGTAATACTTGCAATTGCCGAACAATTAAAAAACCAAACTTCTTTACAAAGCAAACACCCAGCAGGGAAAGTAAATTTAGATCAACAAACAAAAAAAATCGAACAATAACTTTGTCCCTTTTTCCAATTCGATACTTTTCCCTTTCCTGTACCTACTAACCAAATTTTACCTCTAGTTGATGTGTGAAAGCGCCCGATGCTTACGAGCGTCCATAGGCCTTCAAGCATCACGACTTCCGGCTTGGGAACACCTTCTATCTCCGGGACATACGCCTTCAATATCAAAGTTCTCAGGGTGAAGACACCAAGAACTTCCAGAGCATGACAATTTGGTTGAGAGAGACAGAGAGACAGAGAGACCTCCGGCTCAGGAAACGGGCAAGATGTTCTACCTCAGCGCAAACTATCTCTGCAGAAGTGATAAACACAAACTTCATTGTCGAAACCAAATAGGCCACGAAACTCATTAACTTTCGAACATGGCAAGTTCATACAGAGACAGCAACATAATCCTAAGTTCTAGAACAGAGAGAGAGAAAGAGACCTTGGCCGGAGCTTCAGCCACACGGTAAGCATCCGGTGTGAGCCCCACCAACCATAAACCAGGAAAGACAATCTGCAAGCGAAAACCAAATGAAACAAAGAGAAAATTCAACGTATGAAAGAGGAATGAATATCCCAAATAGAAGAACATACATCAAGCTGCTTCTGCTCGTTCTTGGGTCTCTTCCTTGGCCTCCGGGCAGGCCTCGACCCCGTCATGATGAAAATTTCCTCCTCGATCTCCTCCTTCGACAGCGATATCCAGAACTTCCTCTTCTTCTCCTTCCTCTCGCCCTCCCCCACGAAGCCTCGTAACCACACGGATTTCGGCTGCGGCTGCAGCTGCTGCTGCTGCGCGGCATAATTCTCCTTGTCCCCGCCGAGCGCGCCGCCCGCGGCGTCGTAAAACACCTCGCCGTTCCTCAACGACAGCGGCGGAGGGTTCACCACCCTCCTCGGCCTCAGATTCCACGGCCGCCGCGCCGCTTCGGCCTCCTCCGCCTTCCCGTCCTCGCTCGCGCCGCCGCCGCCGCCGCCTCCTCCTCCGGCCGCGCGGCTCGGGCGCTTCTCCTCCGGAGGCGGGGGCCGCTCGTGGGGTGGGGGTGGGATGCGCTGAGAAAAGGAAACGGAGGGAGTGCAGCTCGTTCTCTGTCTGCTCTTCCACGAGGAGAGAGAGAGAGAAAACCCAAAATATTTAAGTGAGGAGAGAGAAATTTTAAGCGGGAGTCGTCCTTTCTTCTGTCAGCGCAGCCGAGCCGAGCCATCAGCCGAGAGTTATTTCGGAGAGATTGAGAAGAGAGAGGAGAGAGACAGAAGCGCCGAAGAGGGAGAGAAGAGAGAGCAGACGTGGCGGGCCCCGAGGACAGGTGTCGACGCGTGAATGGTTCAGAGCACGAATGACGTGGCACTGTTAGGGTACCCAATATTTTCTCTTTCTTTATGGACTCAAGTGTAGGGAATAGGTGCAAAAGCGCGTTTTTTTTTGCGTTTGTCGGCTTTTCTTTATCCCTTAGCCGATTTCTTTGGTTGCCAGAGATCCGTTTCAATTCCAGACGCTGGCCAAACCCGGAAAAATCAAACCTCGATCGGGTGGGGGATAATGACCAGCTTTGGGAATTGGAATGTGTGAGCTATATAGTCAATGACGAAAATCTGGATGGGTTAATAAAGTGCCCAAATTCAAGGGGGTGGTTGAAGGGTGGAAAGACGGAGATATTGCGCTTCAAAAAGCTGCGAGGTTTTATATTTGGTCCATGCTTGTCACAACCCGCCGGAGCCAAGATTGAATTGGAGATGGATTCGGTTCTCACGTGAATGGGCCCATTTTGTTTTTACTAGATTGGAGATTAATTTGGTGATGGATGAAGATGTCGCTGAAAAAATCACCTGCTCTCTGCCAAAATGGAGTACATTCGTTAAAGCTTGACGACTGTTTGAAAGCAGAAATTTTTCTATTGATGACGTTTTCTCATTCTTGTGCCTGGGTCTACTTTAGTGTTCTCATCATTTTAGTAACCTTGGACTAGTGTGATTAAGAAATTCAAGTGGAAGATATTTCAATTGTATTGTGGGTCCGTAATGGGAATGTAACTGCTGGATTGACTTCCATGGAAGATGTGAGGTAATTAACCGTTGGGCTGATTTTCTTTCTTTTTCACCACTAGGTACCGTCATCTTGTAGAAAGTCACGATCATGTGCTAGATTGCCTTCTTTGAACGAATGTCCAATTGATGACCAAGACCGTTTCCCAAGCGTTCTTTGGCATATTTGTCGGCAAGTGCTTAAAAGAGAAGTGTAAACGATTGTAATCGAGTCGATACAGTGTAATGTTTGAATGGGACTAGACTAAAAAATTCAAGAATGGATACTCGATCCGAAGCCCATCTCGACGATGCTCGATTTTTCCGGGACCGGGTTTAACTTGTGAAATGTTTTTACAAGCTGAAATTGACTCAGTTGATTCAACCTGATTACCAGAAATGAGTTTTTGTTGAAGCTTGATCCAGTCGTGAACTCAAAGTCGATTGTCGTAAAGTTTGAACCAAATGAGGCTCGACTTGACTCAGTGTCGGCCTTCAACTCGTAAATGATTTAGTCGTGCTTGAGCAGCTTGAATCTTTGGTACTTGAAGACGCAACTAAAACCTGATTTGGAAGAAGTATGCGTGAAAATGCTGGTAAAAAGCGTAATCATTTCAATCACGACTGCTTCTCCCAAAGGTCAAGCCCGAGATGAGTTCTTCTCATCTTCCGACCATCACCCGTCATCGCTGATGGAGGCTGCCGTAAATAATTCGTCCGCCCCTTCTCGCCCGTCTTGCTCTTCCACATTTTGTTTTCTACATTTTACTTTCCTTATCTCCTAGAATAAAATCAGTTTCTTTTGATTTTCATTATTGACCTTTACCTTTTTTAATAATGAAAATTTATCGTCTTAGCATGACGCCTTAACATACCAAAAATTATTTAAGAAGGACCCGGTTAAGAATGGATAGAGTTAGAGGAGTTGATTTGAAAAGATCCGGTTGCACAAGAACATAAATTAAGGGACTTAAAGTGAACTTAATCTTTCTAAATAATTTTCCTACTAGCAAGGGAGCACCGGTATGCTTAAATTTGTCAACTACAGTAAAAAGGAGAATAGGAAAATATGTTCGTAGAGTTCTAGCATTATAATATAATCTTTATATATTGAAAACAAATAAGCGTCAATTTTCGTTGTAAATTTCTGTCATCGTACTTTGTAACATAACCCTTTTTGAAAAATAAGGGTGTTTCTAGTCTTTTTTTTTTTCTTTTCTCTATACCTAAGTCCTTTACTCCTCTCTCACCTTTCTTTAAACAAAGATTTTGTTTTTTTTTTGTTTTTAATTTTTGGCTGGTCATTTTAATCTTTTTAATATTTATTAATCTCTAGATGAACAGCTCTCACATACCATTGGCCTACTTCATAAGTTCGGATAAGTGTACTAAAAGTTGTGAAACTTGAAAAAAAGTGTAATCAAATCATAAATTTGATTGTCCACATAGTCTTTTGTACCAATTTATGAATTCTAAAGTTCTTGTTTATTAAGGGCCTGCATGTTTTTGTTCTTTATTTATGTTCTTGAACATTTTTTTTTTTTTTGTTTTTTTGTTCCGGGAACAAAAAAAAGAAACAAAAATTTTTTACCTCTTGTTCCGAAACAATTTTGGAGAAATGTTTCTCTTCTCTCTCTTCTTCTTCTCTTCTTCTTTTCTTCTTCTTCTCTTCTTCTTTTTCTTTCGCCGGTCGCCGGCCTCATGCCATGGCCGGCGACCGGCCGTCGAGGGTCGGCGACGCCGTCGAGGTCGGCGACCTCGCCGTGGTTGGGCGAGGCTGCCGACCCGGTCGGCCGGTCGCGAGGCCGGTGACCGGCCGAAAAAAAAAGAAAAAATAAAAAAGAAAGAAAAAATGAAAAATAAAATAAAAATGTTTAAAAAATTAATAGAAACAAAAAAAGAATAAAATTTACCAAACATGTTTCTATTCATTTTTTATTCCGGAACAATCGTTACCAAACGAGTTCTTTTGTTCAAAAATTGTTAGGAACGGAAACACTTTTTTTTTTTTTTTATTTCGTTCCCTGGAAACAAAAAAAACGTAAACGTTACCATTCGCACCCTTAAGTGTCCATGCAATGTTTTTATTTTATTATTATAGTATGATGTAACCAAACCATTGAACTAGAACAAGTTAATCATGACTCAAATGTAACATAAAAGTATCACTACAAATTCGGCAAGAATAATAATAAAAGAACGAGTAAAAGATTGAATGTGATAAAGTAAACCAATACGAGTCGGTAATTTTTTTTTTTATTAGATTGGAGATTAATTTAAGGGAAAATCCTAAATAGGAACCCAAAGTGTATACTTTTTCTTAAAAGATGACCTAAAATGCAGTCTGTTTGAATAAGGACCAAAAGTGGTCATTTAGTCTAAAAAAAAGACTTCACTTGCCAGCTGGTGAATAGATTCATTTCCAATGTATATTCCAGTAACTTGATCAGGGGTATTTTTGTCCAAAAAAATTATTTTTTTATTTTCGGTTTGTTCTCTTCTTTTTCTTTTTTCGGGGGGGTCTATGGTCGCAATGTTCATCATCTTCTTTTTCCCCTCTTTGTCTTCTCCTTACCCAGACCAAGAAGATTGGACTTGGGAAGGGCTGGTGAGGGCTGGATGCCCATCGCCGATAGTGGGCGAGGGCCACCGAGCCTTGCCAAATCTGGTGAGGGTGGTCTCGGCCGCGGTCCAGTGCAAACCCGTATAGTGTCATCCCGCCGTTGTTCTGCTCCAACTACGCCACTGCACATACAGTACATCGAATGAGAGATGGTATCGAAGTGAGGTTTGAGTTTCAATGATGGATTTCATGTGTATGGATATGTGTGGATATGGACTGACCTAGTGCTTGTCGGATTTGGAATGAGCTAGAATCCGAGAAGGTGGAGATTAGGATGAGGAGATCGGAGTTAGTGTCACTGTGCGAGTCGTCATGTTCCACGGTTTCGGGTTTCGGGCGGTTCGAACCAGAAGCAGAAGCAAAAGTCACTAGCATGTGCCATCTAGTGGCCAAAGAGGCAATCCCCTGAGCTCCGTGGGTGATTCTTGCAGCCCCCAACAAGCACAAGAACAGACCACTCAGCTCAACAACCGAACATAGTTGCAACAAATGCATCAGGAAAATCAAACGAAGATGACAAACATATTCCGAGGAACGTATTTGAATTCGTTAAATTCACTCACTACAAGATCTCTGGAATCAAATAAATTCTTCTCGGTCTTTGATGCCAGGACGATTAGCAGTGTTGCAAACTAGCTCACTGTCATTGTGACGAGGCAACTGATGATGAAGAAAAGGTACCGGTGGCTAGTTGCGGATAGCTGCTTCGAGCTCTCTTCTCTGTCTTGAGCTCGCGCAAACCGAGCGTGCTGAGCGCAAATTTCCAGGCTTTCGAACCAAAAGAGGTGCTCAAGAAGGTGGGCACTTCGTTTTCCTTCCCCTTTGCTTTGTGTCATTACCGCCTCGAGTGAACAGTTCAGGGTTCTGCGCGTTTTGGATATAATGGTGTGTATGCTCGGTCGGTGTTTGTTGGTATTCCTAAGTGAAGACAGCAAATGGGTGCCTTTCGAAATGCATAATTGCAGCGTGTTGTTTCATGGGGGAAATCAAAGGAGACGTGCCCTAAAGAAGACGATGAGCAGGACAATCAAAAATGAAAAAAAAAGTTGGACGAAAATACCCTAATCAGGCTACTAGAAAATGCATTGGAGATGTAACTATTTACTAGCCGGCGATTGAGGTCCTTTTTGAGACTAAATAACCATTTTGAGTCCTTATTTGAAATAGATTTCACTTTATGTCATTTTTGAGAAAATGAGGGTACTCTAAGTCCCTATTTGAGATTTTCCCTTAATTTAGTGATAGATGAAAATGTCGTTGAAAAAATCACCTGCTCTTTGCCAAAATGGAGTACATTCGTTAGAGCTTGACAACTGATTGAAAGCGGAAATTTTTCTATCGATGACGGTTGGTCTTTCTTTGTGCCTGGGTCTACTTTAGTGTTCTCATTATTTTAGCAACCTTGGACTAGTGTGATTAAGAAATTCAAGTGGAAGATATTTTAATTGTATCGTGGGTCCATAATGGGAATGAAACTGCTGTATTGACTTCCATGGCACATCTGTGGTAATTAACTGTTGTGCCGATTTTCTTTCTTTTTCACCGCTACGTACCGTCATCTTGTAGAAAGTCATGACCATGTGCTAGATTGTCTTCTTTGAACGAATGTCCAACTGATGACAAAGACCGTTTTCCAAGTGTTGTTTGGAATATTTGTCGACAAGTGCTTAAAAGAGAAGTGTGATAGATTGTAATCGAGTCAGACGGAAACTAAGTTCCCACTCACAACCCATGTAACAAGCTACGCCAAGTAAGACGTGTAGAACAATTAGTTGAGTCGCAGAATCGTGGAAACACCTCTTTCTTCCATATTTTGGACCTTAGCTCCATGAGACAATACGCTACCGCTGAAATACGGAAGAATTGAAATCTTAGATCAAAATACTATGTATGGATGGTATGAATTACCTAAAAAAGAATTTTTGAACCGCGAATAACCAGAGCTATTACTCATCACATCAAAAATTTTCCATTAATGATATAGTGTAATGTTTGAATGGGGCTAGACTCGAAAATTCAAGGATGGATACTCGATCCGAACCCGATCTTGACAATGCTCAATTTTTCCGGACTGGGTTCGACGTGAAATGTTTTTACAAGCTGAAATTGACTTGGTTGATTCGACTTGATTACCAAAAATGAGTTTTTGTTGAAGCTTGATCTAGTCATGAGCTCAAAGTCGATTGTCGTAAAGTTTGAACCAAATGAGGCTCGACCTTGACTCAGTGTCGCCCTTCAACTCGTAAATGATTTAGTCGTGCTTGAGCAGCTTGAATCTTTGGTACTTGAAGAAGCAACTAAAACCTGATTTGGAAGAAGCATGCGTGAAAATGCTGGTAAAGCGCGTAATCATTTCAATCACGACTTCTTCTCATCTTCAGACCATCACCCATCATCGCTAGTGGAGGCTGCCCCAAATAATTCGTCCGCCCCTTTCTAGCGTGTCTTGCTCTTCCACATTTTGTTTTCTACATTTTACTTTCCTTATTTTCTAGAATAAAAAATCAGTTTCTTTTGATTTTCATTATTGACTTTTACCTTTTTCTAATAATGAAAATTTATCGTCTTAGCATGCCGCCTTAAAATACCAAAAATTATTTAAGAAGGACAGGTTGAGAATTGATAGAGTTAGAGGAGTCGATTTGAAAAGATCTAGTTGCACAAGAACATACATTAAGGGACTTAAAGTGAACTTACTCTTTCTAAATAATTTTCCTACTAGCAAGGGAGCACCGGTATGCTTAATTTTGTCAACTGCAGTAAAAAGGAGAATAGGAAAATATGTTTGTAGAGTTCCAGCATTATAATATAATCTTTATATATTGAAAACAAATAAATCTCAATTTTTTTTGTAAATTTCTGTCATCCTACTTTGTAACATAACCTTTTTGAAAAATAAGGGTCTTTCTAGTCTTTTTTTCTCCTATACCTAAGTCCTATACTCCTCTCTCGCTTTTCTTTAAACAAAGATTTCGTGTTTTTTTTTTTTCCATATTTTTGGCTGATCATTTTAATCTTTTTAATATTTTGTAATCTCTAGATGAACAACTCTCACATATCATAGGCCTACTCCATAAGTTCAATAGTTTTTGGATAAGTGCATTAAAAGTTGTGAAACTTGAAAAAAAAAAAAAGTGTAATCAAATCATAAATTTGATTGTGCATACAGTCTTTTGTACCAAATTATGAATTCTAAAGTTCTCATTTATTAAGTATCAAGGCAATGTTTATATTTTTATTATGACAGTATGATGTAACCAAAACATTGAACTAGAAAAAGTAAGTCATGACACAAATGTAACATAAAAATATCACTACAAATTCGGCAAGAATAATAATAACAGAATGAGCAAAAGATTGAATGCGATAAAGTAAACCAATACGAGTTGGTAAAAAAGAAGAACATACCGTTTTTATTAAGTTATAGGATAACAATCCCGTGAGCTAACTTCAAATTGAATCCAATTTTTCTAATAGTGTAAAATATTTAAATATAAATTATGCTAAATACAGCACTAAAACTAAACAACCTAATCAAGGTCTTGGTTTCTAACTATCTTTCAATTTTTTTTTTTATTTCTTTTGAATTTATTATTCTATAGATAAATGTTTCTTCTTTTCTATTTTCATCATGTACCCAATTAAAGTATGCACGATCAGTTTTTTCAACTTTTTTTTTATTTTTTTTAAAAATTTTCACTCGGACCGGATCCCTTAGGCCCGAATAGGGCCGCACGGTGGTCTCGCAATTGGGCCCTCATATTGAGCCCTATTTTCAATTAGAAAATAAGCCTATCTTTCTGAAAATGAGATTCAACCCAAACCCATCTAAGCTAAGTCAAGCCCAAAATTAGCCAAGTCCCCAACTCATTCAAGACTGTCACAAACCCAAATTCGAATATGGAAACTCCCAAGCCCGGTCTCTAATGAAATCACCCTATAGCCCATACCCAATTCCTATTATTCCATATTTCTCTCTCTTTATTATTGTTTTGATTAACATCACGAAAAATGCCAAATCAATTTACATGAAAAATTACCATAAACTATCTTTTTAACCACAAAAAACCCTAATTTGCTACATTCATGACAAATTTATCCTTTGTAAGTTCACGTGAAATTTTACTGTCAAATTGTCGAGTTAAATTACACGTGGTAGTTGACGGGCGTACTGGTTTGAAGTTTTACCATTAGTTTGTTACATGTGTATTGGTTTATAATTTTTTGTGATATTAATTCAATTTAACATAAACTAAAGAGTAAATATGTCACAAATCAATTGGTTTTGGGTTTTCTAGAGTAAAAAAAACAGCTTTTGGTAAATTGTCACATGTGTATCAATTTGGAGTTTTTGATAGTCAAAAAATTAATTTAGGATAAATTGTTATAGATGTACTAATTTAAGATTTTTCGTGATATTAACTTTTCTTGTTTTCTTTTATTCATTGATATTTGTCCCTGTAGCCCTTTTCCTCTTCAAGACAACCAAACTTTGAGCTACACATACACAAATTTACACATCAATAACTGACATTCTTAGCAAACAACTGCAATTGGTCACCATCTATATTCCACTGTGACCCATACATACAGGAAACTGTCTGTGGAAGACTAACAAGGTAGAGGCCTCGATCATGAATATCACCATAAATGAAGGTTGAGAACAAAAACTCATATCACATACTCATCATCGCCATTGAAAAGAAGTATAATGATTCTGAAATGTATTTGGCCATCATGAAAACATTAGAACTCATGCTTAAATGACTTGAAAATCAACTAATATTACTTAATCTATGTCATCATACTTTTGGATTCAGAAAATGACAAAACTAATCCGCATTGAAACCTCATAGACATTTCGATGAACAAATTGCAGTCAATGGAACAGATTTTTGCGATTTCAAACTCTTATTTGTGTCCATACGTAAATGAAATTAACATGTGAAGTTTAGAATCAAATACATGACTCTAACATGACCGATCCTAATTGAAGCAAAACAAACTTTACATTCACTTTACCTTGGTCAGAATCATAGCATGATGGAAATCGGAGATTATCTTGTCAATGAAGTCAAGGTAAGTCATAGTAGGCAGTCCAATTTATTGGGAGCTCTCACGATCGTTGTCAGCCAAAATGAAGACCGTTGGAAGAGCTTCAAGTGAGTCTTGGCCACTTCAATCTTCACGGTCGCGAAATATAGTTGAACAGGAACAGGGGCTTCTCCGGAGGCAGCGCTCGGGCAATGGCTACTTTGCCTTGGGCCTGGTGATGGTGCTAGGAATGAGAAAGAAGTCTCTGAAAATCGATTCCTTGAGGAAAATTTTTGGTGAAGTCTCCCTCAAACTCAATCCGTGCGGACGACGATCGGCAACAAGGTTGCAGCGGTTGAAGGTGAAGACTAGTGGCCACGGAGAAGGAAGCAATTGAAGGTGATGACCAAGACCGTTTTCCAAGTGTTGTTAGGAATATCTGTCGGCAAGTGCTTAAAAGAGAAGTGTAATTGATTGTAACCGAGTCGATATAGTGTAATGTTTGAATGGGGCTAGACTTGTAAATTCAAGAATCGATACTCGATCCGAACCCGATCTCGACGATGCTCAATTTTTCCGGACCGGGTTCGACTTGTGAAATGTTTTTACAAGCTGAAATTGACTCGGTTGATTCGACCTGATTACCAAAAATGAGTTTTTGTTGAAGCTTGATCTAGTCGTGAGCTCAAAGTTGATTGTCGTAAAGTTTGAACCAAATGAGGCTCGACCTTGACTCAGTGTCGGCCTTCAACTCGTAAATGATTTAGTCGTGCCTGAGCAGCTTGAATCTTTGGTACTTGAAGAAGCATGCGTGAAAATGCTGGTAAAGCGCGTAATCATTTCAGTCACGACTTCTTCTCCCAAAAGGTCAAGCCTGAGATGAGTTTTCTCGTCTTCCGACCATCACCCATCATCGCTGGTGGAGGCTGCCCCAAATAATTCGTCCGCCCCTTCTCGCGTGTCTTGCTCTGCCACTTTTTTGTTTTCTACATTTTACTTTCCTTATTTTCTAGAATAAAATCAGTTTCTTTTGATTTTTATTATTGACTTTTACCTTTTTCTAATAGAAAAAAGTCATGAAAAACCCTAAACTTTGCCCATATGACACATTTACCCCAAACTTTTTTTTGTGATACAAAAAATCCTGAACTTTTATTATGTAACACATTTATCCCAAAACTATAGGGCATTTTGGTCTTTTCATTTTTTTTTTTTAAATTTATTTCTTTCTTCTCTCTTTCCCTCTGCCGGCGTCTGGTGAGGGTTGCCCTCGCCGCATCGGGCTAGGGTAGCCCTTGACTGCGTCAGGCAAGGGTGTCCTTGCCCTTGCTCGTCGCTGGCGAGGGTGTCCCCGTCCTCGCTTGATGCCGTGAGTGAGGACCGCCCTTGCCTGTGTCGGGCGAGGGTGTCCCTGCCCTCGCCTGACGCCGTGAGGACCGCCCGACGTTCGGGCGGGGTTCCCTTAACCGGCTTCCGCCATGGCAAGTAGACGGAAGAAGAAAAAAAAAAAAAAAAAAAAGAAAAAAAGGAAAAAGCAAAATAAAAAGACAAAAATGCCATTGATAGGGTAAATTTGTCACGTTTGAAAAGTTTGGGATTTTTCACGTCACAAAAAAAGTTTGGGGTAAATGTGTCACTTTAGGCAAAGTTCAGGGTTTTTCGTAGCTTTTTCCCTTTTCTAATAATGAAAATTTTTCATTTTAGCCTGCTGCCTCAACATACTAAAAATTATTTAAGAAGGACCTAGTTGAGAATGGGTAGAGTTAGAGGAGTCGGTTCGAGAAGATCTGGTTGCACAAGAACATAAATTAGGGGACTTAAAGTGAACTTATTCTTTCTAAATAATTTTTCTACTAGCAAGGGAGCACCGGTATGCTTAAATTTATCAATTGCAGTAAAAAGGAGAATAGGAAAATTCATTCGTAGAGTTCCAGAATTATAATATAATATTTATATATTGAAAACAAATAAATGTCATTTTCGTTGTAAATTTCTGTCATAGTACTTTGTAACATAACCTCTTTGAAAAATAAGGGTGTTTTCTAGTCTTTTTCTCCCCCTATACCTAAGTCCTTTACTCCTCTCTCACCTTTCTTTAAACAAAGATTTAGTTTTTTTTCCCATATTTTTGGCTGGTCATTTTAATCTTTTTAATGTTTTGTAATTTTTAGATGAACAACGCTCACATACCATAGGCCTACTCCATAAGTTCAATAGTTTTTGGATAAGTGCACTAAAAGTTGTGGAACTTAAAAAAAAATGTAATCAAATCATAAATTCGATTGTGCACAGTCTTTTCTACCAAATTATGAATTCCAAAGTTCTCATTTATTAAGTATCCAGGCAATGTTTTTATTTTTATTATGATAGTATGATGTAACCAAAAAATTGAACTAGAAAAAGTAAGTCATGACACAAATGTAACTTAAAAATATCACTACAAATTTGGCAAGAATAATAATAAAAGAACGAGTAAAAGATTGAATGCGATAAAGTAAACCAATACGAGTCGGTTTAAAAAAAATGACATTGTTAGCTGTAAGATAACAATCCGTGAGCCAACTTCAAATCGAATCCGATTTTTTTTAATAGTGTAAACTATTTAAATATAAATTATGCTAAATATAGCACTAGAACTAAACGACTTAATCAAGGTCTCGGTTTCTTTTGAAATAATTATTTTTGTAGGTAAATGTTCTTCTTTTCTATTTTCATCATGCACCAAATTAAAGTATGCACGATCAGTTTTTTCAATTTTTTAATTTTCACTCGGACCGGACCCCTTAGGCCCGAGTAGGACCGCACGGTGGTCTCACAATTGGGCCCTCATATAGAGCCCTCTTTTCAATTAGAAAATACGCCTATCTTTCTGAAAATGAGATTCAACCCAACCCAAACCCATCTAAGCTAAGTCAAGCCCAAAATTAACCAAGCCCCCATCTCATTTAAGATTGTCACAAACCCAAATTCGAATATGAAACTCCCAAGCCCGACCTCTAATGAAATCACCCTATGGCCCATACCCCATTCCTATTATTCCATATTTTTCTCTCTATTCTTGTTTGGGTCAATACCACGACAAATTTATCATTTATTAGTTTCTATTAAATTTTACTGTCAAATTATTGAGTGAAATCACACATGAGATTTAATTGGTATACCATTTTGAGGTTTTACCATTCGTTTGTTATATATGTATTAATTTGTAATTTTTTGTGGTATTACTCAATATTAACATAGATTAGTGAGAGAGTAAATCTATCAAAAATGAATTGATTTTGGGTTTTTATAATAAAAAATAAATTTTGGTAAATTATCACATATGTATCAATTTGGAATTTTTGGTGGTCAAAAAATTAATTAAGGGAGATCTTATCATAATTGTAATAATTTGAGATTTTTCTTAACATTAACTTTTCTTGTTCTCTTTTATTCATTGATATTTTTCCCTCTTGTCCTTTTCCTCTTCAAGACAACCAAACTTCGAGCTACACATAGAAAACTTACCTGTCAATAGCTGGCATTCTTAGCAAACGACTACAATCGGTCACCACTTCGACCACCACGATAACCATTATAATCCATCTGTCATGATCTAACATTGAGTGAACCACCTAGAGTGGGCTCTCCCAAGTCTACAAGTTTTTTAGAACAAATGAATTTTTTATCATGCAATCTAATCCAAAAAAAAAAAAAAAAATGTAATCCTAATTTAGGGAACTATCCTATCTAATGCACATGCACAATTTGATCTTTTGAGTGTTTTCAAAAGAAGCAATATTACTAAATATATGCATTATATCCAATCCACTCAAGATATTCATTGAAAATTCAAATAAAAGATTAAAATAATTGAAAAAATAATCTTTCATGGATAAAATTAACAATTATTGTAACCCTAAACATCACAAATCAAATTAATAATTATAATGATTTTAAAGCCAAAACATTATTATGTGCAAAAAAAAAAAATTTAAAAAGTGATTCAAAATCTTACGATCAAATTAGTAATTATAAAATTTTTAACCAATAATATCGTATTGGATAATGTTTAAAGTCTCAATGAAATCACTATTAGCATCAAATATTCCAATTTAAGCAATAAGATCGAGATGAAATTTGGTTCAAGAAAATTACCTTGTTTGGATTATTTGTTTCCAAAATGGGACCAGCCCCAAGGATTCGCGATCGGGCCATGGCGTGATGGCAAAAGGACGACTTGCTGGGGTGACCGCTTCGACTAAGGAACGGTTCTGGACTGTAGCTGCGATGTCGCCGACTGCAAGATGCGAATAGCAGCCGTTGCTAGCTATTTGCACTCTTGTTGGTCTTGCGTCACAAAAGCGAGAGATGCTGGCCTCGTGGGGATCGATTCGCTTGGACTTCACTGGTCAACGTGAATGGCCTACAAAGAGAAAGAAAGTGATCTTTCTATTCCTTTTTTTTTTTTAATTGCTCTTTATGTGCCCCTCTCTCTTCGCTGGTGGACTTCGGGAGAACGGTAATTCGCCAGCACTGCAGGAGGCTTGGTGAAATGGCTCGTTGACGTGGCGGGAGCTCGACTCGGACAAGCAAATGGTAACTCGTCACGGATGAGACTCGGTGTGCGGGTCACAGCGATGATCATAGCGGCAAGCTCGGTTGTCGTCAGCTCGGGCGATGGATCACTGATAGCAGCGCTCGGGCCTGCAGCGATTGTGGAGAGCCCGGGTGTGGCGGCGCTTGGGCTGGTCGTGATGTCAGGATGGGTTCTGGCGAGTGGTAGTGAAGGCGATGCAGGCGCTGATTTGGACAGGTAGCAGCAGTGATTTGACGGAGGAACGGCAGCCGTGGATGGTGAAGGCAGGCGTCGGCTTCACGATCTAGCAGCTGGAGGCACCAGTGGAGGGAGCCGGTAAAGACCTTTAAACTAAAGAGATTTGGTAAATGCATAGGCCAATTGATAAACTGTATTTGAAAAATGGCTTGCTAAACGTATATTTGGAAAGTCCCGACCACCCTTTCTTCTTGTCTTTTTACTTCCCTGCACTGTTCAGAGAAGAAAAGACCCGTCTTTTCTAGCTCACGTCCTCTCTGTTAACACTCATAATTGTGGCCGTGTATTGAATTGCGTGGCCTCACTCTGTGTCACACCATCAAGAGTCTTTTATAGGTCAATGATAGGATTTCTTTCAGGACGGACACCGCCCGCTTTCCTTTTCTTGAAGATGCATATAATTTCTTTCTTTTCCTATTTTCTCTCTATAAGCACATCCCCTTTATACGAAAGGATTTCTTTCTTCATGCCAGTATGCCGCCTCTTTCAAAATAGGTTGCCCAAAGCATGACATCGAGTATATGCTTCCACGTACAATATTCCATTTTATTTTTTTGATATTTCATCTAAAACCTTTCATTTGTTGCGAAATATATCCCTCAGTGTGTATATTACATGAATTTGTGAAATACTTACCAAATATATCAAATTGCCATTTTTCATAAGTTAATTTTTAATCATAAAAATATAATAAGTCTGGGCCAATTCCTTCTCTCTATGGGCTTAGTTCAACTTATTAAGCTAAAGTTTAGAACCATCAATTCAAACCCATTTGTCACTAATGCAATAATAATAAATAAATGGCTCCTAAAATTATTTGCTACTTAATTCAATTCTTTATTCTTTTTTTTAAGGGTTAAAAATTAATCCCTAATTTTTCTATGCAGTAAATGGATAATCGGGATGCCAAAATATAGGTGTCAACAACACCGTAACCCATACATGGACTCAAGCCTTGATCTCGAATGTCACCATAAATGAAGGTTGAGAACAATAACTTGTATTACATACTTATCATTGATCGCCATTGAAAAGAAGTATAATGATTTGGAAATGTATTTGACCATTGTAAAAACATTATAACTCACGCTTAAATGACTTCAAAATCAATTAATATCGCTTTATCTACGTCAGCTTATTTTCGGATATAGAAAATGACGAAACTAATCTGCCTAGACACCTCATAGACATTTCAGCGAACAAATTGCAGTTAATGGAGCAGATTTTTGCGATTTCAAACTCTTATTTGTGACAATACGCAAATGAAATTAACATTTGAAATTAAGAATCAAATACATGACTCTAACATGACCAATCCTAATTGAAGCAAAACAAGCTTTACATTCACTTTACCTTGGACAGAATCATAGCACGATGGAGAATCGGAGATTATCTTGTCGATGAAGCCATGGTAAGTCATAGTAGGCAATCCAATGTAACTATTGGGAGCTCTCATGATTGTCGCCGGCTAAAATGAAGACCGGTGGAAGAGCTTCACGCGAGTTTTGGCCACTTCAATCTTGACGGTCGCGAAACGGAGTTGAACAGGGGTGTCTCCGGAGGCAGCGATCGGGCGATGGTTACGTGCCTTGGGCTTGGTGATGAGCTAGAAATGAGAAAGAATTCTCTGAAAATCGACTCCCTGAGGGATTTTTTGGGTGAAATCTCCGTCAAACTCAATCCGTGTGGAGCGCGATTCTCTCTGCCAACAAGGTTGCAGCGGTGGAAGGTGAAGACTAGCGGCCACGGAGAAGGAAGCAATTAAAGTCAAATGGGCCTCGTTTAAATCCAAAATGGGCTCCTACTGGAAATCGAGGACTGAAGTTTGTGGGTCTAGTGAGCCCACGAGTTGATCGAAGTCTTATGGGTCAAATTCACGAACAAATGGGTTTGGGTTTGAGTTGATGGGTTTGGATCAAGATATCGGGCTAAAGAAGAAAATGGCTTAATGGGCTTCAAGCATCAAATGATCTCTCTCTCTCTTTCTCTCTAATATTCTTTTTATTATTTATCATTTATATATTTTTTTTTATTTTTCCAATTTATTAATCTTATATATGGATATATGATTTTATAAACAAAAAATTTCGGTGTCAACAATATTTGAGTGCCATAATTTTTTTTTCCAATCATTTGAATGTTATGTAGTTGGTTCTTCTATATGTCAATTGTATATTATCTTTGGTTATTTTTTTTTAGACATTTTCTTAATAAAATCAATAATTTCAGATTTGAATTTTTTTTTTTTTCTTCATTTACAAAAGCTTAAGAAACGTTAATGTGACTATGCTAACTGTAGCGACCATGGTGGCTGAGCAATGGCATTCAAGATATGAGTTATTTGGGTACACTTATTTTAGTACTTTCTCATTTGCTAATATTTATCATGTTTAATTTGTTTTATTAAATTGGTTAGGTCTTTTTTCAAGATGCTATTTCCTATATTTGAGGGGGACAATGGCTAAAAATTGAAGCCTAGATTGGATTGGATATGGATATACTTTGGATTGAGACAGGCATAGGTCGCCAAAATTAATTCATCCAAACCCAATCCGACCCATCTATTTAACAGGTCTAATTTCGGCTACTGCTACTTTTCATTCTCTTTATTGTTATGAAGGCTCTCTTTGCTACTTAAACTTATTATCATCTGAAGAATTGACCAGCAAGTTAGTTTCAAAAACATATTTAAAGAAATCTAACTAGACCAATTAAATCTGCGGCATGCCCAATTTCATTTCTTGCTATCGCTTCGTTGCTACTCTCAATTTGTTTTAGATCGCTTAAAAATTACATTCTTCATAGTAGTTAAATCATGTGCGATCACACGGAACTAGTCCGTGACATAAACGTATGATGAAGAGCATCATATAATGTTAGAAAGTCAACATTTTCAAAGAACTTACTAAATGTTAATACGGGCAACCGAATTTAGCAGATTGTTTTTCATATATAACATGATTGTTGGCTTGAAAGCAACAGCAATCACTAATCAGACCATTAAGCAAGTCAACTAGATCCAAATTCACACACCAAGCACACGAGCGGACCAGTAATGTGAAAACTAAAATTTTCAAAAACAAAAATTCCGCTTACAGCCTTTGGTCCAGTTGGCGGGTACACGCTTAGAGAATTTCATTTTTTTTGTCAAAATAAATTTCCATTCATTACCAAAACAATACATGAAGGATTCATGAGAAATCTTTAAGGTCACCATAGCAAGGCAAGCCCGTAGATGTCCAAAACAAATTGATGGATTTTTTCTTTATTGATGGGCCTGAGTTGGCCTGTCCGCCCATGTTGGGCCTAAAAGCCCGGCCCACTAGATTAGGGCCCATGGATGAAGGGGTACGATTCTTTTTTGGAGGAACGTATATAAAGGGAGGAGAGAGAGGGAGAATGCACCCTTTGGCATAAGAATGTACGTACGTTCCTCTCCCTCTCTCCCTCCAAGAAAAAGAAAAAAAACGCTTACAGTGACACCGTCTCCCTTCAAGGCAAATTGGCATCATTGGATCAGAATTTCTTCCTCGATCTTCAGCATTGGTGTTAAATCTGTGGCTAACAAGGTACGCTCGAATCCGTGGTGTGCTTTAGGATCGGTGATATGTGATTTTCCCGGGCTTCGCTTCCGCATTGATTTAGGGGTTCAATTTAGTGTCGAATCCGATTTTCGGGGATCCGTTATTCTCAACATTGGTATCAGAGCCCTAGTTCACGTTTTCCCGATCAATTTGATGTTTTTTGATTGATTTTTCGTAAAAGCAATTCGGCCGTATGGATTGGGGCGAGAAATCCCGACACCCGAGCGCTGTTCGGCCATTTTTCCGAGTTTTCGTAAGTCGAAATCGAATTCTAATGGCATAGGAAGAAAGGCGACGTCGAGACGAGTTCGACGACATGTCGCGTGCCGCCGGGAGATGCCACACGCGCCCACACGTGCGGCCAGAAGCTGCTACGCGTGGGTGCGACATGCCTGGAAGCGCTGGCTTCGCCAGTGCGTGCGCCACACGCGCCGGTGGTGAACCAGCACGTGCGCGTCGGCGGCTGGCGAACCGGCACACGCCGGTCCGCTTTTTGATGCGTGGTGACATCATCGTGACGTCACGGTAACCGCCGGGATGATGTCATCGGTGACGTCATCGCTGACGACCGTTGGCTGGCGGCGACTAGACCCGAGCCGACGGCGACCCGACCGCGGATGCCTGGCACACGTGCGGCACGTGCCGGCTGTCGTCTGCGTAACGTCAGCCCGTGCACGCACGCGGTATGTGCGGTCGATTCGTCCGACCCGACCCGACCAGTCCGTCCGGTCCGACGTCCGCTGACCGTTGACCGTTGACCGTGACCCGTTGACCGACGATCGTTGACCGTTGACCCGGAAAAAAAAAATTGTTTCTTTTTCAGTCATGCCTATGTGGATCATAAGTAATCCATTTTTAATTCTGCATTTGTTGCATGAATTATGGAAAATTATGTATTTTCCCTTTTGTACATTATGGATTATAAGTAATCCATTTTTAGTTTTGCATTTGTTGCAGGAACTATGATGCGTTATGCAAGGATACTGCAATCCCGAGAACAACGAGAGAATTACAAGACTTAAAAAACTGATGACAGATTTAGCTAATTATCGCTGGCATGACGGTGATTTAGTATCACATGTGGTCAAAGTCAATCAGATGATACAGGAAATCATCTGGAATGGTTATCTTATGCCGGATTTTGAGAAGGTGCCGGCTTTGATGAACACTCTTCCAGCTGAATGGCAAGCAGTGTTAGATCAGCTATGGGAGGTCAACGAAGTCCTGGGTTATAGGAGGCTGGTGGAGGCTTTTGTAAGAGAGTAATATAGGATTGAGTTGGCCAAAACTTCAACCCTTAGATTGAGCGCCACATGGCGCAGAGTGAATGCACCTTGGTGGCGACATGAATGCTCTCCAAAAGTTTTTCCATGGTTGGCAAATGTGCCTTCAATTTTCTCAGATGTTTTGACTGATAGATTAGAAGGGACATTCCCTATTTATTTCTTTGATTAATTATGTAATGTTTACTACCTGATTGTTGTTGATGTAGCAACCGATATGTCAGTTGAATCATGTTAAAGTATTATTATTTTATTGGATGTTAGATTTTATTTGCTTTTTGTTATTGCTGGTTGTTGTGGGTAATTAGCTGTGGGTAGTAATATAAGTTTTTGTAACTTCATAGAATTTATTTGCATAAGACAATTATATTAATAATAATTTTGAGCTAGGATTTTTGGAGGATGATTGGAAACATAGTGACCTTTTGATTCTGAAGCCTTACTTGAAATTATTCATTAATATGATGGGTCTATGCAAATAGAGATGCACAAATGATAGGCATTAATTATTCGTGCATGTATGTATGATGTGTTCAGAACGATGGTACATCAACTAAGAATGTAATTGTTGATATGAACGGCGATAATTGTGAAATATTGAATATGAAGATTCAATATGTGCTGGAAAAGCAAGAAGGACTAGAAGTTCTTGACCATGTTATGGAAGATCTTGAAGATGCCATGCGCCACCTTGAGCTAGCTGAGGACCGCTTAACGGCATTTGAGCCGAACATAGATATATGCTTGTCGCGACCAATTTTTTCGGTATTGAGAACCTCCTAATGTTTGGCTAATGGATTGTTAAGCCTAGACTTAACTCGGGCTCTCCCAAGCCCATACCAATTCGCGACTTTCGGTTTAACTTCTTAACATGCAAATTTTTTAATTAGGAGTCGCCACTAATCTATTTTTGGTAGGTCGATTAGAAACCCAAGTAAAATAATGGGAGAGTTATTCTACTCCTACGAACCAGAGATTTATGAGTTCGGAGACTTAATTACGCTAGATTTCTCTAACGCCCTTTCGGTACCTTTTTCTTTTATTTTGAAAAAATTGTTTGGCAAGCAACTTGAATTGATTTTAATTCCTTAACATGTGAGGTGACTATGCAGGTACGCAAACAACCAATTTAACATCT
The DNA here is from genome assembly GCA_014182695.1 of Eucalyptus albens. NCBI lineage: Eukaryota > Viridiplantae > Streptophyta > Magnoliopsida > Myrtales > Myrtaceae > Eucalyptus > Eucalyptus albens. Next base: position 18,486,196 of record CM024646.1, read on the forward strand.
CAAGAAAGCAAATGAATAAATTGCAGGACTTAGCTCATAGCAACGAAAGCATCTGCGTTGTTAATTTAGAATTCACATCAGCAGTCCTAAATATGATTTCTGATTAACGCGCAATTTCTTTTTTTTTTTTTTGTTTTCACTTAATTAATGAGAATCGTGCTTTATGCAATGCATGCCACTAATTTAACATGAAATGATATGACATGACAACATGACTTAGCTATATGACCTAAGCAATATGACATAAATAAGCATGTAGTCTATCCCGAAGCATGAGATGGATTTATTCTAAAAATAATCTTTTGTATTTTCCATGAGATTCGAAATTAAAGAAATGCAATACTTAAATATGCAATCTAAATTAATCTAATGACCTAATTCTAATGATGGACAATTTCTAATTAAATGAACCTAACACAAATCACTAAATGACGTGCATTGTATGAACCTAATTCTATATGATGTGCACATGGTTTTTATTTTCCTAAAAAGCATGCAATTTATTCTAAAGAATGGAACTAATTTATTCTAAGACATTTTTTTTTTTCATGAAATTCGGAATTAGGAAAAATGTGAAAATTGTCTAACTAGATTAAGATTCTATCTAATTTGCATTAGGAATTAGGTTAAGCCAAATCCTAATTTAAACTAAAATATTATCTTAACCCAAATAATCCTAAAATGCAATCTATCTAATATCTAAACTTAAATGAAACATGAAATTTTATCCTAATATGCAATGACATGCAAAGAATGCATTTATTCTACATGACATATGCATGGTGACCCTTTTTTTGTTTTTGTTTTATTAATTTCGAAATTAAGAATTGTCAAATTATTAAACATGCAACCTAAGTAAAAAAAAGCTAGCAACCTAAATTGATTGATTTGATTTTTGACGTTTGATTTTTTTGATTTTTGAAATTCGAAATAAATAAATCTCTTATTCTAGACGTGCAAAATAACCCTAAAACAAGTAATATCCTAAGATGCATCTAATCTAACTCAAATGTTTTTTTTTTTTTTTTTTTCCTTTTATGGGAGCAAACAAATAAAGGCATCAAGAACAACACGGCAACAAATCCAGCAAAATATCATCCATGTCCATTTAATTTTGGAAATAAATTGACGAATCATATCTCGCACATGAGATCGGATTGGCCAATTTTAAATAAAATCGCGAATCGTATCTCGAGCGTGAGATCGGATTGGCAATTTTTCCGTGCGATTGCGAGTCATATTTCGAGCGTGAAATCGGACTGTCAATCGTATGCACGTTGTGAAATTAGGAAAATTTCCTAATTCATGAGAGATCAAGAGATCTCTTGGATATGGCAATATCGATCAAACATTCAAAGAAATATTGTGATACGCAACGAGATATATGAAAATCAAATTGATCAAGAGTCTTACCTAATTCAAGGATATTCTTTCCAAATTTGGACCAAGTGCAATTGGACCGGGATCGCAACCGGCTCCTTGACAGTGAACGGCGGCAAGCGTTATATGCATGGCGACGATGCTTCACGGTGGTATGGTTGGTGGCGACGGATGGCTCACGGACTAGGACAGCAAGGCATGGCTGGACTTTCGCGGCTGCTCATGGCATGGCCTATAATGACGTTGCGAGGATGGCGGCCAAAGATAGTGTGGCTATTTTTCTTCACTGAGATTTGCACATCGCCACTCACCCAAGCTGCTCATGCTCATCTGGCCAAAGAAGATTCTACAAAACAAAACAGAAACTTATTCGTCCTGCTCGATCTGGGGACGGGCTCAATAGTGATGCAAAAATCAGCAGGTGCTCGACGGTTGCGTGGCCGCTCGTCGAGGACAGCAGATTAGTCATGAAAGAGCAACGGCAACGTCACGGCATCAGGCTTGAACCACTACAGAATTGTCGCAGGGGACTCCACCGATGTTGGACAACGACTGACTTTGATTGTGGATTGGATTTTGCTGGACCGTGGCAAGATCGTTTGAAAACCTGCAAGATTTGGTCAAAGAAAATTTGTTTGGACTGCCTTCAATAGATCATGCACGAGAGAGACCACATTTTGTGCTTTTTATCATAAGCTCGTGTTCAGCCTATAAAGGCTCCCTTTTGTGCACGTCCACTCTTCTCCCTCTAGGTGAAAGTGCTTGACTTTGTGGATAAATATTGCAGAGATTGAAAAAAATTCCCCCTTTTAATCTATGGCCGTCTCATGGCTTAACAGCGAAGCTCCATGGCTTCGGATGAAGCTCGCCACGAAATCTGGATCTTGTCGAGTAGTGATTGGGCTTTGCTGAGGATTGCTTAACTGGACGAAGACCTCGATGGAATTGCTGGAACTTAAGAGTATAGGGCTTGTGGTACGTCTGGGCAGCAGCGACGGCAATAGTTGTGGTAGCGGTAGGTGGTGGTCAATCGCGAGCGTAGAAATTGTAAGCACCAAGCTTCACGCTTGAAGACCCCCACTTCTCCCCTTTTCGTTAATGAACGAGCTCCTTCCTTCGGCCGAGAGAAGTCCCTCTCTTTTCTCTCTCACGTATATGTCTCCTTTTCGAATTGTGGCCGTATGTTCAATGTGCGGCCTCCACTCACGTTTTTCTCTCTGAATTTTTTTCTTTCAATATGGCTGAATGTCTCAATTGCGTGGCCTCCCCCGCTGCTTGTCTATAGATGGTCCTTTTATAGGTAAGAATAACCTAGGCTTTCAAGGAAAGAGAATAAATCTACACATTATGTTTTAGTTCTTTCCTATTCTTGTGATTTTTTCTCTGACCATGCCAGTGAAGACGAAATTCCTCTTTCCTCTTTTTCTATTGAATATATCGTTTCCCTTGGTGTGAAGATACGAAAAACAATCTGCTGATCCTTTTGCTTGCATTCACTTCCCGCAGTAGCCCTTTTTCCAACCATAGAAAGAATAAATTTCAGCAAAACCTTTCTGCTTTCTTTCCATCTATTTTGCCGATCCCCTCACTAGCAATCCCCCTCATTTCATGTCCATCGAATCAACCAAATATCTCAGGGATTTTCACTTCTTTTCTCTTCTTCGACAGATAAATCGATCAACTTTTGGACTTTACTCAAGCAAATGCGTGAGTGGGCAAGGAACCCACAATTGCGGATTTCCGTAACCGAATCCCATGAGGACCATTCTCATATCAGGCCAATTCTAACGTGGGTGCAGTGAATTGATGATAACCCTTGAACATTTATATGCAATTGACTAATATTTTTTGTTTAGGGGCTAAAGTTTAGTCCCTAACTTTTATGTATAAACTAAATGATCGGATCATTAAAATTTGGGTGTTAACAGCTGCCCCTCTTTGAAGGTGAGCTCGAAGAGGTTGCCTTCAAAGACAAATTGAGACCTAAATTTTGGTCATGCACATGTAATGAATGATTTTTTGTTGGAAAATGAATTCCATTTTTTAATGCAAATTATATGATGTATGAAAATACTAATGCAAATGATAGATGAACCTATCTGAAATAACTTACCTTTGAGGAGGATAGAGTAATATGAGGTAGTGGGTGTTACCTGTCCAGGACCCGTACCATTCTACGGTTGCCTAGAATAGTAACATGACTTTGTGAAGATGCTGCTTTCCTAGGACCCGTACCATTCTACGGTCGCCTAATACAGCAGTAAGGTTTTGTAAGGAACTGCTTTCCTAGGACCCGTACCATTCTACGGTCGCCTAGTACAGTAGAAAGGTTTTGTCTAGGACCCGTACCATTCTACGATTGCCTAAACGGGGATTCACTTTCCAGGACCCGTACCATTCTACGGTCGCCTGAATAAGGAATAGGTGCTGTCGAGGACCCGTACCATTCTACGGTCGCCTTGACGGAAAATTGATTTTTCAGGACCCGTACCATTCTACGGTCGCCTGAATGGGGAAATTGCTTTTCCAGGAAACCATTCTATCTTTGTTAGAGCAATAAATGTTGTTTAGGACCCGTACCATTCTACGGTCGCCTAAAAGGGATTTGCTTGGCTAGGACCCGAACCATTCTTCGGTCGCCTAACGTTGCAACATAGATCATTTGACTAGGACCCGAACCATTCTTCGGTCGCCTTAATCAGACTAAATCTTGAAAAAATCTTTGGGGGGCAACTCCATCGAGTGTTAGTGCTTGAAAAGGAATACCTGTACAATGACAAGTATTTAAGGTGTGGATAGAGATATACTTACCTAGTGACATCTCTGATCTTTAAGGATATGTCTCCTAAATTAATGAAGTGACTCCCATGTTGATGAAGGGGAATTTTGGGCTATGGAAGCATGCCAATTTGATAGGGGACACCAGGTCATATCAAGGGACAGTGAGCTGTTGATGCACGCCGGGTCAATAAAAGGCGACATTGGGCTGACAAGTATTTTAGAGTCGATGAAGATGATTTTGATGATATCTCTTATTCTTGGGGATATGTCTTCTGGAATTTAGATATCATGTGGAGGTCTTTCACCTCATGGTGGAGGTTTCTCATCTCCTAATATCATGAAACATTCTGAAAACAACTTGAATTACCCGTTAGACATGATTTAGAGCAAAAACTTATACGCATTCATCGAAGAGATAGACAATCTGAGTTACTCTAGAATGCACATTTCAAAATTTAGTGAGGTTTTCTTCAACTCAATTGGGGTTAATGCACAATGACCTTTGCATTACCCAAATTTCCACTGGAGAGAATTATCATTCAAGACAATCTTTACTCATGACATGGACTTCTTAAGAATACCGAATGAGGGACCTTCAGTTAGAAAGGACTTTCACTCACTCTCATTTAGAGGCTATTTTATGAGAATAACTTCGTCTCACTATCATCATACCAATAAATACCAATAAGGGTTCGAGTTTTCTCGCAAGCAGTACGACCTTGGCAATCTGAGAGGTCTTTAATAGGGACCGTAATGTGGGCTTGGTTAATGGCTTAACAAAGGGACTCTTTGAGTCAAGGCTATTGAAAAAGCAGCTTCGCAATCATCTCCGGGTTTACAAGTCAAGAACCTTGCAAAATGAAAAAGAAATGATTTTGCTCGCATTTCTTCAAGCGATGCTTATAAACATATGAACTCCTATGTTAATTTAAGTGCCATAATCTGAAGAGACTTTGTAAGGGACGTAACATAGGTTAGGTTCATGGGTTGAGAAATGAAAGGATTAGTAGGCTTAGAATGTGTGTGAATGGTGAGAGTTGGTGATCATTTTGGAGTTGCCACCAGTTTTCTTTTTCATCATCGGGGTTGTCTTCATGAAATGTCCCCATTGATTGTAAAAACTCAACTTTTGAGTTCTTTGAGTATTGCTCCATCAGGATTCAATTCTTGCAATTGACAGTCATCTTATCTTGACTCTCTTTTTCATCTATGGGCATTGACCTTGCTTTTACTAGGCACACCGCTTTTTCATGCCCCTAGTTCTTGTTCATTTTTTCTTAACTTTTTTTCATGGGCATTGGCCTTGCTTTTACCAGGCACACTGCTTTTTCATGCCCCTTAATTCTATTTTGATTTCTATGCATGTGTCAAGCAATTACACTTTGAATGACATTCAAACTTTCAAAGGTCTTCATCTGTCTCTTGCCTTACCCCAGTGTGGGGGATGATCACCAACTAGGTTTAAAATAAATGAAATTGCAGGCTCAAGTGGGCTATGCAAAGGATATAAGTATGTAGGATAGAGAAAGAAATGCTCTTCGTCATCCTAAGGCACTTAAATTACCATATGAATTCAATGTAATAGCACGACTTGAAAATTGATGCAAGTGAAAGCAAGAAAATTTCAATCCATTTTCTTCACTTTATGGTGCTGTTTTACCCTCCAATTTGCCCCAAATGTGGGGTGGTTCTTGATAGGGATAACTTTAAAAAAAATCTTCACAAGTGTATAAGGCTCAAAAGGGTTAAGCAACGGATCACCTGTAGTGTTTGGGATAGAAAAATAAACTGCCCCTCATCATTTCGGTCATTGTACCTTTTGCGAGAGAACTCTTTACCTTGTAGATATGGAACTTCCTACACTCATCTCACAAATGTATAAGTAGGGGACTGTGTATAGGATAAGGCTTGCCTTTCATCATACTGACACGTCTCATTCAGCATTCTTAAGCATTGATGTCACTCCATTAAATTGTCTATCTTGACAAATCTCCACATGAAATTGGTGAGCTAAATCAATATGAAAATTCTCTTTTCAAAAGAGTCCAGCAACTTTAAGCATGAAAAGTGTTTGTGACTTCAAAACAAACAATTTATTGCACTCAAAACATGGTTTTCAGCATTCATTCAAGGAATTGTCCCATGAAGGGATTGTCTCAGCAATGGATGTCCTTGGATTGAAAATCCGCTTTTTAATTTGATGAATGCTCCATTCTTGCTTTTGCCCCTGCACAAGAGAACGTGCATGAATAGGATACTATGCAACTCAAAGTAAATTCAAATTGCACAATTATTTTGGCTCGGATCGAGATTTTGTCTCAGTCATGTCACTACTAGAATCTGTAGTGCCCCCAATTCGTCATCTGCAAGGGAAAGAACAGAGCGTCATCTCCCAAAATTATTTATGTTTAAAGACGAGATGTACCTCTTTCACCAAAGATGGATGATCCTCTCTTAACTTGCCCCTCATTTAATGGGCAAGAATGAAAATTCCGTCAAGCATGGAAATGGAACACACTTTGTTTGGCTCTTCAAGATGGATATTTCAAGTAGTATCGAGATGTGACCGACATTAACTCTTTAGAAACTTGTTGAGTAACAATTGAACTAATTGCAACCCGATGTGCCTTTTTCAGATGCTTTCTTATTGGGTCAAGAAAGTAATGCTCTGAAACATGAAGTAAATGAGTTAGAAAATTAAACAAGGCTAATCTAATGCATGCTTTTTTGGAAATGGCTTGAAAAATGATCTTTTTTTTTTTTTTTGTTCTTTTAAAAATTTTTTGGATGAGGAAGCATGAAGAAGCCTAGTCCTCAGAATTCTCCTTGGATGATTTTTTCTTTTCATTGTTGGATATTGTCACCGGGCTAGTTTGGTGTATCCCATCATGTCCTCAAAACAAAACTTGTAATTCTATTGATATTCATCAATCAAATTACATTTATTGAAATGTGATACTCAAGCACTAAAGCAAAACAGAAGAAATTTTTACCAATCCCTAAAAAGCAATAAGAATTCCCACACAGGGGAAGGTGCAATTGAACATGCCCCTAATTAAATAAGGAAAGCAAACTACTTAGGATCATGAATCATGTGCGCTTGAGCTCTTCACCCTCCTTGATCTTGTGATGCAAATCCTCTAGGTCAGAGATTATTCCTTCTAGATATATCACTAGTCTCTTCATAGTGGCATCAAATTCAGCTACCTCAGGAAAATAGGACGGTTCGAAAGTCCTCTTGGCTCTCTTCTTTGAGTCATAGTTTCCTACTGAAGATAGAGTACCTATATCATCACGGCCCTTTTGCTTGACGAAACAAGCCACTGTAGCAAACAATTCATCAACTTGACTTTGGAGGTACGCAATTCATTTGTTTATATTGACAATGATACGGTCCAGCACCTCATTTTGATCCGCTATTTTAGCCCTCGGCCGTGTACGGATGGGTGAGCGAGATCGCTCCATAATCACCTAAAGGAAATAAACGGGAACATGTAAGCATGAGGTGTAAATGGAGAGTCAATCCATGACAATGATCTAATCGATTTTTCTATTTTTTTTTTTTTTTTTTCATTTATTCATGAAAAGTCTATGCAAGAAGGGAATTTCCTAAAAATGGATATCCTAGTAAAACCAAATTTTCTAGACATGATGTAAAAACAAATTCTCCAAAGTTTTTTTTTCTTTGAAATGCATCATTCCCTAGCAATTTCTCATTTCATTTCCAATTGACAAATGAATCAAATCAATGATTGACCTAGACTGTCATGGACCAACCCAAGAATATGACAAAATAAATTGCATAGTATAGGGAAAGAAGACTTACTTCACCAAGGAAAATCAATGGCAATCACATAGACATGCATATGGTAAGTGCCTCGATTTCTAATCTATAAGGCTTATCAAGGTAGAGCCACAAAGATGATCAGACTAGCCACGGGCTTGTGGACTATGTCGGGTCCTCATGACTCCGGCTTAGTCAAAGAGCCGACCCGGGTCGCGAGCATGCGGACCGAGGTGGGTACTCTTGACACCATGAAAGAAACTTTGGATTGAGATGGGCGACTCGTACCGCGAGCATGCGGTCGGAGTGGTATCCATCTCAACACCATCCTAAATGATCCTATGCGGCCCAGGTCCGGCAGCGGGTTGTGTGTGCAATAGTGTAGTGCAAATGCAAGGCATGCACAACAGTTTATATCAAGCAACACTTCGTGTATGAAAATAAACCATACATTCCTACATCTCCCTACAAAACAAAGGTCAACAAACACTTCCCCTTATACCTCCCATCCTGCAAGAACATTTAACTCCTTAAAAGTTAAGGGCGTACCTGGAATCCTTGCTGCCAAACAAAAACATTTTTCGAAAGAAAAGAAAAATTGGCCTAAGTCCACTAAGAGTTTTAACTTAAGTCCCCAGTGGAGTCGCCAAGCTGTCGCGACCAATTTTTTCGGTATTGAGAACCTCCTAGGGTTTGGCTAATGGATTGTTAAGCCTAGACTTAACTCGGGCTCTCCCAAGCCCATACCAATTCGCGACTTTCGGTTTAAGTTCTTAACATGCAAATTTTTTAATTAGGAGTCGCCACTAATCTATTTTTGGTAGGTCGATTAGAAACCCAAGTAAAATAATGGGAGAGTTATTCTACTCCTACGAACCAGAGATTTATGAGTTCGGGGACTTAATTACGCTAGATTTCTCTAACGCCCTTTCGGTACCTTTTTCTTTTATTTTGAAAAAATTGTTTGGCAAGCAACTTGAATTGATTTTAATTCCTTAACATGTGAGGTGACCATGCAGGTACGCAAACCACCAATTTAACATCTCAAGAAAGCAAATGAATAAATTGCAGGACTTACCTCATAGCAACGAAAGCATCTGCGTTGTTAATTTAGAATTCACATCAGCAGGCCTAAATATGATTTCTAATTAACGCGCAATTTTTTTTTCACTTAATTAATGAGAATCATGCTTTATGCAATGCATGCCACTAATTTAACATGAAATGATATGACATGACAACATGACTTAGCTATATGACCTAAGCAATATGACATAAATAAGCATGTAGTCTATCCTGAAGCATGAGATGGATTTATTCTAAAAATAATCTTTTGTATTTTCCATGAGATTCGAAATTAAAGAAATGCAATACTTAAATATGCAATCTAAATTAATCTAATGACCTAATTCTAATGACGGACAATTTCTAATTAAATGAACCTAACACAAATCAATAAATGACGTGCATTGTATGAACCTAATTCTATATGATGTGCACATGGTTTTTATTTTCCTAAAAAGCATGCAATTTATTCTAAAGAATGGAACTAATTTATTCTAAGACATTTTTTTTTCATGAAATTCGGAATTAGGAAAAATGTGAAAATTGTCTAACTAGATTAAGATTCTATCTAATTTGCATTAGGAATTAGGTTAAGCCAAATCTAATTTAAACTAAAATATTATCTTAACCCAAATAATCCTAAAATGCAATCTATCTAATATCTAAACTTAAAATGAAACATGAAATTTTATCCTAATATGCAATGACGTGCAAAGAATGCATTTATTCTACATGACATATGCATGGTGACCCTTTTTTTGTTTTTGTTTTATTAATTTCGAAATTAAAATTGTCAAATTATTAAACATGCAACCTAAGTAAAAAAAAAAAAAAAGCTAGCAACCTAAATTGATTGATTTGATTTTTGACGTTTGATTTTTTTGATTTTTGAAATTCGAAATAAATAAATCTCTTATTCTAGACGTGCAAAATAACCCTAAAACAAGTAATATCCTAAGATGCATCTAATCTAACTCAAATGTTTTTTTTTTTTCCTTTTATGGGAGCAAACAAATAAAGGCATCAAGAACAACATGGCAACAAATCCAGCAAAATATCATCCATGTCCATTTAATTTTGGAAATAAATTGACGAATCATATCTCGCACATGTCGGATTGGCCAATTTTAAATAAAATCGTGAATCGTATCTCGAGCGTGAGATCGGATTGGCGATTTTTCCGTGCGATTGCGAGTCATATTTCGAGCGTGAAATCGGACTGTCAATCGTATGCACGTTGTGAAATTAGGAAAATTTCCTAATTCATGAGAGATCAAGAGATCTCTTGGATATGGCAATATCGATCAAACATTCAAAGAAATATTGTGATACGCAACGAGATATATGAAAATCAAATTGATCAAGAGTCTTACCTAATTCAAGGATATTCTTTCCAAATTTGGACCAAGTGCAATTGGACCGGGATCGCAACCGGCTCCTTGACAGTGAACGGCGGCAAGCGTTATATGCATGGCGACGATGCTTCACGGTGGTATGGTTGGTGGCGACGGATGGCTCACGGACTAGGACAGCAAGGCATGGCTGGACTTTCGCGGCTGCTCATGGCATGGCCTATAATGACGTTGCGAGGATGGCGGCCAAAGATAGTGTGGCTATTTTTCTTCACTGAGATTTGCACATCGCCACTCGCCCAAGCTGCTCATGCTCATCTGGCCAAAGAAGATTCTACAAAACAAAACAGAAACTTATTCGTCCTGCTCGATCTGGGGACGGGCTCAATAGTGATGCAAAAATCAGCAGGTGCTCGACGGTTGCGTGGCCGCTCGTCGAGGACAGCAGATTAGTCATGAAAGAGCAACGGCAACGTCACGGCATCAGGCTTGAACCACTACAGAATTGTCGCAGGGGACTCCACCGATGTTGGACAACGACTGACTTTGATTGTGGATTGGATTTTGCTGGACCGTGGCAAGATCGTTTGAAAACCTGCAAGATTTGGTCAAAGAAAATTTGTTTGGACTGCCTTCAATAGATCATGCACGAGAGAGACCACATTTTGTGCTTTTTATCATAAGCTCGTGTTCAGCCTATAAAGGCTCCCTTTTGTGCACGTCCACTCTTCTCCCTCTAGGTGAAAGTGCTTGACTTTGTGGATAAATATTGCAGAGATTGAAAAAAATTCCCCCTTTTAATCTATGGCCGTCTCATGGCTTAACAGCGAAGCTCCATGGCTTCGGATGAAGCTCGCCACGAAATCTGGATCTTGTCGAGTAGTGATTGGGCTTTGCTGAGGATTGCTTAACTGGACGAAGACCTCGATGGAATTGCTGGAACTTAAGAGTATAGGGCTTGTGGTACGTCTGGGCAGCAGCGACGACAATAGTTGTGGTAGCGGTAGGTGGTGGTCAATCGCGAGCGTAGAAATTGTAAGCACCAAGCTTCACGCTTGAAGACCCCCACTTCTCCCCTTTTCGTGAATGAACGGGCTCCTTCCTTCGGCCGAGAGAAGTCCCTCTCTTTTCTCTCTCACGTATATGTCTCCTTTCCGAATTGTGGCCGTATGTTCAATGTGCGGCCTCCACTCACGTTTTTCTCTCTGAATTTTTTTCTTTCAATATGGCCGAATGTCTCAATTGCGTGGCCTCCCCGTTGCTTGTCTATAGATGGTCCTTTTATAGGTAAGAATAACCTAGGCTTTCAAGGAAAGAGAATAAATCTACATATTATGTTTTAGTTCTTTCCTATTCTTGTGATTTTTTCTGTGACCATGCCAGTGAAGAAGAAATTCCACTTTCCCCTTTTTTGTTTTGAATATATCCTCCCCCTTGGTGTGAAGATACGAAAAAACAATTTACCGATCCTTTTGCTTATTCACTTCCCGCAATAGCCCTTTTTCAACCATAGAAAGAATAAATTTCAGCAAAACCTTTCCGGTTTCTCTCCATCTATGTTTGCCGATCCCCTCACTAGCAATCCCCCTCATTTCGTGTCCATCGAATCAACCAAATATCTCAGGGATTTTCACTTCTTTTCTCTTCTTCGACGGATAAATCGATCAACTTTTGGACTTTACTCAAGCAAATGCGTGAGTGGGCAAGGAACCCACAATTGCGGATTTCCGTAACCGAATCCCATGAGGACCATTCTCATATCAGGCCAATTGTAACGTGGGTGCAGTGAATTGATGATAACCCTTCGAACATTTATATGCAATTGACTAATATTTTTTGTTTAGGGGCTAAAGTTTAGTCCCTAACTTTTATGTATAAACTAAATGATCGGATCACGAAAATTTGGGTGTCAACAATGCTATGCTGGTTCTAGCTCAGAAAGGGCTTTGAGCTCTAAGCGCAAGCGTATTGATTCGTTCAATATGTGAGAATGCAAAGGATCAAGTCCTTATTGCAAGAAATCAAGAGTTAACCAACAAGAGAGAGGAAAATGTCCTCAAGTGAAGAAAATGTCAAGGGTGATGTGTTACAATTGTGACAAGAGAGGTCATTATGCTCGCAATTGTTGTGAGCCGAAAAAAGGTAAACACCTCTTGTACATTTGAGAACTTTGCTTATGTGTCAAGTTCTGAATTATTGGCTGAATCCAATCATTTGTGGACTGTAGATTCAGGAGCGACAGACCATGTAGCGAAGGATAAAGGATCCTTCATGGAATTCCGACGATCCCAACTGGAACTAAGTGGATCTATGTGGGATATAACTTTAGAGATGAAGTTAAAGGGATTGACACCTGCCAATTAAACATGCGTGGTTGACGCACCTTGTTCCTACATGATGTTCCATATGCTCCAGAGATTCGTCGAAATTTAATGTCTGTTTTGGTGTTGGTTAAGCTTGGTTTTAGTGTGAACTTCCGTAATAGAGGTGTATATTTGTATTTGGATACAAATTACTATGGTTGTGGTCACTTTCTGGATGGTTTTATTGTACTAAATGTTGATTGTGGTGATGTTAATATGTTATTCCCTTGTTTCACGTCTTTTACCTTATATGATAATGATGTGAATATGGTGGCATGCTAGACTTGGTCATATGGGCCAACAACATATGAATAGACTAGCCAAAGATGGCTTGTTGGGCAATATTGAAAAAGTCAATTTCTCCATATGTGAGCATTGCCTAGTAGGGAAAATGACAAGGAAATCATTTGGAAAAGGTAAAAGAGCTGAATTTCCTCTGCATTTAATCTATTTGGACGTTTGTGGTTCAATGAATGTGAGAGGAAGGCAATAGGCTGTTTATTTCATCACTTTTTTTTTTTTTATAGATAATTATACTCGAGTCGGATATGTCTATTTGATTTATCATAAATCTGAAGCATAAGTTGTTTCGGAAGGTTTATGAACTTGGCAGAAAATCAATTAGACAAGAAAATAAAGGTATTTAGATCCGATCGAGGTTGAGAATATTTATCGATAAGTTCAGAAAATTATGTGATGAAAAAGGAATAGAAAGATAGTTGTCTATTTCATATACTCCTCAACAAAATGGTGTTGCAAAGAGAATAAACAGAACCCTCTTTGGAATGGTTAGGTCCAAGATGGCGCATGCTAACTAACCTATCACTTTTTGGAGTGATGTGTTGTTAACTGCTGCCAATATACTTAACCGGATGCCTTCCAAATAAGTTATTTTCACTTCATATGAGTTATGGACAGTTTGAAAACTGGACTCAAGTTTTCTTAAGCCATGAGGTTGTGCTGCCTATATTCATGAGTCTTTTCACAAGTTTGGGAAATTAGGTCCCAAAGAAAATAAGAGTAGTTTCATGAGATACTGCGAACACTCAAAAGGGTATGTGTTCATAGGTGAGCAGGAAAGTGGGAGTATAACTGAATTTGAATCGCGGGATGTCACATCCTTAGTGGATGAATTTCCTAAGAGGGCGAAATAGGGAAAATTACTCCCTATTTGAAACCTTGGATCAAGATAATGATGTCGGTGGAGTTCGTCCAAGTGGGAGTAATATGAGATGTGATGAATTGAATTCAACTCATTCTCAATTGCAATCACCTGATGTGACGACATCATCATTACCTAATCCAAGTGGGATCATGATGGGGAATGATGTGCTAAGTGTACAATCTCCCATACGGTGAACAAGTCGCCAAAGTATTCCCCATCGATGTTTTGACATTGAAAAGGAAACTTTTATGGTTGCTCCACAAGATGACGATGAGCCAAGAAATATTAATGAGGCTTTGAATTGCCCTAATAAGGAAAAATGGATTCATGCAATGAAAGAGGAAATGTAGTCAATGAAATCAAACCAAGTCTGGGAATTGGTTGATCTTCCAAAAGGACACAAAACTATTGGGAACAAGTGGGTTATCAAAATAAAGCGAAAGGCTGATGGCTCGATAGAAAGGCATAAGGCTCGCCTTGTGGCGAATGGGTATAATCAACAGGAAGGAATTGATTATGAAGATATGTTTTCTCCTGTAGTGAGATTTATCTCGATTCGCATTATTCTGGCAATAGTAGCTAGTATGGATCTTGAGTTACATCAGATGGATGTAAAGACTGCTTTCCTTAATGGAGAATTAGAGGAAGAAATATATATGGAACAACCTGCTGGTTTCATAGTGGAAGGCCAAGAAGAAAAGGTATGTTGACTTTTGAGATCGATATATGGCCTCAAGCAGTCATCAAGACAATGGTATATACGTTTTCATAATGCCATAATGGCATATGACTTTACAATGATAGACGATGATCATTGTGTATATATCAAAAGATCCAAGGATCAATTTGTGATCATATCATTATATGTTAATGATATACTAATTGCCGGAAGCAATATGGAGTTTGTTAATATTGTCAAGAGTTGGTTGTCTTCCAACTTTGAACAGAAGGATATGGGTAAGGCTGCAACTCTTGGAGTTAAGATTTCAAGAGATCGTTTGAAGAGATCGTTGTCTCTTTCGCAAGAATCATATATAAATAAGATTCTTGAACGATTTCGTATGCAAGATTGTAAACCCATAGACACTCATATTGCAAAAAGGTGAAGGATTGAGCCATAGTACGTGTCCAAGGACTCCACAAGAGAAGGAATAAACGAAATATGTTCCTTATGCTAGTGCTGTTGGGAGCTTGATGTATGCTATGATGTGTACAAAACCTGGCGTATGTTTTACAGTTGGAAGGTGAGTAGATACCAATCCAATCCAGGTCTAGCACAATGGAAAGCCGTTAAAAGAATACTAAGGTATCTAAAGGGAACTGCTGATTATACGCTGAGTTATAAAGGAAATGATCTGCAACTCAAAGGCTATTCTGATGCTGATTGGGGGAGGAGATTTAAATGAAAGGAAATCTACCTCTGGATTTGTTTTCTTACCGAATAATGGCACCATATGTTGGAGCAGTAAGAAACAAAAGTGTATAGCCTTGTCCACGATGTAAGTTGAGTTCGTGGAATTATTAGCAGCAGTGTAAGAAAGTGTTTGGCTTAAGAGATTTTTGGATCATTTAGGTGTTATTGGAAGTACTGCAGATTAATTGTTGGTTAACTGTGATAACCAAGCAGCAAAAGCGTACACCAAAGATCCAAAATATCATGACAAGACCAAGCATATAGATACCAAGTATAATTTTGTCAAAGATATGATTGCACGAAAGAATGTGAACTTACAGTACATACTACGCAAAGAATGGTAGCAGATCCTATGACAAAGCTAATATCTAGAGATGTGTTTTTGTAGCCATATGAAATCTCTAGGATTGCGTAGAGCCTGATGTACTGAATATTGTAATTTCCCTAAGTGTTCAAATTTGATGAATTTGTGTTTTTCATCATTAATGCCTATGAATCTTTGTTTGATCTTTATGCATCTTAATGCTCAGTGCATTACTTTAAGTTGAGAAAGTATGTCGGACAGATATAAGATTAGCCCACTCACACGGGTAATCGCCTCTATTTACTATGTGATAAATAGAGATGAGGCTGTTTTTAAGCTTATTATCTAGGTGATAATCGAGAGCTCAAGCTTAAAATACGTATGTCGCCTTAAATGGGTGTTAAGATGAGGACATAATACTTACTATGTCCGAAAGTAAAATAACTCACATATTTTACTTTATCTGTCTATGATGCCGGATGTGAGTTCGATGAAATTTTGTGAATGAGTAGATACGTGAACTCAAGTTAGACATTGGGTATGTCGAACTATCATCTGTACGGTATTGAAGGTGTAGACATACGCTCCATGGGAAATGAGTTAATACCGTAATACGTATTTCATATTACGTATGCATGAGACGACCAATAAGAGTGACAAAAGTTTGATCTCAACTTTTATGTCGTGTGAGACTCTTGAGGAAAAGAGTTCCTCAATTTTTGTCCCCTCATAAATCTTACTTATTCTCAAGATTTCTATTTAGTGTTTGCTATCTTAGGATGTTGCCAATGGTCATGAGTTTGATTCGATCTAATGGGACATTTCTAGAAAATCAAGCTGAACTGAAATTGAGAGTTTGAAGGAAAGAGGAAGATCGAATTTGGAGAATCACATTGTAGTTTTGTATTCACCGGTTAACCAATTATGACTGTCTTTGTGATATTCATAATTGTGAATACAATATATATATATCATTGTTTAAAAGAGATCAAGAGAGATATAAATGTGATCGATCGATCTAGGGTACTGCATACTAAATCTACTCAGGATGTGATGCCCATTATGAGCTGCTATATATTCCTAACAGATGTATAGCAACGAGCTCTCAAAGTATACTGGTCGCACGGATTATTCATCGGTATGAATGTTGAAGAGAGGAAAAGAGGATTCTGTTCAGCCCACCATGTTAAGTGAGAGTCTATGATGGATTTTTCTCTGATGGGGCTGAGTAGGGAATGTCCGCCCATGTTGGTTTTGGACCACCATGTGCAAGTGGGAGATGATGGATTTTTTCTTTATTGATGGGCCTGAGTTGGCCCGTCCGCCCATGTTGGGCCTAAAAGCCCAGCCCACTAGATTAGGGCCCATGGATGAAGGGGTACGATTCCTTTTTGGAGGAACGTATATAAAGGGAGGAGAGAGAGGGAGAAGGCACCATTTGGCATAAGAACGTATGTACGTTCCTCTCCCTCTCTCCCTCCAAGAAAAAGAAGAAAAACGCTTACGGCGACACCGTCTTCCCTTCAAGGCAAATTGGCATCATCGGATCAGAATTTATTCCTCGATCTTCGGCATTGGTGTTTAATCTGTGGCTAACAAGGTACGCTCGAATCCGTGGTGTGCTTTAGGATCGGTGATATGTGATTTTCCCGGGCTTTGCTTCCGCATTGATTTAGGGGTTCGATTTAGTGTCGAATCCGGTTTTCGGGGATCCGTTATTCCCAACACAAATCAAAAACCAGAATTCGAGGTACATCTTCTGACTATGGTTGGCAGAGATCACACGCTTGAGGAATGTTTATTTTATCTAAAATCGAAGAATGTTGTAGAGTGAATCGCTTTCCCACAATACACATAACAAGTCTAGAAATTCTTAATTAAATCATTAAACTTACTCCAATCAAGCTTGACCACCAAAGTTCACGGAATAGTTTTTGGTTGACTCGACCATAGAATGCCAAATTGTCGAGATGCAGTGACTATTCATTCACTCTATTCGCCATTAGCATAGAAAAGAATTTGATAGGCACATCAATCAATATTATAAGAAAATAGTCTAATCAATCCTGAATCTATTATACGTATGGAAATTTAGTCTTAATCATTCCAATTTTGCTAATTTAATCCTAAATCTCTACACAAAATTTCAATGCAATCCTTTTGTCAAAAATTGCTAACTTGGTGGTTTGCCACGCATAATTGTTGATGATGACTAGACTGCCACGTTAATGATTTCAGCTGAAAATTGGCCCAAAGGAATACATTAGAATCTTGCCAGAGATTTAATATTAAATTGACAAAATTGGAAAGTTTAGAAATTGATGGACATCCATACAATAAGTTTATGATAATTTGTTGATTTTTTGTACAACAATTTTCTTTCTTTGTACACACTAAGTAGTGTCATCTTGCGCAAATTCAGGTGTGTGCAAGATTCTCTTTGAAGAATGAACAGCGATGACCAAGACTGATTTCTACTGAGTGTATGGAATATTTTTCAGAGGGTAATTGCAAGGAGAGGTGTAATCAAGTCTAGTTGAGTTGATATGGTCTAATGTTTGAACCAAACTTGAATTCCAAAATGCAAGACTGGACACTAGATTTAAATTCGATCTCAACGAAGCTCAACTTATTTGGATGGAGTTTGGCTCATTTAATTATTTTATAAGTTTGAAATGACTTGGTTTGATTTGACTTGTTCAATATAAATGAGCTTCGTGGGAGCGTAATTCAAGCTTGAGCACAAATTCGACTTTCCTGAAATCCAAATTGATGAGGACGATTTTGTAAAATGTATATTCGTTGGAGGACTGGTGATGGTGCTTTCTTTGTGGACTCGTGTAGGGAATAGGAGCAAAAGCGCATTTTGTGTTTGTCGGCTTTTCTTTATTCGTTTGCCGATCTCTTGGTGCCAGATTTGTCTTAATTTCAATCACTGGCCAAACCGGCAAAAATCAAACTTCGATTGGCTGGGGATATGACCAGCTTTAGGAATCGGAATGTAAGCTAGTCAATTACGATAACAGAGTTAATAAGTGCCCAAATTCAAAGGGTGGTTAAAGGGTTAGAAAGATGGAAATATGGTGCTTGAAGAAGCGGTGAGGTTTTATGTTTGGTCCGTACTCGCCTCATCACAACCCACCGGAGCCAAGATTCAATATGACATGGATTCACCTTTCATGTGAATGGACTCTTTTTATACTAGTGGACAAGTATTTAAAAAAGAGGTGTAATTGAGTCCAGTGATGTTTGAATGGGACTTGACTAAAAAATTCAAGACTAAATACTCAATTCACACTCGATCTTGATGAAGCTAAATTTTTCTGAATCAAGTTTGACATGTGAAATGTTCTTACAAGCTGAAAATGACTCGATTGATCCGGCTTGATTATCATTACTTAGTTTTTTTGTCAAAGCTCGAGTCAGTGGTGAGCTTAAAGTTGACTAAGTAAAATCCGAAACGATGAGACTTGAACTTGACTCAGTCTTGCGCTAAATAATTTAGACGTGCTTGAGTAGCTTGAATCGTTGGTACGTGAAGAAGCAACTAAAACCTGATTTTGAAGAAGCATGTCAGAAATTACTGGTAAAGCGCATAATTGATTCAACCATCACCCATCATCGCTGGTGGTGGCTATCGCCACCCAGTCCTCCACTTATTCTCGCCTCTGTTGCTCTCCTACTCTTCTCTTATGCATTTTACTTTCCTTGCTTTCTAGAAAAAAATTAGTTTCTTTCAATTTCGTCATTATTCGCTTTTACCTTTTCTTAATTATGTAAAAGAAAAGAAATGTCATCTTAGCATACCGCAACAGTATACCAAGAGTTATTCAGGGCCCGTTTGGTTCAGCTTTTGGGAAATGCCATTGGGAGAATGCAAGTATCTTTGAGGTAAAGAAGCTTTCGGAAATATTAGACCATTTGGTAAATTATAGCATTGAAATGTAACTTAGCAAAAACACCGTTTGGCAATATTCACAATTGTAATTAGCTTTTGTTAATTTTTTTTTTTTTTTTTTAAAGTCTGAAATCAAATTCCTGCGGTCGGCCACCGCCGCACAGCCAAATCTAGCCATCGCCGGACCGCCAAATCTGGCCGTCGGCAGCCGGATCCGGCCTCAAGACCGCCAGATCTGCCCTCTCCTAGTCGCCTAGCTTGCGCACGCCAGGCGACAGGCGACACCGCCCGAGGTCGCCCGACCTTAGGCCACCTCGCCTGAGGTCGCTCGACCTCAGGCCACCTCACCTGAGGTTTGTGCGACCTCAGGCGAGGCTTCTCGGCGGCCAGATCTGGCCTCTCACGGCTAAGCGCCACCCACCGCAAGAAGAAGACAAATGGTGAAGAAGAAGGCAAACCGCGTAGGAGACGATAGACAGTAACTCGGTGAACAGTAAACTCACATCTCCGGAATGCCGAATGCTCAAAGTCTGTTCCCCCCGGCATTCGGTTTTCAGCATTTAAAATGCCTGCATTTCGCAAATGGGCATTCAAAAGCTCTTGCCAAACACTCAAAATTTCCCCCAAGGGGCTTTGAGCGCCCAAAGCCCCTTGGAAATGCCCAACCAAACACCCCCTCAAGGAGGACCTGATCGAGAATGGGATAGATTCCAAAAGATCCAATTGCACAAGATTGAGGGACTGAAAGCGTAATTTTTCTAAATTATTCTCCTAGCAAGGGAACACCTCTATCTTTGGGGCACGCAAAAATTCGACTATAGCAAAAGTGCTTAAAAATTTATAATGAGAATAGAAAAATATATTGGTAGAGTTCCCATATTATAATATAATCTTTAATTATTGAAACAAATAAGTGCCAATATCCGTTATATATTCGGGCATCATATTTTGTAACACGACTTTTTTTTTTTTTGAAAAATAAGGGTGTCTCTAGTCTTTTCTTCCTAAACATAAGTCCTTTAATCCTTTCTCAACTTTCTTTACTCAAAAATTTCATTTTGTTTCCCTATTTTTGGCTGGTCATTTTAATCTTTTTAACATTTTGTAACTTCTTGGTGAACAACTTACACATACCATGGGCCAACTATATAAGTTTAATATTTTCTTTTTCGGCATAAGTGTATAAGAAATTCTAAAACTTGTAAAAAAAATGCAATTACATCATAAAAATGTAAAAAAAGTACAATCGTATCCTAAAATTTGTACACAAAAAGTGTTACAGAGTACTTCCCTTAATTAGGATGAGATTGACCTATTTTAAAGTTCAAACACTTGATTATACTTTTGCTGTGAGATTTAGGACTTATAATACACTTAATCCTCACTATTACCCAATTTTCTAATATGGCGGATAAATAATGTTGCAAAGTAAAATTTTCAAATCTGAACTAAGGAGTCTTCAACTAGTTTCAAATAGCATTTTGGCTTTAGGTTTAGACTTTACCTATTCAAGCATTACGTCTTAATTTAAAACAATCTTCACTGAAGAATCATCTTTATTGCCAATTTTTCATTCCAAAACTCCGAGAAAAATGGCCATATGGTTCTGTCATATTTTGATTTCTACACTAGATGCAAATCTACTTTTTCTCCTGATTGGTAAGCAAGAGTTCTATTGATCAATATACAAACCTTAATTTCAGTGGAAAGAACGAAAATACTCCTTTTCAAGTTTAATAACTGAATCCCGGTGGAAATCTTCATGAACGTGATTGTCTGAACAACACTTTATCCCAAAAACGATAGTAAGCAAGAGTTCTATTGATCAATAGACTAACCTTAATTTCAGTGGAAATAACGAACATACTCCTTTTCAAGTTTAATAACTGAATCCCAGCGGAAATCTTCATGAACATGAGTGTCTAAACAACACTTTATCCCAAAAACGATAGTAAGCAAACCTCCATGATTGAACAAACACTAACGGACCACAAACTACCCAAAAGCCAAAAACAAATCCAAGTGATATGCCTAGGTAAAACCATTTCTTCTCACTATCATCATTGTTGCGATCATCACCAGCTTCTCCCGTCCTGTTCATGGTAATTGAGCAGCTTTTGTTGAGTGGAAGCCCACATAGTCCAAGGTTTCCCTCAAAGGAACTTTCAGAAAATGTGAGAAACTGTCTGCTAGCTGGGATGCTTCCTACAAGTTGATTGTTTGAGAGGTTCAAGAATGAAAGGAAATTGAGATTTGCAAGCTGAGTTGGTATGGTTCGATTGAGGTAGTTTCGTGACAGGTCCAATGACTCAAGTTGATGCAGATTCCCCAATACAGAAGGAATTGAACCCGAGATGGCATTGTGCGATAGATTGAGGAAATGAAGTGCATTGAGATTCCCAAGCGTGTCCGGTATTGGACCCTCCAATCTATTGCCCGAGAAGTCAATCGAAGTGAAAATAGTAAGAATCTTGACAAGTTCTAGCCACTGCCCTTTGACTGTTACAATCACTGTATCTTGATAATATAATCCAATCCGTGGGACAGATCGATGTAGGTAATCAAAGTTTGCATTGGCCTTCATAGCTTCCCAAGATGCGACGAGACTTGTAGAAATTGTGCCGCTAAAATAGTTTGATGATAGGTCAACAATTTGAAGTTTCTGCCAAGTACCAGGACCATATGGACATCGAATTTTCCCATGCAATTTGTTAGATCGTAAAATAAGGATGCGGAGAGTTGACATAGCCCTGAAATGGCATGGAAATTTCCCGTCTATTTGATTGTCCCCAATGTTCACAACCTCCAATGTTGCGCAATTTGCCAATGATAACGGAATTTGCCCTTGCAACAAGTTCCCACTAATATCCAATGTCTCCAGACCACATGTTGGCAGGATGTCTTGTGGAATATCACCACTCAACTTGTTATCTCTCAGATTCAATACTGTGAGGTTCACCGTCATTAAACAATCAGGAATAGTTCCACTCAGATGGTTATGTGACAAGTCAAGCACTTTAAGATTAGCTTTGCAAATTGACTGTGGGATTGACCCATGGATATTATTCTTCGAAAGGGAGAAGAACAATGGGACCGATAATAGGGAGTCGCCAATGTTATCCGGAATAACATAAGTGATGTTGTTTCTTGATAAATCCAAGTAGTCAACCTGTAATAGCATGGGTAGCACATTTCCTCGGAGCATGTTTGAATGGAGGTCGACGACACGAGCAAAAGTAAGATTAAGATTGTGCGGTGGTGTCGCGGAATCTTCAAAGAAATTAGAGGAAAGATTGAGAAATTGAAGTTGTTCCAGTGTCCCTATCCATCTCGGTATTTCCCCTCGAATATTATTGTGGGAGAGGTCGAGGAATTCCAAATTGGACCGGTTAGCTAAAAACTGAGGCATGGTCTGCAATTGACAAGAAGCCAACTTTAAAGAAGAGAATTTAGGGAAAGAGGATGCAGTAGCAGAAGCAGGCGCCATAGCATTAATGGACAAGCCACTGTACGATAGATCAAGATGAGTTAAATTTCCTAATCCCTGAAACGCGTCTATATTCATCGAGCCATTGAAATTATTATAAGAAAGTAAGAGGTACTGAAGCTGTTGCAGTTTGAATATGGATGCTAGTATTGACCCTTGCAACTGGTTGCTTTCCAAATCAAGCATGCTCAGTTGATTCGAAGAGGCATTCGGATGTATGATAAGCTGACCATTAAATCTATTGTGTGAAAGGGATATCCTCTTAAGTCGGGGAAGTGTAAACAGAGCTGGGGGAATGTCACCTTCCAATGAATTGCCTCGCAGGTACAGAAATTCAAGATTCAGAAGGTCTTCCCAGCCAACGGAGGTGATATGACCTCTTAAAGCATTATAAAGCAAAAATATAGCGGTTAGATTTCTGGATGCACCAAGTGGCGGAATTGAACCAGTAAGACTATTAAAAGACAAGTCCAAAAAAGTCAGCTCCGATAGGTTCTTCATTGAGCTCGGGATCGACCCACTCAAATTGCAATCGTACAGGTCTAACCGCGACAATTTTCTTAGATTACCGATTGAATCGGGTATCCTCCCTGAGATATTGGTCAAATACATGACCAGAGTCTCAAGAGAACTATCCTCCAGAAAATCGGGCAAAGAACCCTGAAGGAGTTCATTGATCGACAGGATAAGAGTTTGAAGTGTTTGTACTTGGAGGACTTTCTGAGGAAATTCTCCTTGTAGGCCACAATTATGTAGGTTCAGTATTTTCAAGTTGGAGAAATTTGCTAAGAAACTAGGAATGGTGGTGGACAAGTTGTTGCCTTTGAGTTGAATGACCGATAGATTAGCAAGACTCATAAGAGAAGCGTCAATAGGACCAGATAGAGAACAGTAAGACATGCTCAGCACCTCAAGTTTTGGAACTGAAGAAGACAACGCGTCGCACCACTCACTTCCCTTAGCAGACACATTGACCCAATCGAGGTACAACTCCCTCAACTCCCCCAAATCCCAGATCAGTGACCTCAAAGAGGGATTTTCAAGTTTCAGTGAAGCCAACCTGAGATCAAGAGTACGTAGCTTTGTCAAGTGCGATAGCTCTGTAGGAATCTGCTTGGCGAATTTGGTTGATGACAAGTTGAGATGTTCCAAGCGGCTGAGATTTGCGAGGCCCAACGGAATTGCCGTGTAGTTGAAGTCGTTGAAAGCCAAGTTCAAGCTTTGAAGGAACACAAGCCTGAAGAGACTTGACGAACCGTCGATTCCGCCAGAGATCGACTCGTTGCTCAAATCGAGTCCCACAACAAGGCCGTCCTCGCACGTCACACCGCTCCATGAATCAGCACTTCGGTCCCACTGTACTAGCTTGGAAGACTTGGAGGCATTGAAGATGAGGTTGTTTCTCAGCTCGAGCAAGAGCGATCTCTGTTCGATACTGAGACACTGGGCTGAAGCTGAAGTCGAAGCCCTAGCTACGTTAGAGAAGATGGAGATCGTGGATATAGCAAGAAGAAGCCATGAAATGATCGAGCCATTCATTGGAAGAGGTGTAAGAAGGACGTAGGAAGAGGGAGTAGGGAAGAGGGAATCAACTGAAAAGAAGAGGACACTTGGGAGTGGAGGAGTCGTCCTACTTTAAGTGCATTCTAGGGTCAATTTTGGGATATCATTAATTGCCAAATTTGAATTGTAGCACTTCCGAAAATTCCTAGTAAAAATCGGTGACATTGAGCAACAAAGTGACATTTTTTTTTTTATCCTAATTTTCCAATCGAAACAAAAGACCACATTTATGTTTAATAGGAAAAAATAAAAATAAAAGAAATTTTCCTAAGATATTGAAATTATAACTTGACATCCCTTGAAAATGCTTTTGGCTCACCTTGTTTAAGATCATAAAACCAACGACATTATGTGATTATTGTTGTCTCTGCTTGTGAACATTAACCATGCACAAACCAGTTAAAAGCAAACAATATAAATATTATATCCAACTATTTTATTAAATATGTAGATTCAATAAGATAAATACTTATATTTGAGTTTTACATGTAAAATTTTATAAGATTGTGAAAGAAGCAAATAAATAAATACATATAAATTCTAGAATCATATCAACTTTAGAATTTCACCTTTCATATACAATATGATAGTTGAGTGTATTGGGTCAAGCAAACGCGTGAAAAACATTGAACTTACTCCAGTCAAGCTTCAGACCTAAGTACGCGTAATAGCTTTTAGTTGACTTTGACTAGAGAGTGCAAAATTATGGTCGCGGTGGTGGTCCACCTCCTCCACCACCAAAAACATTAGACTTACTCCAGTCAAGCCTCAGACCAAAGTACATGCAATGGTTTTTATTTAACTTGACTAGAGATTGCAAAATTATGGTCATGGTGGTGGTCTCGTCGCTCACCACCCCAACACCGCCCCCTCCCCCGAAACGTCCAGTTGCTGTCGGTGAGCCGCCTACCGCCTCCAACCTCGTCGGAATCTAGGAAGGCATTTCACCAAACACTTTGTATGTGCCGTTGTGTATCAAGCCGGCCGGAGCTCCTCCGACCGAGTCGAGCGAGCTCTGACCCCTATGTCTATTCCCGTTGTATTCCCTGAACTCCAGTAGGTCCCTTTAGATCTTCAAATTTGTGCTCGGGCTTCGGCCGAGTCAATAGGCTAGTGGTGACTCCTCATTGCAAAAATCTTTAAAAATACCCCAATGTCACGAGGGATATGAGCTTGGTAGAGCCCGTGCCTAATCGGGAGCCATAAGCCCATCATTTAGGCAATACCCCTAAACCTACTCCCTCCCTTCGAGGGGTAGGTCGCGACATTAAGCTATAGGATAACAATCCCATGAGCTATTTAAATATAACACTGAAACTAAACAACTTAATCAAGTCTCAGTTTCTAACTATCTTTCAATTTTTTTTTCTATTTCTTTCGAAATTATTATTTTTGTAGGTAAATGTTTCTTCGTTTCTATTTTCATCATGCACCCAATTAAAGTATGCACGACCAGTTTTTCCACTTTTTATTTATTTATTTATATTTTTTAACTTTCACGCGGACAGGATCCCTTAGGCCCGAATAGGGCCGCACGGTGGTCTCACAATTGGGCCCTCATATTGAGCCCTCTTTTCAATTAGAAAATAAGCCTATCTTTCTGAAAATGAGATTCAACCCAAACCCATCTAAGCTAAGTCAAGCCCAAAATTAACCAAGCCCCCAACTATTTAAGACCGTCACAAACCCAAATTCGAATATGAGACTCCCAAGCTCGGTCTCTAATGAAATCACCCTCTGGCCCATACCCAATTCCTATTATTCCATATTTCTCTCTCTTTATTCTTGATTGGGTCAATAGTCAATACCACGACAAATTTATCATTTATTTGTTTTTATTAAATTTTACCATCAAATTATTAAGTGAAATCACATATGGCAGTTAATGGGTATATTGGTTTGAGATTTTACTATCCGTTTGTTATGTGTGTATTAGTTTTTAATTTTTGTGGTATTATTCAATTTAACATAAATTAATGAGAGAGTAAATTTGTCACAAATGAATTGATTTTGGGTTTTTTATGATAAAAAAATAATTTTGGGTAAATTATCATATGTGTATCAATTTGGAGTTTTTGGTGGTCAAAAATTTAATTTAAGGTGAATTAGTCATAGGTGTACTAATTTATTATTTTTTATGATATTAACTCTTTTTGTTTTGTTTTATTCATTGATTTGTCGCTCTTGCCCTTTTTCTCTTCAAGACAACCCAACTTCGCGCTAAACATAGACAAAATTACCTGTCAATAGCCGGCATTCTTAGCAAACGATTGCAATTGATCACCATCTCCGGTCACCATGATAAACATTATAATCCACAGTGACCCATACACAGACTCACGAGGAAACTGTCTGTGGAAGACTAACATGGTAGAAGCCTCGATCATGAATGTCACCATAAATGAAGGTTGAGAACTATAAAGAAGTATAATGATTCGAAAATGTATTTGACCACTGTAAAAACATTAGAACTCACGCTTAAATGACTTGAAAATCAATTAATATCACTTTATCTATGTTAGCATACTTTCGGATCTACAAAATGCCAAAACTAATCTGCCTTGAAACCTCATAGACATTTCAGCGAACAAATTGCAGTTAATGGAGCAGATTTTTGCGATTTCAAACTTGTATTTGTGACCATACGCAAATGAAATTAACATGAGAAATTTAGAATCAAATACATGACTCTAACATGACCAATCCTAATTGAAGCAAAACAAGCATAGAAGGCATAGAAGGCAAGGTTAGAATCATAGCATGATGGAGAATTGGAGATTATCTTGTCGATGAAGCCAAGGTAAGTCATAGAAGGCAATCCAATTTAACTATTGGGAGCTCTCATGATCGTCGCCGGCTAAAATGAAGACCGTTGGAAGAGCTTCAAGCAAGTTTTGGCCACTTCAATCTTCACAGTCGCGAAACAGAGTTGAACAGGGGTGTCTCTGGAGGCAGCGGGTGGGCGATGGCTACGTCACCTTGGGCTTGGTGATGAGCTAGAAATGAGAAAGAATTCTCTAAAAATCGACTCACTGAGGGAAATTTTTGGTGAAATCTCCCTCAAACTCAATCCGTGCGAAGCGCGATTCTCTCTGCCATGCGAATGATGATCGGCAACAAGGTTGCAGCGGTGGAAGGTGAAGACGAGCGGCCACGGAAAAGGAAGCAATTAAACTCAAATGGGCCTCGTTTAAATCCAAAATGGGCTCCTACTAGAAATCGAGGACTGAAGTTTTTGGGTCAAGTGATCCCACGATTTGATGGAAGTCTTATGGGTCAAATTCACGAGCAAACGGATTTGAATCAAGATATCGGGCTAAAGAAGAAAATGGCCAGATGGGCTTCAAACATGATCTCTCTCTCTCTCTCTCTCTCTCTCTCTCCCTAATATTCTTTTTATTATTTATCGTTTACGTTTTTTATTTTTATTTTTCTGATTTATTAATCCTATTTATGGATATATGATTTTGTAAACAAAAAATTCCGGTGTCAACAATACTTGAGTGTCATAATTTTTTTTCCAATCATTTGAATGTTATGCAGTTGGTTCTTCTATATGTCAATTGTATCTTATCTTTTGGTTAGAAAAAACATTTTAGACATTTTCTTAATAAAATCAATAATTTCAGGTTTGATTTTTTTCTTTTACAAAAGTTTCCGACAACTGTAATGTGACTATACTCACGGTGGTGACCATGGTGGCTGAGCAATGGCATTCAAGATACGAGTTATTTGGGTGTACTAATTTTAGTACTTTCCCATTTGCTAGTATTGATCATGTTTAATTTGTTTTACTAAATTGGTTAGGTCTTTTTTCAATATGCTATTTTCTATATTTGAGGGGGACAACGGCTAAACATTGGAGCCTAGACTGGCTTGTATATGGGTATGCTTTGGATTAAGATAGGTATGAGTTGCCAAAATTAATTCATCCAAACCCAATTTGACCCATCTATTTAACAAGTCTAATTTCGGCTACTGCTACCTTTCATTCTCTTTACCGTCATGAAGGCTCTCTTTGCTACTTACACCTATTATCATCCCAAGAATTAACCAGCAGGTTGGTTTCAAAAACATATTTAGAGAAATCTAACTAGACCAATGAAATCTGTGGCATTTTCATTTCTTGCTATCTCTTTGCTACTATTCTCAATTTGTTTTAGATCGCTTAAAAATTACATTCTTCATGAGAGTTGAATCATGTGGGATCACATGAAACTAGTCTGTGACACCAACGTATGATGAAGAACATATAATGTTAGAAAATCAACATTTTCAAAGAACTTACTAAATGTTAACACGACCATTTGAATTTAGCATATTGTTTTTCATATACAACATGATTGTTGGCTTGAAATCAGCAGCAATCACTAATTAGACCATTAAGCAAGTCCATCGGATGCAATTTCACGCACCAAGCACACGAGCAGAGCAGGAATGTGAAAGCTAAAATTTTCAAAAACAAAAATTCCGTCTACAACCTTTGCTCTAGTTTTTTTTTTTGGTCAGAAATATGAATATTTCATTAAGTACGCAAAGATGAGAGGCCCGGTAAATGGGTATCATTACATAAAAGGTCGAACAAAATTTGGGGAGGGGATAAGACCCAATTCAGAGGTAAGTGATTTTTCTTATGGGCTTTAGCAACCCAATCTGCAACCATATTGGCCTCTCTATAGCAATGGGCTATATGAAAATTTTGAAGGCCCGCAATTTTTCCTTGCATTTACTGATAATAGGTTGGATTTCCCAACTCAGCTGATTTGCTCTGTTCATGGTACGCTATTTTAGAATTTTTTTTTTTGGTCAAACAAAATTTCCATTCATTATCAAAATAATGCATGAAAGGATTCATGGGAATCTTTGAAGTCACCATAACAAGGCAAGCCTATAGATGTCCAAAACAAATCAAAAACCAGAATTCAAGGTACATCTTCTACCATAGGGGGCAGAGATAATACGCTTGAAGAATGTTTATTTTATCCAAAATCGAAGAATGTTCCAGATTGAGTCGCTTTCCCACAATAGACAGAACAAATCTAGAAATTCTTAATTAAATCATTGAATTTACTCCAATCAAGCTTGACCACCAAGTTCGCGAATAGTTTCCGGTTGACTTGACTATAGAATTGCAAATTATCAAGATGCGGTGACTAATCATTCGCTCTATTCGTCATTAGCATAGAAAAGAATTTCATAGATCATGCTAGTGCATTAACTCGCATCAATCAATATTATAGGAACTAGTCTAATCAATCTTGAATTTATTATACGTATGACAATTAAGTCTTAATCATTTCAATTTTTTCAATTTAATTCTAAATCTTTGCATGAAATTCTAATGCAATCCTTTTGTTGAAAATTGCTAACTTGGCGATATATCTTGTAGAATCATTGGTAATGACTGGAGCGCCCTGTCAATGATTGCAGGTGAAAATTGGCCCAAAGGAATACAATAGAATTTTGCACGAAGTTTTTGGATTAAATTAACAAAATTGAAAAGTTTAAAAATTGATTGACATCTGTACAATAGATTTAAGATAATTTGTTGTCTGTACAACAATTTTCTTTCTTTGTACCCACTATGTAGTGTCATTTTGTACAAAGTCAGATGTGTGCAAGATTCTCTTTGAAGAATGAACGACAATGACCAAGACTGATTTCTACTTGAATGTTTGGAATATTTTTCAGAGGGTATTTACAAGGAGAGGTGTAATCGAGTCTAGTTGAGTTGATATGGTCTAATGTTTGAACCAAACTTGAATTCAAAATGCAAGACTGGATACTAGATTTAAATTCAGTCTCAACGAAGCTCAACTTTTCTGGATGGAGTGTGGCTCATTTTATTATTTTATAAGTTTGAAATGACTTGATTTGATTCGACTTGTTCATTATAAATGAGCTTCGTGGGAGCTTAATTCAGGTTTGAGCTCAAATTCGACTTTCTTAAAATCCGAACTGACGAGGACGATTTTGTCAAATGTATACGTTCGTCGGAGGACTGATGATGCTACTTTCTTTGTGGACTCGCGTAGGCAATCGGAGCAAAAGCGCGTCTCGGGTTTGTCGGCTTTTCTATATTCGTTTGCCGGTCTCTTGGTGCCGGATTTGTCTTAGTTTCAGACGCTAGCCAAATCAGTTAAAATCAAACTTCGACTGGGCGGGGATATGACTAGCTCCGGGAATTGGAATGTAAGCTAGTCAATGACAAAATTAGAGATAGTTAATAAGTGCCCAAATTCAAGGGGGGTGGTATCTGGTTATGGGTTGGAAAGATGGAGATATTGCTCTTTAAGAAGCGATCAGGTTTTATGTTTGGTCTATACTCGACTCGTCACAGCCCACCGGAGCCAAGATTGAATATGAGATGGATTCGATTTTCACGTGAATGGACTCGTTTTATATTGGATTGGAGATGAATTCTACGGATGGATTAAAAGGTCGCCGAAAATATCGATCTCTGCCAAAATAAAGTGCGTTTTGATCACTTGTTAAGCCTTGATAATTGATTGAAATTGAAAATTTTTCTATTGATGATGATTGTTCTCTTCTTATTGATACTGGGGTCTACTTAGGTGTTCTCGTCATTTTAGTAATCTTGACTAGTGTGACATGATTGTTGTTAAGAAATTCAGTTGAATGATTTTTTAATTGTATTGTGCGTCTGTAATGGGGATGTAACTGCTGGGCTGACTTCCAAGGTAGATGTAACGTAATTAACCATCATCCGAATTTTCTTTCTTTTTCCCCGTTAAGAAGTGTCATCTTGCAGAAACTCACGACCATAAGCTAGATTGCCCTCTTTGAATGAATGTTTAGTGACGAAAAAGACTGATTTCCAAGTGTTGTTTGGAATATTTGTCGGCAAGTACTTAAAAGAGAGATGTAATTGAGTCTAGTCAAATCGATAAAGTCTAGTGTTTTAATGGGACTAGACTCGAAAATTCCAAACTGGATACTCAATTTACACTTGATCTGGACGATGCTAAATTTGTCCAAATCGAGTTCAACATGTTTACAAGCTGAAAATGTCGATTTATCTAACTTGATTATCATAAATGAGTTCTTGTCGAAGCTCGGTTCAGTCCTGAGCTCAAAGTTTAACGTTGTAAAATCTGAATCAATGAGGCTCGAACTTGACTCAGTCTTGCGCTTCAACACGTAAATAATTTAGGCGTGCTTGAGTAGCTTAACTCGTTGGTACGTGAAGAAGCAACTAAAACCTGATTTTGAAGAAGCATGCGAGAAAATGCTGGTAAAGCGCACAATTGTTTCAACCATCACCCATCATCGCTGGTGGTAGCTATCGCCACGCAGTCCTCCGCCCATTCTCGCCTCTCTTGCTCTCCTACCCTTCTCTTATGCATTTTACTTTCCTTGCTTTCTAGAAAAAAATTAGTTTCTTTCAATTTCGACATTATTGGCTTTTACCTTTTCTTAATTATGCCAAAAAAAGAAGAAGAAAAATCATCTTAGCATACCGCAACGATATACTCTGAGTTATTCAAGAAGGACCTGATCGAGAATGGGATAGATTCCGAAAGATCCAATTGCACAAGATCATAGATTGGGGGACTGAAAGTGTAATTTTTCTACTAGCAAGGGAACGCCTGTTTGCTGGGGCACGCAAAAATTCAACTATAGTAAAAGTGCTTAAATAATTGATAATGAGAATAGAGAAATATATTGGTATAGTTCCCACATTATAATATAATCTTTATGTATTGAAAACAAATAAGTTTTACATTCTGGAAATCCCAAATTTTGGATAAGGATCAAGATGAAGCCTTTTATGAACTTGCTAAGGTGTAGTACAAAGGAATATAAAAAAGGGGGAAAACCGAAAAGATTTAAAACTAAAAGAAAAAAGGAAATAGTGAACCATAGGCGCATGGAACTGATCCATCGTGCACACTTGAAAAGTACCATTACCCCCCTCCATTGGGCTATTACCATACTTTCTATTCCTTTATGTATTTTTTACTATATAATTATAACATAAATGCATGTTAGTTGACTGAAGGAGCAATCGATGTATGACGCATGGCAAATCCTAATAGTCATCCCGAGTTTTCTTAGTATTGCGCATTGATATTTTTAAAGGCTTTCTTCCTCTTTTTTTTTTTTTTTTTTTGGTTTTCATTTTGAGATTTGGTATGCTAAAAGAGGTTTGAAAGAGATTTTTTAGGCTTTACTTTTTTCTTATTGAATGTGCAGTCAAGTGCCGAGTATCATCAGAGCGAGAACTTTTCGTGCAATGAGAGGTCGAGCAGCGACTCTGGTCTAGAGAGTAGTTGGACACCATAATTTGTGGATTTCTTGATGAATAGCCAAGAAAAAAACGACTCTTCTACGGGTCATGATGATAGTTCTTCATTAGTCTCCGACGCTACTACATCGGTCGTGAAGAAGTCCGTTGAGATCAATCAGGCTGGAAGCTGTAAGAGATTGAGCTTTAAGAAAAGGAAAAAAGGACCGATTGATGATGCTCTAGAGGATACAGCTAGTTCTCCTGTCAATAGTCCTAAGGTAGATGATCCTTATGAACTAAATTTCACTTTTGTCGCTCGTCGAACTTCGGTCACATGGTCATGATGGAAGGGATACCTTTTCACTGGTGTATGGGTTTTATGAATCAATTGTCTAGGTTTGTGGCCTGCAAAAGACAATGGATTCCTACGCAAGACAGGAAGAAGATGAGTTATCTAAAGTAAGTCACGCCACCTTTTCCATTGTTATGCTTTCATAGTTTCTTGATATCTCTCTATCCTGAGGTAGTTGCGTCTGATCACTAGAACTCTTGCTTACCTATTGGGAGAAAAAGTAGATTTGCATCTACCGTAGAAATCAAAATATGACAGAACTATATGGCCATCTTATCGAGTTTTGGAATGAAAAATTTGCAATGAAGAAGATTCTTCAGTGAAGATTGTTTTAAACTAAGACAGAATGCTTGAATAGGTAAGGTCTACACCTAAAGCCAAAATGAAATTTGAAACTAGTTGAAGACTCCTCAGTTCGGATTTGAAAATTATTAATTCGGAACATTATTTATCCGCCATATTAGAAAACTAGGTCATATTGTGGACTAAGTGTATTACAAGTCCTAAATCTTATAGCAAAACTATAACCAAGTGTTTGAACTATAAAATAGGTCAATCTCAACCTAATTAATGGAAGTATTTCGTAACACTTTTTGCATAAATTTTAGGATCCAATTGTACTTTTGTACATTTTTATGATTTAATTGTATTAATTTTACAAGTTTTAGAATTTCTAGTGCACTTATGCCAAAAAAGAAAATATTAAACTTATATAGTAGGCCCATGGTATGTGTGAGTCGTTCACCAAGCAATTACAAAATGTTAAAAAGATTAAAATAACCAGCCAAAAATAGGAAAAAAATAAATTTTTTGAGTGCAGAAAGTTGAGAAAGGAGCAAGGGACTGATGTATAAGAAGAAAAGACTACAAACACCCTTATTTTTCTAAAAAGTCGTGTTACAAAATATGATGTCCGAATATATAATGAAAATTCGCACTTAACAATCTTCACTGAAGAATTTTAGTGGAAAGAATGAAAATACTCCTTTTCAAGTTTAGTAACTGAATCCCAGTGGAAATCTTCATGAATGTGAGTGTTTGACCAACACTTCATCCAAGAGAGATGACAAAATCCCTCAGCTTATTAAATTCAACATGGGATGCCTTGTGATCTCTTGAAGGTGTGTTGTTCTCTCTCTCCCCGAGAGCTCCTCTCTCCCATTAGGGCAGAGTTTCCATTGTCTCTTCAATGGCGTTTAGCGCAAATCGCTCCCTGCAACCACCATGATGCTGGAGTAGTTGCTCACCCACGCTGGCCTTGAGTGCACTTCAAATCTGGTAAGCCGTTTTCAAAACCCTAGCTTCCTCCTTCCCCAGTTTCCTGTTTAGAAAAACCAAAAACCCAAATACGAACAACCCCCTCCTCTCTACAATACCAGGTTCTTCACGGTTTCTTCCTCTCAGTTACTAGACTTGCCATACTCAATCATTCCACCCCAGTCCCTGTTCATTGTTTTCAATCCCGCAAAACCAGTTTCAACAGAGCCCCCTTCAATCTAATACCAAACCGATAATCAGCATTACTAATACCCATAAGAAGATCTAGCAATTTCGATTAACCCAACCCCTGCCTCCATGGAGAAACCCAGTCTAGTGTTCGGAATTTAAGACAGGTGGCCCCGGCTCTCTGGCAAAGAAAGGCAAAGAAGAGAGACCCAGACTCAGACCGGTGTCAACCAAGGGTAACGAGACAACCTGAAAATCGGTGAAATGGAAGGTGAGAATGAGAACGAATTACGATTAGCTGCTCTATGTAAAAGCTTAGGAGATCTCTGAGCTGCTAGTGATGTTGTTGAGGTCTCGACAGAAATCCCGCTTACCAAAAGACAGGAATGTAATCTTACTCTGTTTGGCAAGCTATTTTCCAGACCTAATGATAACTTTCCAGCCTTCACCAACACGATGAAGAAGGCATGGAAAACAGAAACAGTTGCTTGTCTTCAAAAAGGCTAGGTTTATTCTCTTTTGTTTTTCAATCTGAGGAAGAGAAAGATAGAATTCTCAAAACAGGTCCATGGTCTTTTGCTAGTTCTAAAACAATACAAACCAGAAATCCCAGAGCATTGTTATGATTATTCTTGCTGTGATTTCTGGATTCAAATGGGAGGAATACCTCCGGGATGGTTTAGAGAGGATGTGGTTGCTAACTTGGCTGAGAGAGTGGGAAGAGTTGTGGAAATACAGATGGAGGCAAAAGGAAATGGTCCAAACAAAGTAGAAAAGGTGAGGGTAGAACTGGACTTGAATTTACCTTTGAAATCAGGGGCTATATTGGACATAGGGACTAAGAAGTTATGGGTGGATTTTAAGTACGAACGACTTCC
This sequence comes from Eucalyptus albens, assembly GCA_014182695.1. Taxonomy (NCBI): domain Eukaryota; kingdom Viridiplantae; phylum Streptophyta; class Magnoliopsida; order Myrtales; family Myrtaceae; genus Eucalyptus; species Eucalyptus albens. Next base: position 18,521,679 of record CM024646.1, read on the forward strand.
ACATTACTGCTACTCATGTGGGAGAATCGGTCATTATGCCACAAATTGTGAGGAAATTCCCTACGAACATACTAAATGGGCAGAAAACAAGGCAGGGAAGTACGGACCTTGGCTAAATGCGGAAGTACGTGATCACAGCCCTTATTGGGAAGCTTTCTATGGCAAAGTAGAGACAAATTCTGATGTTGAAGAAGTCATCCCTGAGACGCCTGCAATAGAAATAGAAATGAAACGCGAGGTGAGAATCAACTAGGAGAAACGGGCTAACACTACTCGTAACAAGAAAAGGGCAGATTGTCACTCTTCTCACTATCTGATTGAAGGCACGACTATAGACCAAGGAAAAAAAGATAAAGGGAAGTAGATCATGAGTATTGACCCTCCTAAAACACACTTTCAGACAAAGGACAACATTAGTAAAAAAACCGTGAAGACACACAAAACTAAACAACAGAAAAGAACAGCAGAAAATGCCATTTTACTCATTGATGATATGGAGCTGCTGGAAACACCTGTTCATATGGTTAAGGAAGGAAATGAATGGGCTTTGGTGGCTAGCCCTAGACGCCATGAAGATTATTAGCTGGAATTGTCAGGGGCTGGGCAACCCCCTGACGTTCCAAGAGCTGAGAGCATTAGTCACTCTTGAAAGGCCCACACTGGTTTTCTTAATGGAAAATAAGAACAAGGAGTTGATGGTAGAGGGCGTAGTAAAACGCCTAAAGTTCCTAAACAGAATTATAGAGAACCCAGAAGGCATTGCAGGAGGTTTAGTACTTATGTGGAGTGAAGAGGTGGATGTTCAAGTGAAGTCCAGCAACAAATCTTTCATAGATTTGGAATGCACTGATAAGACTAGTGGATGCCTTATGAGAATTGCCTTTCTCTATGCCCCTACCAACTACGGGGAGAGGATACTCTTATGGCACAAAGTAAGGCAAATGCATACACATAACCTACTTCCATGGATTTGTATGGGGGATTTTAATGAGATTTTATACGCATGGGAGAAGGTAGGAAAAATGGTAGCAGATTATAACCGTATGGCAGCATTTCATGACCTCTTGAATGATTGTGCCCTAATGGATATCGAAAGCAAAGGCTGTGCCTATACTTGGGCAAACAATAGAGCGGGGGAGGATATGGTTAAAAAAGACTAGACTGAGCCATATGTACCATGGATTGGTGAGTGACCTTTCCAAATGCGAAAGTGCAAGCTCTCTCAGCTGTAGGTTCGGATCACAGCCCACTTCCACTAGTGCTGCACCGAGAAAATCAGAAACGGAAAAAACAATTCATGTTTGAAGCTTATTGGCTGGAAGAAGCAGAATGTAAAGAGCTTATAGAGTGAACATGGGATAGCAATCTCTTCAATGAAAGCAGTTTTTCAGATAAAGTGCAAGAAGTCTCGAAAGAACTAGCAAAATGGAGCAAAAACTAAATTCACAAATGCTGCCATCCGCATACGAGAGCTAAAGAGAAGATTAACAGAGCTCACTAATAGGCATCCATAAAATTACAACAAAGAGGAATATCAACATATTGTGGATCAAATTGAAATTTTATGGAAACAGGAGGAAAAGTATTGGGGGCTTAGGGCGCACATCGATTGGCTTAAATGGGGAGACAAAAATACAAAATATTTTCACGCCACAACAGTGCAAAGAAGACCCCAAAGCAGAATCACAATGCTGAAGATAAATGATGACACATGTGCAGGGAGCCAAATATGCTTAAGCAACACATTACGGATTTTTATCAAACACTTTATGAAACAGTGGGTATGAGGAATTTCTAGCCAGTCCTAAATCAATGCCCTAGCCCAGTCAACGAGGAAATGAACACACATCTAATGGAAGCTGTAACAATTGAAGAAGTAGAAAAGACAGTTTTCCAATTGGGCGCACTCAAAGCTCCAGGGCCCGATGGGTTAAATGGGCAATTTTATCAGCATTATTGGGAGGTACTTAAGCAGGGAGTTTTTCTGCTAGTACAGTGCTTCTTCGAGACAGGTACTATTGATCCCACCCTAAACCAAACCCATATTTCCCTAATACCGAAGGTCAAAAATCCAAAAAGTATAAACCACTATAGACCTATTAGCCTATGTAATTTTAGCTATAAAATCATTGCTAAAGTGCTGGCAAACAGGCTGAAGAGATGGCTCCCAGAAATTATTACTCTTGAACAAAGTGCCTTTGTGCAAGGGAGGCAAATACAAGACAATATTTTGATAGTTCAGGAAGTTATTCATCAGCTTAGAATTAAGAAAAGAAAAAAGAAGTTTCAAGCCATTCTAAAATTAGACATGCAAAAAGCGTATGACAAGGTGGAGTGGGATTTTCTGAGTGAATGTTTGTTGAAACTAGGATTTGATCCAAGGTGGGTAGGGCTGATAATGCAGTGCGTCTCAACAGTCACCTTTAGTGTGAAGGTAAATGGCGAGCCTAAGAATTATTTTACACCATCCAAGGGATTAAGGCAAGGTGATCCTCTCTCACCTTACCTGTTTATACTAGTTTCGAATGTTTTATCATGGCTAATGCACAAGGCAATGGCAGACGGGAGCTTAAAAGGCATAACTTTGAATACGCATTGCCCTACCCTATCACATCTTCTCTTTGCTGATGATTCTATATTTTTCTTGGATGGGACTATCTCAGAATGCCAAAATCTAGCAATTGTCCTCAATCAGTATTGTTATGCTACGGGCCAAGCAATCAACTTCAATAAATCAGGAGTGAGTTTCAGCAAGGGCTGCCCTTTGAATCTGAAAAGAAATATGGCACATGAACTCAGAGTCTCGATCATGGACAAAACAGGGAAGTATCTTGGCATTCCAACAGATTGGGGCCGTTCAAAAAAAGAGATGTTTGATTGGATCTTAGCTAGAGTAAACATGAAAATAGAGGGTTGGAAAGAGAAACTTTTGTCCAAAATAGGTAAAGAAATACTAATTAAAAGTGTTGTCCAAGCCCTTCCTCAATATGCCATGTTGATCTTCAAAGTATCCGTTTCCATATGTAAAGCAATTGAAAGAAGAATCTCCTCTTTTTGGTGGAAAAAAATGATACAAACAGCGGGCTGCACTGGAAGAAATGGGAGGTATTGAAAATGAGGAAAGATGAAGGGGGGTTAGGGTTTAGAGATCTAATAAACTTTAACAAGGCAATGCTGGGAAAACAAGCTTGGAGGTTATCTCAATGTCCCACAGCCTTATGGAGCAGAATATTCAAAGGAGTTTATTTTCCAAATGGAGATATGTGGAAAGCAGGAAAAGGGCAGCGCCCATCATGGGGTTGGCAAAGCATTATGGAGGGGAGAGAAACTATTGAAAAGGAAGTTCAATGGAGGGTTGATGATGGCAAGCAAATTAAGATACGAGAGGATAAATGGCTGGAATCTGGAGTGATAGGTGGCCCGACAAATAAAGACAATCCCATAACGGTGGCTAAACTTATAAATGATGAAAACAAGGGATGGAAAGAAACTGAGGTGCTGAACCTATTTGAAGATGGAGTAGCAAATGAAATTCTATCTCTCCCATTAAGCCCGAACGAGAAGGAAGACATCCTAGTGTGGAAGGGTAATCGAATGGGGAAATATACGGTTAAAAGTGGATATAACAAAGCATGTGCACAAGCAACAGAAGTAGAACGTCACAGAGCTTCAACATCATTTCAGCCTCCTCAAACATTATGGACAAAGATATGGAGTTTATCTATCCCACCAAAGATGCGCATCTTTATATGGAGTATTTGTCATAATGCAATCCCAACAAGAGAGAATCTCCACAAACGGAAGGTGTTACCTGACCCAATTTGCTCGCTCTGCAACACACATCCAGAGACTACTGAACACTTGTTCCTCCTCTGCAAATGGACAAAGAACATATGGATAGATCCACGGATCAATCTTATTTGCAAAACTAACTTCATAACCCAGTTTGATGAATGGCTATTGGAGAGTTTTGCAGGTAATCGAGCCCTACTTGAGAGAGAGCTGGTGGCAATGGTGCTATGGTTCGTTTAGAAAGCCTGAAATAACTCCATCTTTAGAGTAGAGCAACCGAATCCGAACACCATCGTGGACCTAGCGCAAGCATATCTTCAGAATTTCAGTAGATGGCAGCACAAAATAGAGGATGGAAAACCCACAGACCAGGACTTACAGAGAAAATGGAGACTGTTGGAGGAAGGGAGGATGAAACTTAATGTTGACGGCTCCTGGGTAAATGGCAAATCGGTAGGCTCAGTCGCCGGCATCTTGCGGGATCAAGCGGGGCAACTCATCGACGGCTTCGCGAAACAGGTACGAGCCTCCTCTCCTGTTCAGATCGAAACCCTAGCTTTTGCACGGGTCGGAGTTTCTGAAGTCTAGAAAGCAACTACACGTGGGAGAAGAAGTGTTCGCTCAAGTACAGCAGGAAGAAGTGGTCTGTGAAACGGACTGTTTAACCACACAAGAAAGTATAGCGGGCCGGGCCGCACCTCCATGGAACGTGAAGCCCATAGTGGAACAATGCAGAAGCCTCTTGTTCAATGCCAAATCGACGAAGCTTGCCTATTGCATGCGGACGCAAACAATGTAGCAGACTTAATCGCAAAGCTACACAGAACCTAATCCCTCCCTCAACACTGGCGATCCACCCCTCCTCCTGCTCTTGCGGAAATTTTATGTGCGGAATACTACCCGTTGACTTCTTGTCTTTATCGTACTTAATGAATGCAAAAAATATCTTTTCCGACCAAAAAAAGAACAACACTTCATCCCAAAACTAATAGTAAGCAAACCTCCATGATCAAAGAAACACTAGCGGACCAAAAACTACCCAAAAGCCAACAACGAATCCAAGTGGCATGCCTAGGTAAAACCACTTCTTCTCACTATCATCATTGTTGCCATCATCACCAGCTTCTTATGTCCTATTCATGGTAATTGAGCAACTTTTGTTGAGTTGAAGCCCGCACAGTCCAAGATTTCCTTCGAAAGAACTTTTGGAAAATGTGAGAAATTGTCCGTCAGTTGGGATTCTTCCCACAAGTTGATTGTTTGAGAGGTTCAGGAATGAAAGGAAATTAAGATTTGCAAGCTGAGTTGGTATGTTTCTATTGAGGTAGTTCTGTGATAGGTCTAATGACTTGAGCTGATGCAGATTTCCCAAATCGAGAGGAATGAAACCCGAGATGGAATTATGTGATAGATTGACGAAATGAAGTGCATGGAGATTCCCAAGTGTGTATGGTATTGGACCCTCCAATCTATTGCTCGAGAAGTCAATCGACATGAAGATAGTAAGAATCTTGACAAGTTCTAGCTGCTGACCTTTGAATGTTACAATCACTCTATCTTCATAAAGGGACCCCCAAGCGGGGTTAAAATATAGGTAATTAAAGTCTGCGTTGGCCTTCATAGCTTCCCAAGATGCAAGGAGACTCGTAGGTATTGTGCCGTTGAAATTGTTTGAAGACAGGTCAATGATTTGAAGCTTCTGCCAGGTAAAGGGACCATATGGACATTCAATTTCTCCATGCAATTTGTTAGATCGTAAAACAAGGACTCAAAGACTCGACATAGCCTTGAAATGGCATGGAAATGTCCCATCTATTTGGTTGTCCCCGATGTTGACAACCTTCAACATTGTGCAATTTGCCAACGATAATGGAATCTGTCCTCGCAACAAATTCTCACTAATATCCAATGTTTTCAGATTGCATGTTGGTAGGATGTTTCGTGGAATATCACCACTCAACTGGTTATTTCTCAGATTCAATACCTCGAGGGATGTCATCATTAAACAATCTGGAATGTTTCCACTCAGATGGTTATGTGACAAGTCAAGCACTTCAAGATTAGCTTTGCAAATTGACTGTGGGATGGACCCATGGATATTATTCTTCGAAAGGGAGAAGAATGATGGGACTGATAATAGGGAGTCACCAATGTTATCTGGAATTATATAAGTGACGTTGTTTCTTGATAAATCCAAGTAGTCAACTTGTAACAGCATGGGTAGCACATTTCCTCGGAGCATGTTTGAATGGAGGTCGACGGCACGAGCAAAAGTAAGATTAAGATTGTGTGGTGGTGTTGCGGAATCTTCAAAGAAATTAGAGGAAAGATTGAGAACTTGAAGTTGTTCCAGTGTCCCTATCCATCTCGGTATTTCCCCTCGAATATTATTGTGGGAGAGGTCGAGGGATTCCAAGTTGGACTGGTTAGCCAAAAACTGAGGCACAGTCCCGCAACTGACAAGAAGCCAACTTTAATGAAGAGAATTTAAGGAAAGAGGATGCAGCAACAGAACCAGGCGTCGTAGCGTTAATGGACAAGCCACTGTATGATAGGTCAAGATAAGTGAAATTTCCTAATCCTCGAAGCGCGTTGATATTCATCAAGCCATTGAAATTATTGTAAGAAAGTGAGAGGTACTGAAGCTGTTGCAGTTTGAATATGGATGCTGGTATTGACCCTTGCAACTGGTTGCTTTCCACATCAAGCATGATCAGTTGATCCAAAGAGACATTCTGATGTATGATAAGCTGACCATTAAATCTATTGCATGAAAGGGATATCATCTCAAGTCGGGGAAGTCTAAACAGAGCTGGGGGAATGTCACCTTCCATTGAATTGCCTTGCAGGTCTATTGTTTCGAGGTGCAAAAGGTCTTCCCAGCCAACGGAGGTGATACGACCTGTTAAAGCGTTATAAGATAAATATATTTCGGTCAGATTTCTGGATGCACCAAGTGACGGAACTGAACCAGTAAGACTATTATTAGACAAGTCCAAATAAGTCAGCTTCGATAGGTTCTTCATCGAGCTCGGGATCGACCCACTCAAACTGCAACTCTGCAGGTCTAACCATGACAATTTTCTTAGATTACCGATTGAATCGGGTATCCTCCCTGAGATATTGGTACCATACATGTCCAGAGTCTCAAGAGAACTATCCTCTAGAAAATCGGGCAAAGAACCTTGAAGGAGTTCGTTAAATGATAGGAGAAGAGTCTGAAGTGTTTTTACTTGGAGGACTTTTTGAGGAAATTCTCCATGTAGGCTACAATAAGATAGGCTCAGTGTTTTCAAGTTGGAGAAATTTGCTAAGAAACTAGGAACTGTGGTGGACAAGTTGTTGCCGTCGAGTTGAATGACCGATAGATTAGTAAGACTCATAAGAGAAGCGTCAATAGGACCAGACAAAGAACAGGAAGACATGCTTAGCACCTCAAGTTTTGGAACTGAAGAAGACAACGCGTCGCACCACTCACTTCCCTCAGCATACACATTGACCCTATCAAGGTACAACTCCCTCAACTCCCCCAAATCCCCGATCAGCGACCTCAAAGTGGGCTTTTCAAGTTTCATATCGAAAAGGCAAGTGAGATCAAGAGTACGTAGCTTCCTCAGGCGAGATAGCTCTGCAGGAATCTGCCCGGCGAATCCGGCGAGGGACAAGTTGAGATTTTCCAAGCGGCTGAGATTCGCAAGGCCCAACGGAATTACCGTGGAGTTGAAGTCGTTGAAAGCCAAGTTCAGGCTTCGAAGGAACTCAAGCTTGAAGAGACTTGACGAACCGTTAATTCCACCAGAGATAGACTCGTCGCTCAAATCGAGTCCCACAACAAGGCCGTCCTCACACGTCACACCGTTCCATGAATCGGCACTTTGGTCCCACTGTACTAGCTTGGAAGACTCGGAGGCATTGAAGATGAGGTTGTTTCTCAGCTCGAGCAAGAGTGATCTCTGGTCGATGCCAAGACACTGGGCTGAAGCTGAAGCCCTAGCTACGTCAGAGAAGATGGAGATCGTGGATATAGCAAGAAGAAGCCATGAAACGATTGAGCCTTTCATCGGAAGAGGTGTAAGAAGGGCGCAAGAAGAGTGAGCAGGGAAGAGGGAATCAACCGCAAAGAAGAGGACACTTGAGAGTGGAGGAGTCGTCCTACTTTAAGTGCATTCTAGAGTCAATTTTGGGATATCATTAGTCGCCAAATTTGACTTACAGCACTTTCAAAAATTCCTAGAAAAAATTGGCGACATTGTGCAACAAAGTGGCATTCTTTTCTATCCTAATTTTCCAATCGAACAAAAGACCATATTTATGTTTTCTAGGAAAAAGGAAAAATAAAAGAAATTTGCCTAAGATATTGAAATTAGAACTTGCATCCCTTGAAAATACTTTTGGCTCACCTTATTTATTATCATAAAACCAATGACATCATGTGATCATTGTTGTCTTTGTACGTGAACATTAACCATGCAGAGATCGGTTAAAATCAAACAACATCGATATTGTATCCAACTATTCTATTAAATATGTAGATTCAAGGAGATAAATAAAATGATTTACTTATATTTGAGTTTTATTTGTAAAATTTTATAAGGCCGTGAAAGAAGCCAAAAAAAAAAGAAAGAAAGTCTAGATCATTTCAACTTAGGATTTCACCTTTCATATACAATTTCATAAAAAAATTCGTTAAGTTTAAATTTCACTGATAAATTATGGTAATTACGGGAATAGTTGGTAGATGATTTCTCTTATATTAAACTGAAAGGAAGAAAAAGGAAGAAAACGGAAAAGGCAAAAGTAAGACGATGAAAAATGGGCGTTATCTTTACTTCGAGGGGTATAAAGACTTGTATAAAAGAAAATTAAAAGAGGGAAAAATCCACAAAGGTTTTAAATTAAAAGAAAGAAAAGAAAAAGCGAACTAGTGTAGATGCAGGGGATTGATCCATCGTGCACGTCGGACGATTACCATTGCTCAGCCAACGGATAATTACCATACTTCACTCCTTCATGCAACTTTTACTATATTTAATAGAAATGCGTGTTGGTTGGCTAAAGGAGCAATCGACGCATGGCACATCCTGGTAGTCGCTTCGGAGTTTTTCTTTTGGTATTGTATATTGATACATTTGAAGGTTTTCTTCCTTCTTTTTTTCCTTCATAGTGAGTTTTCCTATGCTAAGAGTGGCTTATTAGAGATTTTATAAGCTTTTAACTTTTTCTTTTTGGATTGAGCAGAGTTAGCTTCCAATAAGACTCGAAATCAAAACCATAAAGAGAGGAGCAAACTCTCTTGCAATCTAAAACAACACCCGTTTGTTAGATTTTAAATGTAATTAAATTTTCAAAGTCTTATCTTAATTGAAAGAGATCCCATTGAGTAATTCAAAAATAAAAATCAACCCTCCAATGAACATCGCATTGCTCTAGCTACTGAAAAGCTATGTCTTCTCTTTTGGTCCAAGATTTTGACAAGATAACAAGAAAACTAATTATCATCGCATTGACAAGCGCTATAGAAACATTATAAAGTTGAAATCTCTTTGTTAGACAACCTTGATGAAACTGAATGGAATTAAACTAAGCCATGGTACTCAACTTTGGCTATTTGATGAAAAAGTGTTCCACTCGAGTGCTCACAGCTGCCTAGACATTTGGTAGTGACTTTGCTCATCGATGATGCTCACAATTGGAAAAAAAAAAAAAAAAAACTTAACATGTCTATGGTACGTAAGTGTTGTAGATTGGAGCATTAATGGCACCGTAAAAAGCTCTGTCTTGTGTTTTTCATCATTCGCAATTGAAAAAGATTAAAAAAAGTAAAAATGAAGAAAATGAAAAAGGAAAAATTGAAAAAGGAACTAAGACCAAAACCAACAAACCAAGTAATTTGATTTTGACGAAGTAGCGGAACCAATGACCGCAATCAAGAAGGATGCACGAAGGAGTGAAGCTAGAGAAAAAAGAAGCTTGACTTTCAGTTGACTTCACCACCACAGTGAAGTTTGTGACATGGCTGATGAGGCCCGAGAGAAACGGCAACTTCCTCTGGCGACGAAGGAGAGATCATCGACTTGCTAGATAGAGCTACTCTTAAACACAAAGTGACCATATTTTTTACTATGACAAGCATATGCCTATGGGGCACTTTTAAAGATGACAACTTCTTGTGGTTGCTCTCGAAGATGAAAATACTCAAACGTCACATCTTTACTTAATAAATTATCTTTATAATGTGTTACAATCAATGGATATATATACCCGGACAATATATACAGGAAAGGAAGTAATCTAATGTAACAAGCAAATTAGTTATCTTAATCTAACAAGGAAATTCTGGGAGAAAATCAAATGTCAAAGCAATATCCCTAACATCTAATAATGTCTTTAATAAAATCTTTCGAAAAGAAATTCTCCAATATTCATAAATAAATAGCCCGTAAAGATGACGACATGCGAGAGAGGCATCCAGACAATTTCGTGCGGAATGGGCAATTTCAAGAACAGAGAAATGGAGGGGAGGAGGAGGAAAATAGGGGATGCATCGTCTTGGAAATAGGGAGCAGTCAAAGTGAACGTCTGCTGGTGGGGACGATTCTGTCTAGTATTAACGTAAGTTGTGGGACTGATGATGTTTCTTACTCTGTGGACTCATGAGTGTTGGGATTAGGAGCAGAAACACGTTTGTGTCTGTTGGCTTTTCTTTATTCGTTTGCGGATTTCTTGGTGTCAATTTATGTTATGCTGGCCGGACCAAGAAAAATCAAACTTCAATGGAGAGGATATGACCAGCTTAGCAAATTGGTATATAAGCTATGTTTAGTGAAGAAAATAGAGAAAGTTAAATGGTGCCCATATCCAAAGAGTGGTTTAGTAGTAGGACGATCGAGATATTGCGCTTCTAGAAGCATTAGATTTTGTGTGTGGTCCATTCTTGTCACAGCCACTAAAGGAAAGATTGAATAGGAGATGGAATTTGTTATAGTGTGAATGGGCCCATTTTTTTGATTGGAGATAGTTGACTTGTTATAGTGTGAATGGGCCCATTTTTTTGATTGGAGATAGTTGACGGACAAAAGATTGCTGAAAATATCACAAGTTCTTTATTAAAATAAGGGTTAATAACACTAAAAACTCATAACTGATACATGTGTAACAAATTTATCTTAAACTAATTTTTGACCTCCAAAAATCTCAAGCCCAAGTTGGTACACCAATGACAAATTTATTTTATATTAGTTTTCATTAAATTTTACCGTCAAATTTCTAAGCTTAACAGGTGCACTAGTTTAGGGTTTTACTCTCAACTTGTCATAGATGTAACGGTTATGAGTTTTTCGTAACATTAATTCAATTTTACAGAAACTAATGAACGGTAAATTTGTCACAAATATACCTATTTAGAGTTTTTTTGTAATCAAAAAATTAATTTGGGATAAATTTATCACAGTTGTATCGGTTAGATTTTTTTTTATGGTCAAAAATTAGTTTGAGGTAATTTTATCACAATTGTAATAGTTTGAGATTTTTTTATGATATTAGCCCTTAGAAGAAAGTACCTTTTGGATCACTTGTTAAAGCTTGATAAGTAATTGAAAACGAAAATTTTCTATCAATTGATAGTTGTTCTTTTATTAACGTGTGCTTGTGTCTACTTTAAGTGTTCCTACTAATTTAGTGATCTTTACTAGTGTGCAAATGATTCTTATTAATAGACTCAATTTAATTATATCGTAATTGTACTGTGGATCTGCACTAGGAACATATTTGTTGGGGCTTACTTCCGTGGCAGTTGCAAGGTAATATTTATTGTCCAAATTTTCTTTGCTTATCCACACTAAGTAATTTCATCTTGCACAAGCTCACAACCATATGCAGGATTCCCTTTGAACGAATGTCCAATGATGACCGAGACTGATTTCTAAGAGGTTTTGGGAATATTTTTCAGCCGGTACATAAAAGAGGTTTAATCCATCAAGTTGATATTCATATTTGAACAATACTATTGTCACAGCATGTGATTCTTTAGTACTCACATATCCTCATGAGTAGAGTTTGGGGTTATCAGGTGAATAGTGAGTGATGCAGAGGGATGAATATAACTAGTTTGTGGGAGTGGAGTCGAGATGGTTAATGCTAAAAAATCTGGGAAAATAGAAAAAAATATATTTCCACAAAGCTCTGAAAGCGAGATTGGCTACTTGTGCATAAACTGGTCAGGAGCTAATGCTACCCTTCTAATAAGGCCATGGCAAGTCAAAACCAGTTATTGTGCCTAAAGTGATATGTTATCTGACTTGTTGGATTAGACACTTGAGTTAAATTGGGCATGGTATGATCCGATATGAGGAAGTTATTCGCCATATTGTTCTCTAAAATAACGATAGAAGGAAGGTTGGCATGGTGTTATCTGCTCACTGGGCGCTGCATAGGCTATTCTACGGTCAAGGAACTAGAGGCCCGTGACATTGGACTTAAAAATTTAAGATTGAACGCTTCATTCAAACTCGATCACGTCGAAAATCAACCTTTTCAGAAATAAGTTAGTTTGATTTGACTCGATTATCATAAATGAGTTTTTGTCAGAGCTTGATTCAAGCTTGAGCTCAAATTTGACTTTCGTAAAATCAAAACCGATGAGGCTCCGACTTGACTTAGTCTCGCACTTCAACTCGTGATGTTAAAAAACATACATCTTCATTGCAGTTAGATCGATCATGTGCTACCACATGGAACTAGTCCATGACAGACGAAGAGCACATATTAACACTAGAATTTAACATTTCTATAAAATTTACAAAATGTTATTACAACCAATCAAAATTAGCATACCTTATTTTTCATATAACATGATTGTTGACTTAAAAGCGGCCATAATCGCTAGTCAGACCAATGATGTAGTGAACCAGTCGACAAGGTCCAACTTCAAGCCCATGAATTAAGCTCCATTCGAACGTAAAGAATGTTCTTAGAGCTGGGAAGACTGCACCTTTAGTACAATTTGACGGGCTCATGCGTGAAGAATCTTTATTAAATCCGAACGTGAAGAATGTTTCTAATTGAAAGACTTTCCGACAATAGAAATTATGGAAAGGATAGACATATAATGCATCACAACCAAAGTACACGCATTAGCTTTCAATTGACTTTGACTAGAGGATGCAACAATATCGTTTCAAGGGGGCTCCCGGATTCGGTGTTCTATAAAATTCCGTTGATGAATAAAATGGAATTTTTCCTATGAGAGGTAATTAAGTAATGTCGACATTAAATTCGAAATACTGATGATGCTTTGTAAAAGTGATCAATAGCTAGTTATTTCGATTAGCAAATTGAAATTAGTGATGAAATAACAATTTTATCATTGTCAAACTCAACTATATTATCACTTGTTTTTAGATTTTACAAATGGACACGTAAGTAAATGTTACCAATGAAGTAGCAATTTTAATGTTCTTAGAGCTAGGAAAATTGTACCTTTAGTCCAGTTTGGCGAGCACACGCACGAACAATCTTTATTTTATCTGAACGTAAAGAATGTTTCTGATTGAAGGACTTTCCGACAATAGACAACTATAGAGAGGAAAGACAATTAAACTTACTCCAATGATGCATCACGACCAAAGTACACGCATTAGCTTTCAGTTGACTTTGACTTGAGAATGCAACCTTGTAGCTTCAGTGGAGCTCCCCAGTTCGGTGTTCTATAAAATTTCGTTGATGAATTAAACGGAATTTTTTTCTATGAAAGGTAATTATGTAACGTCGATAATAAATTTAAAGTACTGACGAAGATATATAAAAAGTGATCGATAGCTAGTTAATTCGGTTAGCAATTTGAAATTAGCAATGAAACAACAATATTATTGTTGACAAATTCAACCGTATATTACCACTTGTTTTTAGATTTTACAAATGGATGCGCAAGTAAATGTTACCAATGAAGTAACAGTTTTATTATCCCCAAATATGATAGTAGACTAACACTTATTTTTATATTTTACAAGTGAATGTATAACTATTTTTAAGTTACCAATGAAATAACAATCTTACTATCTACAAACCCAATAATAGAAAACCATTTATCATGTTGTGATTAAGTTTTGAGTAGTACATGTATAACTTGAACATTTACAGTTATAAGTCACTAATATTGTGGCAAAATATCGTCGTATCATTAACTTCTTAGTCTCCATGCACCACTCTCTTAAGTTGACTTGACTTACGAATGCAAATTCATCATTCCCCGCTTTCTACAGCACAAGTTCCCTTCTAGAGAGCAGATATTCATATCTCCCATTTTATATCTACAAGATGTATTGTAATCAGGACCCGATTTTTCTGTTTAATGTTTACTATTGGGAAAATAAGGAAATCAAAGATGGAGCTCTCGGACTCGGTTTTCCTGTTACATTTGGACTGATCTTCGCAAATTAAGGAAAATAAAGACATCAGTCCAAGGAGATCACCAGTAAAACAAAGGTGATCCGCGTTTCTTGGTCATTACGTTTGCATTCTCACACGTATGTCAGATTTTTCTCCTTTCAAACTAAGGTCAAGCCCTTATTGTGCCCATCAAAATTACGATTGATTGTCGAACAGTTTCTCTAATTATCCTGTCTCATGATTTAGAGCTAATCTCATGTACGTTTCAGCCTTTGAAATATATAAGCAACATGTTGGGATTTCGAGCAGCGGTGCACTACTACTGTTACCATTCTGAACTCGCCTCCACTGACACAATCGTCATGAGCTTGCGAGATTCTTCAATGATCTCCCTAAGGATGTGAGGTTCGATATTGGCTCGAGCTACATGACCGAGTAAATCTAGGCGAGTGGCCGTATACTACTGGAACATTTGGCATATGAAATGGACGGAATCGGGCGCGAGTACTTTGGCAACCCTTGGTCCAGCTACTACTACTTACGTTCTCTTTGTTTTTATTGTCATTAAAGCCTTCTTTGCCGCTTACATATTTTATCATTCCAAGAATTAACCAACCTCAACAACTCAGTTTTAAAACATAATTAGAAAAATCTTCTTAGGCCAATAAAATTTGAAACATGCTTGATTTCAATTTTTGATATCACTTCAGCCGCTATTTGTAATTGGCTAGATTGCTTAAAACATACATTTTCTTTGCTGTGCTGCCATGTGGAACTAGTCCATGACAGACAAAGAGCATCATATTAACTTTGAGATTTAATATTTTTAGAAAACTTACAAAATGTCATTCTAGCTAATCGAAATTAGCAAATCATATTGTTCACACAACATGATAATTGACTTGAAAGCGGCGGTAATCACTAGTCAAACCAATGATACAGTGAACCAATCGACCAGGTCCAACTTTAAGCCCTTGAAATGAGTTGGAATTCGAAAACTTTTCGGGATTGAAATTTTCAAACCCAAAATTTCCGTGCACCTTCTAAGAGTAGGAGCTGGGAAGATGACAACTTTGGTCCAATTTGGTAGGCACATGTGTAAAAAAAATCTTTATTTTGTCTGAAGTTGAAGAACTTTTCTGATTGAAGGACTTTCCGACAATAGACAATAATGGAGAGGAAAAACAATTGCACTTATTCCAATAAAGCATGATGACCAAACTACATGCAATAGCTTTTAGTTTACTTCACTAGAGAATACAAAATTGTTGTTTAAGTGAGGTCCCCGATTCGGTGATTTATAAAATTCCATTCACGAATAGGATGGGCACATGCGTAAAGAATTTTTATTTTATCCAAACGTAAAGAATGTTTCTAATTGACGGTCTTTCCGACAGTAGACAATTATGAAAAGAAAAGGCAATTGAACTTACTCCAATAAAACATAACTACCAAACTTCACGCAATAACTAGAGAATGCTAAATTGTCGTTTAAGTGAGCTCCCTGATTCATCATTTATAATATGCCATCAATTAGGTCCAACTTCAAGCCCATGGACTGAGCAGGAATTTGAAAACCTTTCGGAATTGGAATTTTCAAACCGAAAATTTCCTTGCACCTTAGAAAAAGCTGGGAAAGCCTTTGGTCCAGTTTGGTGGCAGGTATACGGCAGTTACACATCTTAGAAAATCATGGAGAGGAAAAACATTGAACTTGCTAACTACAGTGAAGCATAATGACCAGTAGTTTTCAGTTGACTTGACTAGGAATGCAAAATTGTCTTTTCAATGGAGCCCCTCGGATTTATAAAAGTCTATTGATGAATAAATAGGAATTTTTTTTCTATGAATTGTGATTGTGTAATGTTGATAACAGATTTGAAATATCGATGATTAGTAAAACGTGATCAATAATTTGTTGATTAGCCTGTTGTAATTAACGATGGAATGACAATTTTACCATTGACAGACTCTAGTATATTTCCTCTTTGTTTGTGGATTTTATAAATGGACACGTAAGTATATGTTGCCAATGAAATAACAATTTTATCATCCACAAATCTAATAGGTGATAGAAGCTAACTTTTCTATTTTACAAGTGGGTGCATAGTTGTTAAGTCACCAATTAAATAACAATCTTACAATCCACAAACTCAACATTAGAAAACCATTTACCATGATGAGATTTAGTTTAAGTGGTAAATATATAACTAGAAGATTGACAATTATAATTCACTAATATTGTTGCAAATATCATCAATATACACCGTTATTTGAAATTTCATGAATGTATTACAAATTTACTATTGAAAGGAAAATTATTCTATTTGGACTAAATGTAAGGTTAAACACTTGTTTGTGATTATAAATGACTCATCATCTTCAAGAAACAAGAAAACAGCCGCCCTTCCCTTGTCTCGATGTAGCAAGAATCTTCTTGGAGGGGTAGTCGCAAGCTTGAAAACCTAAAGTTGCATTTGTTCCATAGAAAAAACAAAATTTAGAATACATTTTTTCGAGAAATAATCTTTTGTGTTGCTTACGAAAACAAATGAATAAGATTTATTTCCATCACAGACGAAAATAGTGAGGCATAGTTTGCTATCGATCATAAAAACATTTTCTGTTGATTAACTTTTCTAACTGATATAACCAATATTTTTCAAAAAAATACTTTTCACATCTTGAATTTATCTCAAAACAAATGCATCTTGAATTTCAAACAATATTACAAGCTCCGACGTCATTTTCCTTTTGTGCTACTTTACAGGGCATTGTTTGTGATAGTTACGTTGCAATTTTCTCTTGTTTTTTGGGCTACAAAGAGGAAAAAGTTTTTGGACACCATCGCAACGCTCATGAGTGCAGTTGAAAACTTGACTGAAACCGCTTTTAATCGTAACCGACAAGCCCATCCCCCTCGTTGCACATGCTCTCTCTCAATCGAGGTATTGCTCGCGGCCGCGAGAATTCCTGTGACGCGAGCCTGAAGCTCAGGGTGGCTGTGCAGCCCTCTGGGATAGAGCTCACATCCATTGAAGCTTTGCACGAATAGCTCGTGGGCATCCATGATTGCAGCCATAGGACCCAATCTTGTCACGCCCCGAACCACGAGCGCACGCACATCCCACTATGGTCGAAAGAAATGCGACTTCTCAGGACACGTCGCCGACCCATTCTTTTTATTACGCATGCGGAAGTGAAACAAATCCCCTAACAACATTTAACTTGGGATAGAAAAGCAGGCAATTAATCACAACCAAACACTTCTTTATAAACACATAGGTTTAGATACAACACTAGATTGTCTACAAAATAGACCGGTTCAACAAAAAGGGAACTGTCCTATGATCGACTAGTCAGACACGATCGCCGATTCTTCGGTCTCCACCTGCACAAATGTCTATGGCTTCGAGTCCTCTATGACCGCCATCGAAGGACTTGAAAATGTTGAGCCCACGATGGGGTGAGACAATGTTTCAGCGAGTCCTACCCTCTAAGACTCGATTAGGAAGAAAATATGCCTTAGAACGTTCTAGCCACACAAATAGGACAGAAGACTTACCTCGCCTTCGATCCTTCCTGCAAGTTAGTACATTTCAAATATCAATCAATCCAATCACTCAGATACTTCATTCATATTGAAGTCATCGATTAATCGACTAAGTCAATTACATGTCATCAAAACCACTCTCCGATCATCTCAAGTGTTCCAATTCCAATTTCACTCCCGGCTCAATGAGCTGAACTTAATCAATTCTCCACTATAAACCACGGTCCAAATGACACGACCTACCCTTAGGTGGCAAATTACGGCCCAATGGGCGTGACCTTTAACAAGTGGCAGATTACGACTTTATTAGGCGCAACCCCTATCGAGTGGCAATTTACGGCCCAACGGGCGTGACCTTTAATAGGTGGCGGATTGCGGCCCTATCCGGCGCGACCTTTGTTAGGTGGCAAATCACGGTCTAACATGGCACAGTCGAACTTCGGCGATTTTCTAGATCCGTGCACAACCTTTTACAATCAAATTCCAATCGAATATCGATACTAAACATCTTTGGGATAAATCCCCACATAAACAACCATTCAATCAATTGATACAAACTGGTCCTACCGACCAATTGCGGTGATATAAGCCAACACCGGGTATTTTCAAGTTAAATACCAAAACTTCTCCAATTTTACTCAATTCCATACTTTTGGAATAATTAACCAAAATCATCTATTTACACAACTTCTCAATTAAACATACAATTGGCACAAACCGATCGAACTACCGCGATCAACAACAAATTCTAACGATCGGCCATCCTCGGCAAAATTTTCAAAATTATTAAATAATTTAATTTAATTCCGAAAATTGAATAGTTAAAAATTATATCATAATAATATAATTTAATAAAATAATAATTAAAAATTCGAAATAATTAATTAATTAAAAATAATTAATTAGGGCTTAAACTAGATTACACTAATTTAAACATACAATTAGCCCTAATTAAACATTCATTAAACTAATCATATAACTAATCTAATATACATTAAAATAATCTAATTTAACAACATAAACCTAATTAGACTAACCTAAACACCCCTTAAGCATAATTAACTTACTAAGCGAGGATTAAAGGATAAAATCACCCGATTAACAAGCCGAATGGCTCAAAATAACGAGGACGACGCGATGGTCGATAGTCTCCAAAGAGGGCCTAGCTTTCGGGGTCAGGAAGCCAGCCAAAATGGGCCAAACCTTTGCTGCGATACCCATTTTCTTGCTCACTGCTCGCTGCTGGTTGAGGGCAGATCCGGCACCGGGTTGAGTTTGACAGGGCCGGTGGTGGTTCGATTGAGCTTCAACGGTCCAAGTGGCGGCGTACGGAGGCAGAGGGAGCTCCGGTGGTGGCCTGAGCTGCTTGGGGAAGCTGCTGGAACTCGGCTAAAGTAGGGATGACGGTTAAAGGGAGGCAAAGATGCGCGGCAGCAGCGGCTGTGCAAGACAGCAAGCGGTGACGGCAAGCGATCCAATGGCGTATAATGGCGATGAGCGGTGCTGCTGGCTGTTGCTTCGCTTCCTTGGTTTGCTAGTGGGTCTCGAATAGCACAAAGAAGAAGAAGAAGAGGTTGACGCCAGCAAGGGGAAAAAGAGAGAAAGGCGGAGGGTGAGTGTCACGCCCTGAACCTCGAGTGCGTGCACAACCCTCGGTGGTCGATAGAATTTTGCGATGTTCCAAGGACTCCTCGCCGACCCTTTTTATTTTATTGTACATGCGGAAGTAAATTAACTAATCCCTTGACCTCAACAAACATGTGATAGAAAAGTAGGACAACAATTTCCAAATTAAAATACACATTCATAAACACCACAAGCTTATACAGACGGTCTGTCTCATAAAGAACTACTGAGCCACCTATACTCCTGACCATCTGCTTCAAGCTCCAGGTTCTCCACACTAGGGACCTGAAAATGGTTATTCAATAACCAATGAGATATAAATCTCAGTGAGTTCCACCCCTAAGCCCTGGTTAGTACACCAACTCAACTCAAGGTATCTATCAAGAACTACCCCACCACAAGCAACAACCAACAATCGATTTGCATACAACCTTACCTGGTATGCCATACCCTGCACGTTATAATTCAACACAATACACGCAATGCACATGGCCATTAGGTGATACATTTCATCAATCACATACGAATTGCATCACAAGCGATCTCACTTGGCCATTGCCACACCTTGCATGTTACCGATTCATGCATGCGTGCCATAAACAATGTGATTCACTCATGCATATAATTAATGCATATAACAATTTCACACATTGATGCATCAATTCAGATCGAGTCATCGATCAATCGACTTAGTCGATTCCATGTCAATGAGACCATTCCCCGGTCATCTCAATTAATACCACCTATAAGTCCGATCGTACCCATGAATGTTTACTATAAGCCGATAATAGGTAGTATAGCTCACCAGAAGCTGCCGCAATATTGATATAGTATACTATATATGCTCACCAGAAGCTGCTGCAATATTCAATATAGTATACCATAGCTCACCAAAAGCTGCCGCAATATTGATATAGTATATACTATATATGCTCACCAGAAGCTGCCGCAATATTCAATATAGTATACTATGGCTCACCAGAAGCTGCCGCAATTATACTCATATAATATATTATAGCTCACCAGAAGCTGCCGCAATTATACTCATATAGTATATTATAGCTCACCAGAAGTTGTCAGCCATGCTTTCATAGTATGTTGATAATTGATCATTTAATCAATTCACTATTTTTATCCTTCCTAATAAAAATACCTGTGCATGGGTAGATGGTTGGCCTTAGCTAAAATACAATTTTTTGCCACTTGAAAATCCCACCAATTTAAATGGTTCACCAAAATATTTTTGGCGCTATCAACCAACGTCCGGTTATTTTCCAATTAATTACTGAAATTAATTAATTTAGGAATAAATTCCTAAAATACAAATGATGCTTAATCAACACAAATTAGAACTTAATTTATGCGGATGCCCATGCATTTACACATCCATTCACTTCATAACTCAACACACATGAAATTAGACAACCTTTCGCATTTTGGATGAACAATGCACGTGAACAGTAATTTGTGAATAGTGTCGCGTGAACAGTAAATTTCTAGAATTCAATAAACAATAAATTATATTCAGAAATCATTAAAACAATGATTAAATTAAGGAAATCAATCAATTAAGATAAACATGCTTAATTAACCACATAAGCATCATTAAGCTAATAAAGTAAAATTAAGCTAAACTAATTTTAGCCATTAATCTAACCACCTATCTTAGGGCTAATACAACTTAATTAAATCATTTAAACTAGAATTAAATCTAACTAAACCAACCCTAAGCAGGTTTAGGCACTAATCGAAGGATTAAGAGTTAAACTCACCTGTTAAGTGGGCCGGAGGCACCGACGCGGCGGTGACGGCGGTGGCTATGCACCAGAATGTCTACCATGATGATCCAAGGCAGTCCCAAGCTCAACACAAAGCAGCCACAGCTCGGACTCCCTCTGAAATTCTAGAAAAACAGCCATGTCGAAGGAGAAAACAAGTTGAACGGCTTGGCCAGAGCTCTGGCGAGGGGTTTGGCTGGCATCCGGGGGCTCCCGAGGGTCTGGGGGATCTTTTGGGTGGTTGGTATGGGCGGAGAAAGGACCAGAATGGGAGAAAAATGGCCGAAAATGCGAAACAGTGTAGGCTGCAGGCGGACCGATGGATCGGCGACCGGCTCCTTCACGGCGGCACTCAGGCCGGCCATAGGCTCCGTTCTGGACTAAATTGGGCTCATTGGAACAGTCTGTCTCTCTCGGTCACGGTGATAGGTTGCTCGTTGGCTGATTCATCCGGGAAGACCACTTTTGACTTGATTCTTCACCGAAGGGTCGGCTAGAGCAGAAACTAGAGGAGAAGAAAATGGAGGAGAGAGAAGCTCCGTCGAGATGGGGACCGATGGGGGAGAGAGAGAGAGTGATGGGAGGGCTGTCAAAGCCTCCATAAAACTTGCCCCAAGTTCCCATGCCCATGATGGCCTCATCTTCTCTCTTCTCTAGCATTTTCTCCCTACAACTAGGGTTAATTTGGTCATTTCCACCTTGCACAAATTACACATCTGACCTTGGGCTGAAATTGATGGATGAGCCTAAGAAATGGGCTTGGCCATGAATAGGAGTGGGCTTGGAAATTGGTTGGGCTTGATTGGGCTCAAAGTTGGACATGGGCTTTGAAAGAGGAATAATTGGTTTGGCCTAATGGGCTCATTTGCTTTCCTTAGGCCCACCATGGTGGCTGTCCACCTTGGGCCTAAGGCCCACACTGACTTGGCCCAGCCCACGTCCTCACGGGCTTGTTTCCTCGGTTCGAAAATCTTTTTTTCCAATTGCTCGGCTTAACTAGCTCTGTCAATTGTCTGAAGTAGCTTCATCCAAAGTTCGTCCCGGACATTCCCAATAATTCGAAGTCCAATCCTAAGTTCTCTTGCCATGTCAATTTCGCCAAATGCCATTTCGGTTATAACTCAGACTGACGGGCAGCTTCGAGGATTCACATGTAACCGACTCGTGCCAAACCACGTTCAAGACATCTTGACGCATGGACATCCTTGACTACATGAAATTACGGAGGATAGATTCTTATTTCAAAGTACACGATCATTGAGGATCAACATAGGGTCGTTTGCGGGTTTGATAACGGTAAACGGAATCACCCATCGTTCCATTATGTTCTGTCCACATATCGACTTCTAGTTGTCCTTAGAATCGGTCTGCCTATCTATAAGATCATCCTCACACAAGTCTCATGGTCAAGTCGTTTTCCCAGGTCAAGTCCTTTAGTCGTACAAGTTTTATCCTCATTAGCCTTTCCCCTAAAGGTCAGTATCTCAGGAGTGATCAATTCCGAGTGAGATCAACCAACAATGCATTGACGAAATTCAATTTCACTCATCCCTCAAAGGGCTCGAATTTTAGTATGTCACAGCGAGCGGGCTAAAAGACGGCGTGCAGCGGTGGTGAATGGTGGAGGCGTGCGGCTTCTCCGGCTTCGCTGGTCTGCTAGGTTCCGTTGAGCAGTAAGAAGAGAGATGGAGAAAGGAGCTCGACCGAAGATGGAGATGGAGAGAACAGGTTTCTCCCTCCCTCCCTCTCTCTCTCTCTCTCTCTCTCTCTCTCAAGTCATTCAAACACTTGGCCCACCATGATCTCACATGAGGTCATCTTCCACTCACACCAAGCTTCCACAACTATCTTCAATGGGTCCAATTTCTTTTTCCGCCGTGGCATGAAATTTCCAAAACCTTGTACAACACATTCTTTCAATTTCATTCAATTCTCAACCAAACAATTCCAATTGAAACCCAATTAAATCCATCAAGGTGTCCTCATCCCTCTTATGTCTTTTCCCTATCAAATGATCCAACTTGACGGCCAAAGTTGCGATCGAAAGCGATCCTTTGATTATCTCGAACAAAAATGACCTTATTTTGCTTTTCTGCTAAAAATCTCAATTTGTAGAAAAATTTTCTGAAGATGAGTCAACGTTCCTAAAATGAATTATGACATGCCAGAACTTTCAATTTCTGAATTTGGGTTTAAAATCACGATTAATTTCAATCTGGTGTGTTTTAAGCTCGACCTAATCTACCGGGTAGCTTTTAGGAATTTTCAGTGCAATTGACCTGTGGTTAATTATTTTCAAGCCACGACATAGATTTTTGACACATTGGCAACTCTTGGTTGTCGTAGAAATCTCGAGGTTTCGGTTATGGACACAGGGTACCAAAAACGACGAAGAATCGGTCTAGTGCCAATCGACGAAGATATTGTGATCAGGTGGAATCACCCATACTCTAATCACATATCTCAGTTGAATCAACCTATTACTTATCTCTGTTCGATTCTGACAATGTTGTAATGGTCCTTGCAGATTAATATGGTCGAGTAGCCGATTCCTGGTTGAATTCTCAAGTCTATTGCGTTTAGATTCCTTAACGGCTTCACGATAGACTAGTTATCTCTTGAGTGGCCAACTCGAGAGAAGAGAGCTATAGACGCGAAGATGAAATGTCTAACTTATTCAATTGAAAATAGAATTAAGAAAATCAGGATGTCACAACTCTTTCCCTCTTATAAAAATTCCGTCCTCGAAATTTAAACCATTTAAATTCTTATTCAAAATGGTGGGGCATTGTCGTCTCATCAATTATGTTCCTTCATTCTCGCTTCATACGCTATCCAACACTTTCGGTGCCGCTGAAACAATTTCAACTTCTCTAGACCAAATCTTGATTCCAAAAGACTAAGCACTTATCCAAATTTACAAAAATGAAAACAACAAAAAATTTTGGTTCTTTTTATTTTTATTTTTCCACAAAGTGGCTAACCGCCGCGTTGGGGATCCAAACTCCCAACTTTGGACCGTTCACTTCCTTTCCGAGTACCACTCGGCTAAAGGTGCCGACGGTGTTCTAAATTGCTTTCTTTTTCCATTTAAAGCCAAATTCTTAATTGATCCCAAACTCGAAATATTCCATCTTTTAAACAGTTCTGGCTCTCCTTTCTTAACAATTCGAGATATCCCTATCCTAGGCGACATCCAAGGATGAACAGGATTCTCAACCTAAAATTCAAAGGTTTCCGACGCTTAACCGCATAAATTTCCCGGCGGTTATGAGCGGTCCTTAATCTGTCACTGATATTTGTAACTGCGTCATTGACTGCTGAACTGACTCTAGGTTGCGACCTTTCATTCTCTGACCTCAACTCAACAACTGAAGCTTTGTACACTTTGATCTGCATTGCCTCAAAAGGAACCATCTGACCGATCTGCTAAAGTTGGGAACTCTGGTCTAGATCTGATATAACTCAGTCATTGTCACTTTAAAAAGATGAACTATTTGACATACATACACTTCTGCATGCTAAATCAAATCAAGATCCTTCTGCATAGCCACAAGGTGGACTGAGTTCATTCATCTGTTAATTACTACCCGAAATGAGATTATTAACACACTGACTCCTCAGTAGACTTGTCACAAAAATCTATTGTGACGTGATCCCACTTCCTAACGGAGATATCGAAAGATTACAAAGGTCCTCTCGAATTGCAAAACCGTGCTTTCACCTGATAGCACATCTAACACTTGCAACCTGTCAGTGACATCTGTCTTCATATCAATCTACCAATCCCGTTGATGCAAATTCTAGCCCAACTTCATACTGTCTGGACAATGCTGAAGCTGCTACGACAAGCTTCCAATAAGATCTTTTTAATCTCTGTATCTTCAGGTACACACAATCGTCCTCGAAAATCTGAAAATTAGTTATCTTCTTCTTAGTTTTCTCTTATAGAATCTTTTGAATTTCTGAGTCTATCTACTGAAGCGTTTGATTCTAATCTGCACTCCTGGTTCAATTCTAAGGGTGGCCATAAGATTCAAAATGTGACCTACCTTAGATTTGAAAACCGAATTTCGAACTTTCTTAAGTAAAATCCATTTCCTTGACCATCACACATGCGATTGAAGACTCCCAACTCAGCACATCTATGACCTTATTCGCCTTTCTAGAGTGATACAAAACATCACGGTTATAATCCTTAAGGAATTCCATCCAGCGACACTGTCTCATACTCAACTCCTTATGAGAGAATACGTACTTGAGATTTTGATGGTCATTAAAGATCTAGAGTCTTTCTCCACACCGGTAATGCCTCTAAATCTTCAGAACGAACATAACTACTGCAAGTTCTAAGTTATGTGTCGGTAATTCCGTTCACGAGGTCTCAACTGACAGGACGAGTATGTAACAACTCTACCATGTTGCATCAGCACACAACCCAGTCTTCTAAACGACGCATCACTGTAGAACTCGCATCCTCCAGGACCAGACGGTATGGTCAGCACAGGTGCAGTAGTCAGCTTTTGCTTAAGCTCTTGGAAACTATGCTCGCACTTGTCTGTCCACACAAACTTCTTTTCTTTCTTCAGTAGTCGAGTCAACGGCGAAACTAAGGCTGAAAACCCTTCCACAAACCTTCTGTAATACTCTGCTAAACCCCGAAAACTTCTGATCTTTGTCACTGTAGTCAATCTTGGCCAATTATTCACTGCTTCAATCTTGGACGGGGTCCACGGAGATTCCTTCTCCTAAAATCACATGACCTAGGAACGTAACACGAGTCATCCAAAATTCGCATTTGCTAAGATTATCGTAAAATCCAAGAGTCCCCAAGGTCTGAAGTATCATCCTTAAATGTCTCTCGTGCTCCTCAGCACTCTTCAAACACACTAGAATAACGTCAATGAACTTGATCACAAAACTAATCCAAGTACCCAATGAACATTGTTCATCAGATCCATACAAACAGTTGGAGGGTTCATCAAACCGAACAATATTACTGTGAACTCATAATTCCCGTATCAAGTACGAAATGCTAACTTCAGTATGTCCTTCTTCTTGATCCTCAACTGATGATACCCTGTTCTTAAGTCGATCTTTGAAAATATCGATGCTCTTTGTTATTGATCAAACAAGTCAACGATCCTCGGCAGTAGCTATTTATTCTTGATGTTCACTTGATTGAGTTGATAATAGTCGATGCATAGACGCAACGAATCATCCTTCTTCTTCACAAACAGAATTGATGCTCCCAAATGCGATACACTGGAACGTACGAATCCCTTATCTAACAATTCCTGCATCTGCACCTTTAGTTCTTTTGACTCTAACAACACCATCCGGTAAGGAGCCTTAGAGATTAGCTCTATTCCGGGTGCTAAACACCTCAGAAAACTTCTGTACTACGGTTATATTCTCCATATTCGGTTCGTCAACTGTTGCATCCACTACAGTTGTCATATAGATTTGGCAACCTACAACCAGAACCAGGTCATTTTTAGTGATGAATAACAGGAATTGAAGGTCCTTTCCGACTTTCAGTAATTCAAAACTTTCGTACGCTAACTGAACAAATTGAATTACATCACTATCACGATTCATAACAGCAGAAAGCTCCTCGAGCCAAACCTTTTTATAAATAACTTCCAAGTCATATATTAGCAAACCCTTCAAGTACAACCCTAGTAAGAAATTCACCTTCCTATTACTTCATTACAACAACGGAAACTCCACAACCTTCACTCAAAATCTTGCTATGCTACTTTGGTAATAACTCCTCAAAAACATTCTTCCCTTGATCGATGCATGGTCAGTCCATTCTTGTTCCTTTCGCCATCCTAGTGGCGTCCTATCGGTGGTAGCGATGCTCGAGTTCTTTGGGACTTACACGGACAGTTCCTATCCCGATGGCCGTGCTGGCAATATTCAAAGCATGCTCCCGTCGTATTTGGTCACCGGGCTGACTCACACTTCTTTTCTCAAACTTGGCACACAATCAGTGAGTCTCTTGCCTACTGTCAGGTGACAGCATGTGCTCTTTCTTGTATTGAAGGCCTATTCTAAAAATCCCACAGTGTGTTCTATGGCGCACTCCTTTCTATCTGTTCCATCAGCTTTCTAGTAACGTTTTTGGCCAGGTAACCCTGATGGTCACACACAGAATAAGCACCCGTCTTACTAGGACACGGGGCTGATCCATGTCAGCTTCTATCAACATGACACACTCCATTCTGATTCATTGTTGACTTAACCATCCCACATTTCCAGTTGGACGAAAATGAGATACTTTTCTCCGATAATAGACTCCTTCCCAAATTGGTTTCCATCTCTACTGAATCTGAACCTCAACTCAGATGCAATGGCTTGCTCCCATATCACAACTCCAAGCTGGGCCTCAACAGGCGCGGCAACAACAGTGGCTCAATCCTGAGCTTACTGGCTCAACGAGTTCCCAAGGAACATGAGCGCTAGAACGATCGCATCGAACCTAGGATTGCTCGGTGTTGCTACACTAGTACCGACCTGCAGCGGTACTCTTACACTCGCGTTAGTCTGAGCCAGTGCTCCACTACGACCACCTCGGGTACCGACCCTAGTCGGCGTACTACCCTAAGTAACTGGTCTAAAGGTTCTCTCTCAAGGAGATCTCTGCTCTTGATCACTCATCTACAAGATCTTTACAGAAACCTGTTTCCCAATTCTAATCCTAGATTAGAATTTGAGTGATCCACACAAAACAATTTACCAAACAACTATCAGTCATATGCACTAGCATGAAATAAAAGCCATTCCTACTAACTATCTCATAACTCGTCACACCTTATCACTCCATTCACAGACCCACTCTGATACCACTTAAACGGGGATGTCACGCCTTGAACCTCGAGCATGTGCACATCCCACTATGGTCGAAAGAAATGCGACTTCCCAGGACACGTCGTCGACCCATTCTTTTTATTATGCATGCGGAAGTGAAACAAATCCCCTGACAACATTTAACTTGGGATAGAAAAACAGGCAATCAATCACAACCAAACACTTCTTTATAAACACATAGGTTTAGGTACAACATTGGATTGTCTACAAAATAGACCGGCTCAACAAAAATGGATTTGTCCTATGACTGACTAGTTAGACATGATCGCTGAATCTTCGATCTCTACCTGCACAAATGTCCATGGCTTCGAGTCCTTCACGATTGCCATCTAAGGACCTGAAAATGTTGAGCTCACGATGGAGTGAGACAATGTCTCAGCGAGTCCTACCCTCTAAGACTCGATTAGGAAGAAAATACACCTCAGAGCGTCCTAGCCACACAAACAGGACAGGAGACTTACCTCGCCTTCGATCCTTCATGCAAGTTAGTACATTTCAAATATCAATCAATCCAATCACTCAGATACTTCATTCAGATTGAAGTTATCGATTAATCAACTAAGTCGATTACATGTCATCAAAACCACTCTCCGATCATCTCAAGCGTTCCAATTCCAATTTCACTCTTCGCTCAACGAGCTGAACTTAATCAATTCTCCACTATAAACCACAGTCCAAAGGACACGACCTATCCTTAGGTGACAAATTATGACCCAATGGGCGCGACCTTTAATAGGTGGTGGATTACGGCCTTATCAGGCGCGACCTTTATCGGGTGGCAATTTACGGCCCAACGGGCGCAACCTTTAATAGGTGGCGGATTGCGGCCTTATCAGGCGCGACCTTTGTTAGGTGGCAAATCACGGTCTAATAGGGCACAATCGAACTTTGACGATTTTCTAGATCAATTCACAACCTTCACAATCAAATTCCAATCGAATATCGATATTAAACATCTTTGGGATAAATCCCCACATAAACAACCATTCAATCAATCGATACAAATTGGTCCTACCAACCAATTACGGTGCTATAAGCCAACACCGGGTATTTTCAAGTTAAATACCAAAACTTCTCCATTTTCACTCAATTCCATACTTGGAATAATTAACCAAAACCATCAATTTACACAACTTCTCAATTAAACATACAATTGGCACAAACTGACCGCATTGCTGCGATTAGTGTGAAATTCTAACGACCGGCCATCTTGGCAAAATTTTTGAAATTATTAAATAATTAAATTTAATTCCCAAAATCAAATAATTAAATATGATATTATAATAATATAATACAATAAAATAATATTAAAAATTCGAAATAATTAATTAATTAAAAATAATTAATTATGGCTTAAACTATATTACACTAATTTAAACATACAATTAGCCCTAATTAAACATCAATTAAACTAATCATACAACTAATCTAATTTACATTAAAATAATCTAATTTAACCACATAAACCTAATTAGACTAATCTAAACACCCCCTAAGCATAATTAACTTACTAAGCAAGGATTAGAGGATAAACTCACCCGATTAACGAGCCGAACGGCTCAAAACGACAAGGATGACGCGAGGGTCGATAGTCTCCAAAGCGGGCCTAGCTTCCGGTGTCGGGAAGCCGGCCAAAATGGGCCAAACCTTCGCTACGATACCCATTTTCTTGCTCACTACTTGCTGTTGGTTGAGGGCGAGATCCGACCCTAGGTTGAGCTAAATAGGGCTGGTGGTGGTTGGCCGAGCTTCAATGGTCCAAAGAGCGGCATACGGCGGGGAGAGGGAGCCCGGCGGTGGCCCGAGCTGCTCGGGGAAGATGCTGGAAC
Source organism: Eucalyptus albens (assembly GCA_014182695.1). Classification (NCBI taxonomy): domain Eukaryota; kingdom Viridiplantae; phylum Streptophyta; class Magnoliopsida; order Myrtales; family Myrtaceae; genus Eucalyptus; species Eucalyptus albens. Next base: position 18,551,519 of record CM024646.1, read on the forward strand.
TTGGCTAAAGCAGGGATGACGATGAGAGGGAGGCGAGAGACACACGGCGGCAGCGGTTGTGCGAGACGAAAGCGGCGATGGCAAGCTATCCAGTGGCGTACAATGGTGATGAGCGGCGCTGTTGGCTGCTGCTTCGCTTCCCTGGTTTGCTGGTGGGTCTCGAACAACACAAAGAAGAGGAAGAGGAGGTCGACGCCAGAAGGGGGAAAAAGAGAGGAAGGTGGAGGGCGAGCGGGCTGAGTGACGGCGTGCAGCGGCGGTGAATGGTGGAGGCATGCAGCTTCTCCAGCTTCGCTAGTCTGTTGGGTTCTATCAAGCAGAAAGAAGAGAATCGGTTTCTCGCTCTCTCGAACAAAAATGGCCTTACATTGCTTTTCTGCCAAAAATCTCGGTTTGTAGAAAAATCTTTTGAAGATGAGTCAACGTTCCTAAAATGAATTATGACATGCCAGAACTTTCAATTTTTGAATTCGAGTTTAAAATCACGATTAATTTCAATCTGGTGTGTTTTAAGCGCAACCTAATCTACTAAGTAGCTTTTAGGAATTTTCAGTGCAATTGACTCGTGGTTGATTATTCAAAAGCCACGGCATAAATCTTCTACACATTGGTGACTCTCGGTTGTCGTAGAAATCTCGAGGTTTTGATTACGGACACAGGGTGCCCAAAACAACAAAAGAATCGGTCTAATGCTGGTCGACGAAGATATTGCGATCAGGTGGAATCACCCACACTCTAATCACATATCTCAGTAGAATCGACCTATTACTGATCTTTGTTCGATTCTGACAGTATCGTAATGATCCTTGCAGATTAATACGGTCGAGTAGTCGATTCCTGATTGAATTCTCAAGTCTATTGCATTTAGATTCCTTAACGGCTTCACCTGATAGACTAGTTATCTCGTGAGTGGTCAGCTCAGAGAAGAGAGCTATAGATGCAAAGATGAAATGTCTAACTTATTCAATTGAAAACAGAATTGGGAAAATCAGGATGTCACAAATCTGGTCCACTGGTTGGGGTTGTCCAACCTCGATCTGGACCAGATTCCAAGCAGTAACCATCGTTGGGCTCGTAATTGGGGTTTGAGTGATGCTCCAGACACGATCTTAGGCAATGATATGAGGAAGATGATTCTATGATTTGACCATTTTCAATATTTTCTTTGGCACTTGACTTTTTTCATCCCTTAAAACTCTGGTTTACTTTCCAACATATTTTGCCCAAAAACATTTTAGTTTTTAATTTGTTATTTTTTATTAATTTTAAGAACAAATTAAATTGCCAGCATCATCCGCTAAGAAAAAAGATAATGATGTTCACTTTCATCTCTCGAGTAACTCCATCGTATTTTTGGGACATTTGGTGAGGTCTTTTTATCCCCGAAAATGCGTACATTAACTTTCTTGGGATTTAGCCTGAAATTTAAATTAGAAGAAATTTTATGCACTTAAGAGAAATTATTTTTATTTTTTATAAACAACTATTACTTTTCTTTTAAAAGTTACTAGATGGGAGAGTACAAATTCGACTTCCAAGCCTTCAACAATCTCGAGAAGGAAAATATCGGCCAGGACTTCTTAACTGTTCAACAATAGAAATTGATCAAGTGAATAGCGACAGATTAGTATGAGATCAATGGTTCAGTTGAATTTTACTATTATATTGCATGATTTACATCTGACAATAGCCCATCACAAGCATCTTTTGCTAAGGATTATTAACTCGCTCTCTTATCTCCATACACAAAACAATAGCAAGCTCTATCTACTAACTACAAACAGGTGACAGGAGGATGATGAGTGAATTTGTCACCTTTGCTTAGCCTATAAAGCCGAAGACCACAGCTCCTATACATAACCCTCAGCTGCTGCCGAGAGACTCCAGCCACTGATCCAAAATGAAATCTAGCTTGTTGGGTAGAGTAACTCTTTTTTCGCAGTAGGGACTCGATCGTCGGACATTTCCTCTTTCTTCGCCTCTGGGTCTAGATCGAAATTGCTCATCTAACTCCTCAAAATCACTCTAAACCCAAGGAGCCAAATTGCTAGGAATGAGAATCATCCCACTCTCATGTAGTAAAAAGCCGGAATTCAACAGCAGTAAAATTGAACTTCAATAGTTGAGAGAACTTCAATAGTTTTCTCGTGATGGTCTCTCACGTGCTTATATGCAAACTTCTTACCACAATCCTTATGGCCGCATACAAATGGCCTAACCTCAAGATGAACAGCCTTCACATGCTAACGTAAATTTGATTTTTGTCAAAAAGAAAATAATCAGCTAATGTACACTCAGCAGGCACACGATAAATGAGCTCACGCTTCAAAGTTCCAAAAGATTATAATCCATAACTAGCCAGAATCTACTTAGTAGGTGACTGCATCTTACTATTGAAAAAATGCGTTGACAACCCTCAAAATCACATTTGAATGCTTTTGAATCAGCCGAATTTTTCTTCTCCTGCATGCGGAGATGCTGTTGCATATTCTTCCTCAACTACTTAGTCCCATATATGTCGCAATTGACTCATTGGTGAGCCGACCGCATGTGCTCCTTCAGATAATCAACATTGCTGAAATATTTCATGCACTCAAGACAGAAAGCCTCCACAGTCTCTAGTTTGACTGCAGCAGTTGAAATGACGTTATTGTCGAATAGCATGTTAAATAGTTAATAGATATCATTCGGCTTCACCAAGACACCTTCATAATTAAGTGACTCACCATGAGAATCCTCATGCTTTCACAACTTCGATGCAAACTTGAAAACCTTTCCACACCCAACCTCTAGACAAACATGCTTCTTCAGACTCTTAGATTCACCAGATGTTGATGGTTCCTCATCATTGTGAATTTCATTCAAGTGCCTCTTCATGCTCCTTTGATATGCAAATGACTTATTGCAACCATCAACAGGATAGCTGAAAATCTTGCCTTTATGCTGAAGAAAGACGAACCAAATGGTCTTTTCTCCTATAGTTGTCAGAGCAATCCTCTATAGAACACTTGAAAGGCCTCTGCACATGAATTTAGCATATTGACACATAGATACAAAGCATACCAAGTCTCTAGACATCAATAAGGAGAAAAAAAAATGAACGATGCTTCAAACCTCAAGATAGAAAGTGCGTGACTGAGGCTAACTTGATGGATCTTCTTAGGTGGTCGCCCAACCTGATACTAGTCCAATCAAGATACAAGATTGCAGCCTCTTGCATTTTGGAGTTCTTTTCGGTGGGATCAATGCTTCACGCCATTATCATATCATAATCAGATGAGCCAACATACTTTATACCGCAAGGTCTTGATTTCAGTATAGGCAAACTCATGATAGACAAATGAAAAAGAACAAAACAGCTTCAATTTTCAACCAAAATTAGAACTTTTTATCTTAGAAATCTATCTTTGAAACCAGACCACACGAAAAGATCAATGCTTTCTCATGGGTGCTTCCATGTGATGATGCTTCACAAATTCACGGCATCACCATTCCACAGCCCAGAAATCATGTACATCCCCAACAATAATATTTAAATTACCGTTTCTGACACCTCATTAGAAGTTACAAATGTGAAAATTTTAAGAGCAAAGACCGAGCAGTGTACGTCAAAACTGTCTGTTCAACAAGACCGGTGCGACTGTAATCTAAACCCTCCACTTTACATACTGTACCTCATCGTTGACCACCTCCATGACAGGCGTAATCTAATCGAAAGTTGACTAAAATTTTCGAAGAACTTGCTTTCATATTTCATCATTAATAACAAAACAGAGAGCTCAATATACCTCAAGCGAAGCCAAGGTAACGAGAAATTTCTCGAGTCGTTTCTTGCATTATTCGAGATGCTCGAGGGGTGCTAAGCTCTAACACCTTCGAAATTTTTTCTTTCCTTCTTCTGGTGTTTGTCGTCATGGTTGCTCGGAAGTGGAGTAGAAGGGGAAGCGATTGATGGTGGTGCTGGTGGGAGCAGCCGGTAGTGGCAAGTCCACCTTCTACGACGCTGTCGTCGGCGCTTCTCGGAGGCCATGGGTCCGCATTTGTCAGGTCCATCTCTCTCGCACCCCATTCATTTGATGAAATGCTTCGCTGGGCTTGGCTCTTTATTTACGTTGTGGAAGGTTAGCCTTTCCCTTTTTCATGCCATCGTGGTGCTTTTGGGTTAAGTATGTTTGTTCTTGTTGGAATATATGATTGAAATCTAGAAGATTTGTGTTGATTGTAATTGGTAGGAATTGTGATTATTTTAGGATTAGAAAGATTATAAAATAGTTATTTTCTTCTTTTATTGAGTCTTCTCTTGTATTATATATACTCTTGTACTTAGATTATATATCGAATGGGATTGATACATTTTCCTCTTAAAATCTTGCCTACGTTTCTCCTTCACTCAGATTTGTGACATGATATCAGAGCAATTCTGATCCTGGCATAGCTTCTCCGTTCCTTTCTGAATTGCCTCCATCTTTTTTTCTGTCTTATTGTTGCAACACCATTTTGCAAAACAAAATAGCATTCGGTAGGAATTTGTTCTTGAACTTCTGCCTTCACTTTGCCAAGAAAATCCAACCTGCAGAACAGAGTTGCTGTAGGGATCAATTTTGAAAGGAGAAATTTTTTCATCATGACCAAACCACAAAACCTGACCTCAACCTCTGATGACCAGTTTACAGGAGAGGTAACGCCACAAACCTTGTTGAACCAAGATTCATCCGTAATAGTTATTGTATCCGAGCAACAGCATAGTCAGACCCAGAGTTAGGCCCAACACACGCAATGGCAACCTGTTCTGGCTCAGTTTAATGTGGGGCAGCCTTTTTCGGGCCATCCTTACTAGTGGGTACCATATCCATGATACTATTGGCCAGGCCCAAATACATCATTGCCGAGCTATCAGAGCAACATGCAGACTGATAGAGGCCCACCAACCAACAATGAGGCAAGCTCAACCATCAGCTCGCAGTAGACGGGCGAGTAAGGCAAACCGGGTATGAGAACGAATCCCTACTCGGGTTTTTTCAATGTGGGTCATGGAACCGAATCTAGTGGTTCGAGTTTAGGAGCAAATCCCTACCCGAATCCTCCGCCCAGTTTTTTCCCATACCAAATCCTCGATGCCAGCGGCTGGTCGAAGCTCGGCGACCCCTTTACACAACAAATGCCAACGGACCAGAACTGAAGCTTATCGCTCAGCAGTTAACTGGACTAGACAATTACTCAAGCTGGTTGTGAGAGTTTCGGTGCACATTAATAACAAAAGACAAGGAAGGTTTTATTGACTGAACAATTTTGATTCCGTTTGACGAGTGAATGACACGACTTTGGAAGAAATGCAATCAACTAGTCAGAACATGGATAAGAAATTGCATCGCTTTCGAAGTCATGGCCAGACTTCCCTTGATAGAGGATTCAAGAAAAATGTGAGAAAACATTAAGGAGATGTATGGAAAATGGATCAGGTCAAAAAAAATTTCCTTGACATAGCAAATCTCGGAACTGAAACAAGGAAATATGACAATTGCAGCCATTTACAATAAACTTTTGGCTCTGTGGAATGAGTTAGAAGCAGCTGAAGAGAAGTTCGATTGGCCAGAGCCCATTCTCCAACAGTACAAGAACATGCAGGAAAGGGAGAAAGCGATGAGGTTTCTCCTCATTCTAAACGAGACTTAACTCTTGTTTCACTCATAGATCTTGACCATGGAATGCATGCTAAGCCTTGGCCGCATCTATCAACTTGCTATATAGGAAAAGAGCCAATAGAAAGCGGTGGACTATGAGAAAAATGGCGAAGGAATGGCTCTAGCGGCGAAGAGTTTTTTTTCGCCTGCCATAGAGAACCATAGGAGGGAGAGAACATCGAGGGCTACATCTAGGGTTTCTTGAAGAAGACCCTAGAAGATACAAGAATTGGTGGACGGCCACGATTTTGTCAAACGATCGGAAGGCTCGCGATCGACTCTGGCAGTGGCTGGAACTGACAGTCCATGAAGCAGTGGTACACCTGAATCTAATGGTCCACTTTAAGTTAAATCTTTATGGATCAAACGGCTCAAACAACCATTTTTTCTCTAGATTGAACAGACCAAATGGGGCAATGTCGGCCCCTATTTTCCAACCTATGAACAGGCCTTCTTCAGCCGCGAAAAACAACAATAAAATAGGAAAGGGTAAGTTATATTGTGAATATTGTAAGCGTCCACACCATACGATTGAAAATTGCTGGAAATTGCATGGCAAACCTGGAGAAAAGGAAAAAGGGAAAATTTCAATCGTCTTTTAGGTGTTGGGTCAACCAGCAAACAAGTTGATTACCCATGAACAATATTAGGAGCTGATGGAAGCCTTAAAGAAATTGGATGCTTTCGATAAAATTGGAAGCTTCACAGGTATTTCCTATTGTTTGATGAACTCAATTTCGAAGGATGCATGGATTATCAATTCAGGTGCTTGTGATCACATTGTCTGCGATAAATGTTTCTTTTCCAACATTGAGAAGTTATCTTTTCCTATTTAGTACAACTCCCAAATGGAAACACCACACATGTTGCAATGACTAGCACTATGAATTTTAGTTCCCTCATCACACTTTGAAATGTGTTTTATGTCCTTGATTTCCATTTCAATCTCATATCAGTCTCTTGAGTTTGTGAAGAAAATTCCTATCATGTCTCGTTCGATTATGATAAATGTTTCTTTCAGGACTGGCAAACTGATGGGCTTAGGTAGAATCTATTAAGGGCTGCATTTTTTGATCAATCTTTTGACTAATTTTAAATTATCTCATATTGAATTCAATAAAACATTGTGTAGCACTGCTACCAATGACAAGAATTTTCTTAATCATCAAATATCGAGTCATATTGCTTCGTTCCCTTGTCCTTAGTGTCCTACTTGCCCTTTGGCAAAACAAACTCGTGCCCCTTTCCAAAACAGTAGTTCTCAAGTAGACGGTATTTTTTCATTAATTCATGCTGATGTCTAGGGACCATACCACACTTTGCATCATGGTGGTTCACGATTTTTCCTCACAGTTATAAATGATTTCTCATGTGCCACATGGGTGTTCCTCATGCAATCAAAAAAATCAAGTCCTTTCTCATATGAGGACTTTTCTTTCCTTGTCCAAAAATCAATTTGGGAAGTCGTTTAAATGCATTCGCACTGATACCGGAAGAGAATTCTTTAATGGCGAATGTGCCTCTTTCTTTTCCTCGAATGGAATTTTGCATGAGAGTTCTTGCACTTATACCCCACAACAAAATGGAGTTGTTGAGCGAAAGAACCACCGCCTCTTAGATGTAGCACGTGCTCTTAACTTTCAAGCATCTATTCCTGAAAATTTTTGGGGAGATTGTGTGGTCACTGCAACATATCTGATCAATCGTATGCCATCATGCACTCTAGAAGGGAAAACTCCATTTGAGATATTGTATGGGAGGAAACCAGACCTGAGTCATCTCAGAGTGTTTGGGTGTCTATGTTATGTGACTACAGTAGGGCCCCGGGATAAAATGGGCTCTCGTGCCCGTTAGTGCATATTCATGGGATATCCAAACCTAAAAAAGGGATATCGGGTTTATGAATAGTCCACGGAGAATTTTTTGTAAGCAGGGATGTTGTTTTTCATTAAGATATTTTTCCTTTCCAAGATGCCACTTCTACATCTGCAGATGAGAAGACAACTAATTATCAATTCTTGTCGGAAGTGGATCTATCTTCTAGAGAATCATATATTATTGTTTCTCCTCTAAGACATCAGAGAATGGATACAATATCGCCTTCAACGTCCAATGAGATTTCTATGGGACATTCAATTGAAAACCCTCCTATAGAAAAGGAGCCTCCAATGACAGCTTCCACAGAACCTACAACTATTGAAGAATCATCTTTGGTGATGTAGGATGAGCCACCGTGATGATCTGGTCGTGTTACTTGCCCGCCAGCCTGGACGAAGGATTATGTGTGTTCCTCCTCGAATTCATTAGGTACTCATTATCCTATCTCTTCATATATTTCATTTGATTGGCTGTCATCACAACATTTATGTTGCATTAGCCATATCTCTAAGGAACGAGAACCTTCTAATTATAATGAGGCAATACATGATCCATGTTGGCAAAAAGCTATGGAGGTAGAACTACAAGCCCTAATGGAAAATCATACTTGGGATATTGTACCATTATCTCCCCATCATAAACCCATTGGATGTAAGTGGGTATATAAGATTACATACAGAACAGATGGTTCTGTAGAAAGATACAAAGCCTGGTTAGTGGCCAAGGGCTTTACATAGCGAGAAGGTTTTGACTACCATGAAACTTTTTCTCCGGTGTCCAAGGATGTCACGGTTCGTTCTTTTTTATCAGTTGTTACTTTTCGCGACTGGTCACTACACCAAATGGATGTCCACAATGCTTTTCTTCATGGTAATATGGATGAAGAAATTTACATGGATCTTTCACAAGGATTACGGAGACTGTGACATCCCAGATTTCACCCATGTTTTCTACTGAATTAATTAGATATTTCATTGACGAGCTGCTCTCAGAGTTGATCACTCTCGAGATAACTAGACCGTCTAGGGGAAGCTATTAAGGACTTTAAAGCAAATAAACTTAAGAATTCGACTAGGAATCAACTTCTTGACTGTGCTTATCTTTAGAGGTCATTATGGCACAGTTAAAAATCGATTTGAGAGTAGAGATAGATCTATTCGACTAAGATGTGTGGCCGATCGTGAATGACTCTACTAAATTGGAAAATTCTCATCGACCGACAGTAATCTGATTTTACTTTCGTTTTGGTACCCTGTGTCCGTGATTGAATCCTCAAGATTTTCATGACAATCGAGAGTCACCATTGAGTTGAGTGGGTTCATAGTGACTCAAAGAAAATCGGCCTCGAGTCATTTGCCTTAGAAAGGTTTGAAAACGACCCGATAGTCTAGGTTACACTAAAAACGCGCCAAGTTGAAATTAACTGTGAATTCAAGTCCGATTTCAGAAATTGAAATTTTGGTCATGTCACAATAAATGCTAGGGGTATCGACTCGAGTCTCAGAAGATTTTTTTGACACCCGACACTTCTTGGTAAAAAGTCGTCGCCAGGTCGTTTTTGTGCAGAAAAAGCCAATAATTGTTTTTGATGGCAAAATTGGAAGGCATGATGGATATATGGGTGAGGAAAAATGCTAAGATGATCAATGAGACATCGATTGATTTTATGAGAGCCGATTGAGAATGAATTGAGAGAGATTTGATGTGCAATGAAGCCTTTTTGCTAGGAAATTCGTATGCCCCCATGAGTTGTGATTTTTGGACCAACTCAACCCTCTAGAAGGGGCAATTTGGGCTGAAAATGTGATGGTGGAAGAAAGCTAAGGTTATGGATCAAGATGAGGGGACAAAAAAGATATTTTTTGTGGAAAAATCAAGCCAAAGGGGCCCCTCACTCATCTCTCTCTTCCTTCTTGCTCAGCTGCCGTCCAAGCTCCTTTCATTTTCCAGCCCGTACGTGACGGCGAGAGCGAGAACCAACGAAGCTTCAAGGCCAGCATCTTCGTTTCTTCCCCACGCCAGCACGCCCACTTCCACTAACAATTGTCCCCTGGTCAATAGCCAAGTCTTCTCTCCTTTGCCCCTTCGTCCACCATTAGCTCGCTCTCTCCATTCTCTCGGCCAGCACACCCCAAACTGTTGGAAATTTATTTGTTAAAACAAAATGAGTGCTTTTTTCTTTGTCCCACATAGAAAATGTGGGAGCAGATGGGTCAATTTAAAAATGTGGGATTTCCTTTTGCAGTTAAAGGAGTGATTAGGTGGGGCTAGACCCCACCATACTTGCGTGCGGGTGTGCGAATAATTGCGGGAATAATTGCCCAATTTTGGCACGATTATTTGGCGCACTTAGCACTTTGCACGCTTGCGCGCCCGCGGTTTAATTAGCATTAATCCCTTGCTATTTATTTTTTATTTTTTAGTTCAAAGGTTGCCTTTTAATTTGAGAATTTCGGAAATGAAATATAAATGAAAATTCGAAATTCTATTTAAAAAAAATTAAAAAAATTATTCCGAATTTTGTTTGTGTCTTTTCAAGACAACCTTTGGAAAATTACTTATTCGGTTTTAACTTTCCCGAAGGGTTGCAATTGTTCGTTTTCGACTTCTTCCGAAGAGTCGCATTTGTTTATCCGAACAATTTTCTAAAGACATGTTTGTTCGCAATTTTCACGAAGAGTTGCAAGACTGTTTCATATATATACTTGTCATTTTTCGGAAAGAAATGTTTGGTCAATTTTGATTCTTCTTTATGAAAAACAGCAGCCAATTTTCGATTGTTTCTTAGAGAGACCCTAGAAAAATACTAGAATTGCTATTTAGTATTCTCATTCGAGACTTTGTTGTATCCTGGAGGATTTTTGCCGGTGACCATTAGCAACGTTGTGAGGCAAATAAATCCTTAAAGAAAATTATATCACACCTCAAATTCCGAGTTGTTTTACTCGATCCGATTTCATCGTTCAACCCATTTCGAAGCAATATTTTCCCAACAATTTTAAGGATTTATTTTGCTACAATGGAGTCGGAGACAATCAAAGTTATGAATCAAGATATGGTCAAACTGGACCGGTTCAATGTGAACAATTTTGCTCACTGGAGGGACAAAATGATGTTCTTACTCACTGCTCTAAAGATTTCCTACATACTAGATCCTAACTTGGCACCTATAGAAGATCCTAAGCCTACTTTCGATGGAGGACAGCCAAGTGCGGAAGCCATTGAGAGGGTTAATAAGGAAAAGAAGAAACGTGTGGAGGATGAATTACTTTGTCGATGACACATTCTGAACACACTCTCCGATCGTCTATACGACTTATTCATTGAAATGAAGTTGGCTAGAGAAATTTGGAATGCACTGGAATTCAAGTACAAAGCAGAGGAGTAAGGTACCAACAAATATCTAATTGCAAAGTATTTTCATTTCAAGTTTATTGATACTAAGCCCTTGCTGGAACAAGTCCATGAATTGCAAGTGATTGTGAATAAAATTCGTGCTCTCAAGATTGATATTCTAGAAGCTTTTCAAGTTAGAGCAATTATTGCGAAATTGCCTCCAAGTTGGAAAGACTATGGAAAAAAGGCTGATTCACAAGTCGGAGGACTTTACTTTGGAGCAAATATAGAAACATCTTCGCATTGAGGAAGAGTCACGTTTACGTGATAATTCTGTTTTGTACAATTCCAAGGTGAATTTTGTGGATAAAAAACGGAAACTTGGCCAGAACTTCAAAGTAAAAAGCGGGGGGCATAAATTCAAGAGAACACAAAAGAAGTAAAAAGGGTTGTTGTTTTGTTTGTGGCAAACAGGGACACTACACCAATGATTGCATTCACCGTAAGAGCATTTCAAAGGACAAGAACATTCCGGTGGTGAAAGCAGATATAAATCTGGTTGAAGAAAATTATGTAGCCAAGATTTCAAACATGCTTTCGAACATGAAAATTTCTGAAATCAATGATGCGATGGCTATGGTTTCTGAAATTAATTCTACCACTGTTCAATCCTGTTGGTGGATAGATTCTGGAGCAATAGTCCATGTGTGCAAGGACAAGTACATGTTCAAGCAATTTGAAGAAATTATTGACTCAAATGTTTAAGAGGTCCTGATGGCGAATAATGCTCTTGCAAAGGTTGCTGGAAAAGGCACGGTGGAGATAGACTTCACTTATGGAAAGAAGATAACTCTTCTTAATGTGTTATTTATATTCGAAATTAGGAAGAACCTAGTTTCTATTGATTTACTTTGTAAGAGGGGGTTTTGGGTTTTGTTTGGATCCGACAAGGTTATCCTCTCGAAAAATGGGCTGTTTGTTGGGAAGGGTTATGTCAATGATGGCATGTATCAACTGAGTATCAATAATAATATTTTTAGTTCTGCTTATATTGTCAAGTCTTCAATTTTATGGCATAGTAGGTTGGCACATATAAATATTCGTTATTTGAAGAACATGAGAAAATTAAACTTGATAAATTTTAATGGTGAATTTAATAAATGTGAAATATGTGCTAAGTCAAAACTTACTAAGAAGCCATTTCCTAGTGTTAAAAGAAATTCGAATTTATTGGATTTTGTTCATAGTGATATATGTGAATTTAATGGTATGCTAACACGTGGAGGTAAAATGTATTTTATTACCTTTGTGGATGATTGTAGTAGGTTCTTATATGTTTATCTCATGAGATCGAAGGATGAAGCATTTACCATGTTTAAGAAATATAAAGATGAAGTAGAGAATCAATTAGAAAAGAAAATCAAAGTTCTACGATCAAATAGAGGTGGAGAATATTTCTTAAATGAATTCTCTTCATTTTGTGAAGAACATGGCATTATTCATCAAGCTTCAGCACCATATACTCCACAACAAAATGGTTTAGCTAAAAGGAAAAATCGATCTCTTGGAGAAATGGTTAATTGTATGCTTTCAAATTCAAAGCTACCAATTAATCTTTGGGGGGAAGCATTACTTACTACATGCTATATTCATAATAGAGTACCTTCCAAGAAAAATGACATAACCCCTTATGAAATATGAAAAGGTAGAAAGCCAAATTTGTCATATCTTAAAGTGTGGGGGTGTTTAGCGTACTACCGAGCTCCAGATCCTAAGAGAACAAAGCTCGGTCATAATGCTATCAAAAGTGTTTTCGTAGGGTATGCTGAAAATAGTAAAGTTTATAGGCTTCTTGATTTAGAGTCTAATGTCATAGTAGAATCGAGAGACGTCGAATTCTTCGAGAATAAATGTTTTACAAGTTTTGAAATGATTGAAAATAATTCAAGATATATGGAAACTCAAAGTGATTTTCAAGAGAAAGAAACGAATTCTAAAGACATGATTGAATTAAGGAGAAGTACTAGAGTTAGGAAAATAAAAGACTTAGGTCCTGATTTTATTACTCATATTTTTGTTGTTGAAGGAGATGGAGATAATAATGTGGTAAATAAATACCCTTTAGTGTTAAATTTAGAAGATGATCCTGGAAGCTTTGGTGATGCTATGTCTTCTAGAGATGCTTCTTTTTGGAAAGAAGCTGTGAATGATGAAATGGACTCAATTATGTCCAATAATACTTGGGTATTAGTAGATTTACCGAAATGATCAAAACCTATTGGATGCAAATGGGTTTTTAGAAGAAAATATCATTCTGATGGTTCTATTCAAGCTTTTAAAGCTAGGCTTGTAGTTAAAGGATATAGACAAAAAGAAGGAATAGATTATTTTGACACATATGCTCCTGTTGCACGTATAACTTCCATTCGAGTTCTTTTTGCTTTAGCTTCCATTTATGATCTTTGTGTTCATCAAATGGATGTTAAAACTGCTTTATTAAATGGAGACTTAAATGAGGAGATTTACATGGAACAACAGGAGGGTTTTGTTCTTCCTGGAAATGAAAGAAAAGTATGTAAATTGATTAAGTCTCTTTATGGACTTAAGCAAGCTCCTAAGCAGTGGCATGAAAAGTTTAATTTGGTCATATTGTCAAATGGTTTCATCAATAATAGTGCCGATAGGTGTATATACTCTAAATTCACTAAAGATTATGGTGTCTTAGTGTGCTTGTATGTTGATGATATGCTTATCTTTGGAACGAATATGACTGGAGTTAATGAAACTAAGAAGTATCTAACTTCCATGTTTAAAATGAAGGATTTGGGTGAAGTAGATACTATCTTACGTATTAAAGTTAAGAAAAATAGTGGGGGTTATTCTTTAAGCCAATGTAGTTATGTTGAAAAATTATTAAATAAATTTCAAAATCTTGGTTTTAAAGAAATAAGTACTCCATTTGATTCTAGTATTAAATTAAATTATAATACTGGTAGAGCGGTGGCACAACTAGAATATGCAAGTGCTATAAGGTCTTTAATGTATGCGATGCATTGTACTAGACCCGATATTACTTATTCTGTATGCAAGTTGAGTAGGTATACTAGTAATCCAAGTACAGAACATTGGAGAGCTATTACTAGAAATTTTGGTTATCTTAAGAGAACTAAAAATTTATGATTGTTCTATAATAATTATCCGGCTGTATTAGAAGGATACACTGATGCTAGTTGGATTACAAGTGTGGGAGATGAGCGTTCCACTTTTGGATGGATCTTCACACTAGCTGGAGGTGCTGTATCTTCAGCGAGCAAGACACAGACATGTATAACTCACTTAACAATGGAATCTGAATTTATTGCTTTGACGGCAGCTGGGAAAGAGGCTGAATAGATTAGAAATTTGTTGTTGGATATCAAATTATGGCCTAGTCCTATGCCTCCTATTTCTATCCACTGTGATAGTCAGGCCACTTTGGCAAGAGCTTATAGTAGCACCTATAATGGTAAGTCTAGACACATTAGTCTAAGACATGAATATATGAGACAATTGATTAAAGATGGTACCATAACAATTGTCTATGTGAGGTCAAGTAAAAATCTTGCCGATCCTTTGACGAAGGCTTTACCAAGACATATGGTAATAACAACCTCACAAGAAATGGGGCTGAAACCCTTTAATTGAAATCACTAATAATGGTAACCCGACATTTTTCTAGAACATCACTAGGTACAAGGTTTAATGGATAAGAACAAGTTATTGAATGTGATTGTTTGATATTGACATAGCCCTGATATGAGAAGTCAGTATCGTCTGTTACGTTTTGTAGGTTGAATTGAATTCTTAATGAAGTATGATACAAGTTTGTAGTGTGTTGATAGTAACAGAAACACATGGTAGATACTTCACTTATATGAGCTTAGAAGTAGTGCCGCTTTTTACGAAAGTGAGGGTTGCTTTCTAGAGATCTCATGAAACAAGATCAAGCACAATGCCATAATAGTGCGGAGTAATATAGAAATTCTCGCTGAAACAAGAGGTTAGTGTATGTGTGGTATGTCCGGTTCTATTACATAAAAGTACAAGTTTAAAGCCGAGCTACTTGTCACTTTGATAGAGCTTTGATATACTTGCACTAAGTAAAAGTTTAACTCGAAAGAGACCTTTATGTATGTATATTAATCTTACTGAAACTTTGGCTATATGGTTCTTAAAATTTTTATTTTGAAATCTTTGTTTTACAAACAAAGTGGGGGATTGTTGGAATTTTGTTTGTTAAAACAAAATGAGTGCTTTTTTCTTTGTCCCACATAGAAAAGGTGGGAGCAAATGGGTCATTTTAAAAATGTGGGATTTCCTTTTGGAGTTAAAGGAGTGATTAGGTGGGGCTAGACCCCACCATACCCGCGTGCGGGTGCACGAATAATTGAGCGATTTTGGCGCGATTATTTAGCGTACTTAGCACTTTGCACGCTTGCGCGCCCGCGGTTTAATTAGCATTAATCCCTTGCTATTTATTTTTTATTTTTTAGTTCAAAGGTTGCCTTTTAATTTGAGAATTCCAGAAATGAAATATAAATGAAAAACGTGTTTGTTTGCAATTTTCACGAAGAGTTGCAAGACTGTTTCATATATATACTTGTCATTTTTCGGAAAGAAATGTGTGGTCAATTTTGAGTCTTCTTTCTGAAAAACAGCAGCCAATTTTCGATTGTTTCTTAGAGAGACCCTGGAAAAGTACTAGAATTGCTATTTAGTATTCTCATCCGAGACTTTGTTATATCCTGGAGGATTTTTGCCGGTGACCATTAGCAACGTTGTGGGGCAAATAAATCCTTAAAGAAAGTGATATCACGCCTCAAAGTCCGAGTTGTTTTACTTGATCCGATTTCATTGTTCAACCAATTTCGAAGCAATATTTTCCCAACACCAGCAACTTCACGGGATGTCCAGCGAAGACCCCAACTTCTGCCAACAGCCACGCGTCCCACGTGTGCCAGCGAAGCCCAGCCCGTGATCGTTTGCTCCACTTCCATCCGTCGTAGCCTCCACGCGTGGTCTTCTCCAGCCGGATTGTTGACCAAAGTCTAGACACTTGTTGCCACGTTCATCCTCTCCAGCGTCAAGAACTAAGACAGCTCCTGCTTTGCTGCGGCCGTTGCTTCTTCTCTCACCCGTGTCTTTAGCCCACAAGACCAAGAAGCCCAGCACGTCCCAGCAGCAAGTCCACAAGCCCAGCAAGCAGCCCACAGTTCAGCATCTTTAAGCCCAACTCTCCGCAAGCCCATGGTTAGAAGCAACCTAGTCCAAAGTAAGCCAACTTGAAGCCTATTTCAGTGGGCCCAGCAAGTTCAGCCCATCTTGGGCTTGTGAAGCAAGTCGGCCCAAGTTCGGCCCAAGCTCAGCTTTAGTTGTGGGCTTGCGTGGCTTGTAGTCCCAGCCCGAGTGTCTGCCGATGCCACCGAAAGTTTGGGTTTCGGCCGCCATCGCGGTGTTCTGGTCTTCACTTTGCATAAGTGAGTTTTACTCACTAATGCTTCCTTAATTTGCTAATTATACTTAAGGGTTAATTAGATTTAATTAAGTGCAATTATGTGGTTAGATTAGAATAGATTAGTGATTATTAGATAATTGTGATGCATGTTAGACAATTGAATTGTGCAATTAGCAAGTAGAGACGTACTATTATTTATTGAATGCTTCTCGATATTTTTCCTGACCCGTCTTGGGCTTCAATTAGGCATTACGGGCCTAAATTGGATTTTTAGTAATTATTTATTAATTTTCAAAATTAATTAATTATTTATTTATTTTCCGGCAATTAGGGAGGGACAGTCGACGGCCAAAATTTTATGCTAATTGTCGTGGCGTAGTCTATTTATTTAATTGAGCTTTATTTTGTGTTGAATTGAATTATTTGTGAAATTAGGAATTATTCTTTAATTGAATAATCTTTGGTTATTAATTGAAAAATAACCGAGCATTGGTTAATAATGACAAAAAGATTTGAGTGGATTACATAAAATGTGAGAGTTAGAGAAATAAAAAAATATTATATTTTGGTCAAGGCCAACCGTGTGTTGTTGACACCCGAAATTTTATCGGCATTTTAAACGTCCATTTAGTTTGCATAAAGAAAAAAAGCAAAAGAAAAAAATGAAATGAAATCTTGTGGGTAAAAAAAAGGGAAAATAAAAAAAGGAAACAACGAACACTTTTGTTGGGGGGTTTTAGCTCGCACGGTCGACTCTCTCTCTCTCTAAAAAAAAAAAAAAAACTAACTTTCTCTCTCTCTCTCTCTCTCGGGCTCTCTCGGATTCTCTCTCTGGTTTGCTCGATCGCGGGGACATCAGCAAAAACGGTGGCGGTTATAGCAACGGCGACGACACCAGCGTCTCTCTCTTCACCGGATCGGAGGCGTTCTTTTAAAGATTTCTCGGATTTCCTACGGAAACAAGAGAACCAATTTCTCCTTCTCGATCACTCTCTCGACGGGGCTCAAATCTTCGGCGGAAACGAGAGAACCGGTCTCTCCCTCTCAATCACTCTCGGTTCCAGTGTTTCTGAGAGTTTTTCGACGGATTTCTATCTCAGTTTGAGGCAAGGATTGGTGGCATCGGCGACGACGCTCGTGCTTAACCGATCTTCTCTTTGGATCGGCCTCACTGGATTGGTGAGCTCTCTTTCTATCACTCTCAATCCGTTAGGGTTTTGATTCCTGTTTCAATCCGTTCGGGTTATGGATTCTGAATTCTCTTTCTCATTTTTTTTCGCTTTTCTTTCCCAAGCTCTGGTCGGAGGCAAAGGTTTTCCTCCATTGGTGAGCAATTGGAGATCAAGTGCCGACGGTTGAAGATCGTGAGGATCTAATTCTTTCTCAGAGATCGGACGCTTGTTTGCTCGATTGGTGGTTCTCTCTCTGGATCGGGCTCGCTGGATCAGGTTCTCTCTCTATTTCTCTCTCTTGTTTGCTTTGTCTCGTGCACGATCTGTCGCTCTCTCACTCTTGGATTGCTCTCTGTGGCTTGATTGCTTTTTCTCACGCACGATCTGTCGCGTTGTTTTTCTCTCGGCTCTATCTTTGGTTCGATTAGGTAACATCTTTACTAACATTTAAAAGAATCATCAGAAACCAGTTGACGGAGCAATTCTCTAGGCTGTCTTATATATACGCTCTCTTGAACTGTTTGCTTTGCACATGGTATGGCACGCTGCTAATATCGAGTAATAACATGATGGTCATGACGATGAACTCCACGGATGCATCTTTTTTTGGTTGGAATATATAGTTCTCTATGTGATATATGCATATAAACAGAAAAGATGATGTTGGAATTGCTCTTGGTTGTTCTTAGCATTTTTGTAATTGTAATAGTTACGAGCTTACCTATATCAGATGCTGACATGCGGAGGGACATTGTTGGGATTATAAGTATTATCTCCAGCATATTTCTTTCTAATTTGATGATGGATTGAATCAAAATTTTGTTTTCTAGTTGTTACAATCGGCATGATTGGATATTAGAACTTAGATGGGTAGAGATATATCATTAGCCACAGCAATAAAGAAATTTAAATATCTTGAAACAGGAAGCATGTCATCTTGCTTGTTCACTTCATTCAATGGTCATTTTCAGGCTCCATAGGATTGATAGATATATCCTTGCATTTGATTTTCTTGTTTGGCCTTGTTCAGAAATGTAAGAAAGGTGGCTATCTTAACTCCCACTTTTGTAGATATAAGAAAGGGTAGATTGCTTTTCTTACCTTTTTTTATATGTTGATGCTGGTGCCATATTTTGATGTTACCTAAGCTTTTAGCATCTTAGTCCAGAGAAGTCCTGAATTTTTCTCATCTATACAGACGCTCGCTTTAAATACATGAGGTTTATTTTGATTGCTTTACTTCTCATCTTGATACGAGCTGGTTGTTGTGGTTTTCTGTGTTCGAAGTTTTCATGGAGGTTGAAGACAGTTCGATTAACTTTTCAATGAGCTATAGAATGCCCTAATCGGACTTCATTTAATATGGTTTTTGTCTGTCCAAAGTCTGGTCTAGAATCTGTGAAATATTTGTCTCTCTGTTTCGGATGACCTTCTGTGTAAATCACTTGATATGAACTGGTAGATGATGTTATTAGGACTTAATGTCTTCTAGATAATTGTAATAGGCATCTCAAGCTTTAAAATGACATTGCATGCCTGAATCGACCATTATTTGCCATGTTTAACATTTTTTTTTCTAATCCGTTCTGAAATTTGGAATTTTCCTTGGTCAGAAATGCATGTTCTCTTTTTGCGTGGGCCCGATTGTCTGCCACTTTCCTATGATCTTTTAAGCATAGATTTTGAGGTTGATGATACAAAAAAGTAAATCACTTGTGGAATGGTCTTGCTCTATTGTTCTCTTTTTTTTAGTAAAGTTCTGTTGTTTGATAATTGATATTAGATAATCCACCATCAAACCAATTTCCAACACTAATCACTTTGCGTAGTAGCTCATTTGTGTTCTACCGATCCAAACTTTGTGTGTTTTTGTTTGTAAAGATGTCCAGAGTTATGTTGTTCTTTAGTATCGATATTTCTTTGCTTGCTGTTCATATGTCCTGGTGTGTGGAATTGTTAAGTTGTGTCATTGATGTGCTGTTTGCTGTTCATGTGTGCATTTGCTGTGTTAACTAATGTTGAAGATGTACATAATATTAGTCCTCAAGCTGCTGGACGTGAGAAGTTCTGATATGAATGACCTGAGACTAATGTTATGTAGTTCTTGAGGTGCATAACTATGCATGGTGAGATGGGCATGTATGGATATGGATTGCTCATCAAATTGTCATCATTTCCAGCTTTGAATATAATAAGAATGTTTGCTGGCCATTTTGTTCTCATGGGGAATGGGAGGATTTTCAATGTCATTTTGGGAGTGTTCTAGTTGTGTGAATATATAGAGAGATGCCGCATCGATTTTACATTTGTTTTTCATCAAGTTGGGGCAATTCAAGGCTTGAAACATATAAGAAATGATAATATTCCATGTTGCCCTGTTCTATGGTAGATTGACTAGTTCATATTCTAGTATTTTTGGAAATTCATGTGTTGATATGATGATAGTGTCTCTATGAGATCTATTTGGGATATCACCTAGAATTTGATCTAGAGACTTTGTGACTTTAGTTACTCTTTTTTAACACAAAAGATGTCTTGCTTTTGATTGTTTGGATACGTGATGATTGTTTCTTTCATTTGTATGCATCTAATCATCCAGATTTCTTAGATTAGGTTTAGAATAGGATCCCGAAGGTGGAGAAGGCGTGAAGTTGGTGGAGGTCGATGTTCACTCCAACCATTATTATGTAATATTCGTTTATCTCCCGACACATGTCTCGGGTTCCTTGTGTTGTATAAAACCCGACGAGTTGCGGGTTTTCCCTTTTTTCCTCATTTTTCTTAATTGTGTTTTATCTTTTATATTTTTTTAGGATTGCGTGATAGATTTACTGCTTTTCTTGATTATTTACCTAATGTCTTGCAATTTCAATTTCTCTAATTGATTCATTTTATTGTTTTTCTTAGAATTAGAATAGAATGAAAGTAATCCATCATGCATGATCACTTAGTATAAAAATGATGATCCCGAAAATGTAAAAAGAAATGCATGGACATGTTAGAAAAAATACAACATACTGTTTACGTATCGAAAGGGCATTAATAGCAATATTAGCGTAAACCAAGTCCCCGAACCTAGATATCTAGTTGCGTAGGAATCGAGGGAACACTCCCGATCCTCGATTGGGTTTTCTAGCCGACTCCCAAAAATGAGGTTAGTGGCGACTCCCGTCTATTTTTAGGTTGTCATAAATGATTAGACCGTATAAAATTCATTGTCATGCGGGATATGAGCTTGGGAGAGCTCGTGATCTTGTGATCAAATACCCTTAAATCTGACCTTTCCCCTCGAACATTCGAGGGCAGTGAGATCGGGTCGCAACATGTGCCCATGCACAGGTACTTTTGTTAGAAAAGAATAAAAATGGGACAAATTGATTATACATTCGAAGTATCACGCGAAATACCGGCTCGGTGACCTTATACGTCATTTTGTAGACATATAGTATCCAATATTGGCTCGGTGACTCTATAGGTCATTTTCTAGACATACGGTATCCAATACTGACTCGGTCACCCTATAGGTCATTTTGTTAACAGATGGTATCCAATGTCAGCGCGGTGACCCTATAGGTCATTTTGTATATGGACGACATGCCATAACAGCACGGTAACCAGATGGGTTATTTTGTAGAATGGACGTTATGATGAATATACTCTGTGACTTATAATGTCATTTAGAAGAATGAGTCATAAAATACTGGCTTAGTAATCCGAGAGGTTATTTCGAAGAATGGACAGTATTGATTGAAATGACCATGAATGGTTCGACTAGCACGTAATTAACTAGGTCGATTGAAATGACCATGAACACTCCTCATTTAACTTCACAGTTTCATAATCCTTCAATTTCCTTTTGTTTGCCAAAATCTTCTTAAATATTTTTGCATAACTAGGCATTTGCGCTAAGGTATCTACAAAAGGAATATTAATGTGTAATTTTTTAAATACATCAAGAAATTTAGAAAATTGCTTATCTATTTTGTGCTGCTGGAATCACTGAGGGAATGGAATTGGTGGCATATATGGCTTGGGATTATCTGGAAAAAATTTACTCTTACTTGTCTCCTTTGATTGTTTATTGATTACCTCCTCCTTGTCTTTGAAAATCTCATGTTTGACATCTTCTTCTCCCACTTGTTTACCACTTCTTAGGGTTATAGCCTTTATGTTTTCAATTGGATTTTTCTCTATGTTGCTCGGCAAAGAACCTTGTTGTCTCTCTGACATCATTCTTGCTAACTGACCCACTTGCATCTCCAAATTTTTAATTGAAGCCTCTTGGTTTTAAAATCTTACATCCGTGCTTTTGATGAAGTCATGAGTCATGTTAGCAAGTTTGGTGACTATATCTTCCAAATTTGACTTAGTCTCTTATGATTGTTTGAATCTCGGTGGTCTCGTCACATTCTGATTATTCCATGAAAAATTTGGATGATTGCGCCATCCCGGATTGTACATGTTGGAGTAGGGATTATTCTGTGACCTGTTAAAACTCCCAATAAAGTTAGAATTTTCACTAGATTGTTTAAAAGTATTACCTACCTAACACTTTGTGCTAACATGTCCTCCACCACAAAAATCACATGTCAAATCCTGAATTTTCATTGCTGAAACACTCATATTATCTAGCTTTTTGTTGAGTGCTTTAAATTGTGCAGCATTTGTAGCAAAAGCATCCACTTCGTGAACTTCGCTAGCTTTTCGCATTGGTAATCTCTCAGTAGGCCATTAATAACTATTGGACGCCATCTCCTCTAATAGATTGTAGGATTCTCTTAGTGTTTTATTATTTAGAGTTCCTCCTGCAACTGCATCAATCATAGAACGAAGATTTGTATTAGAGCCATTATAAAAAGTTTGTACCTGCATCCATACGGGTAGTTTGTGATATGGGCATCTCCTAAGAAATTCTTTGAATCTTTCCCATGTTTCATATAATGATTCATTATTCATCTACATAAAATTAGTAATATTGTTACCCATTTTCACAGACTTTGCAGGTGGAAAGAACTTACCAAGAAATTTCTGAGTCATATCATTTTATGTAGTAATTGATCTTGCAAGAAGATAAGAAAGCCACTCTTAGCTTTGTCTCTAAGAGAGAATGGAAATAATCTCGATCTAATAGCATCATATGTAACTCCATTATATTTAATGGTATCATAGATTTCAAGAAAAGCATTGATGTGAGCGTTTTGGATCATCGCTTAGTAGCCCACTGAGTTGCATTGATTGTTGAAGCATTTGAATGAGTGACGGCTTGATCTCAAAGTTG
This sequence comes from Eucalyptus albens, assembly GCA_014182695.1. Classification (NCBI taxonomy): domain Eukaryota; kingdom Viridiplantae; phylum Streptophyta; class Magnoliopsida; order Myrtales; family Myrtaceae; genus Eucalyptus; species Eucalyptus albens. Next base: position 18,574,358 of record CM024646.1, read on the forward strand.
TTTGATTGAATTGTAGGTCTTTTGATACTTAATGTGGTGCCTTGAACTGTTGGTGCAGCATAATCTCTTAAGAGTTTACGTGGATTTTCATTATCACCGTCTGCCATCTTCTTAGTGTGATTTCTTTGTTCTCTTAGTCACCTTATGAATGTATGCTCAATTTCTAGATCAAGTTCAGCAAGTTTCCCCTGTTGGCTACGTGTCATAAACCGATGTACACCCTAAAAAATAAAACAAAACGAAAGCTAGATTAAACTTAGAATTATTCGGTATCAATATTAGTTAGTATTAAACAAAAGATCCCTGGCAATAGTGCCGAAAACTTGTTCGTAAAATTCTAAATGCAAGTGAACGTGTCGAATAAATAATATAATGATAATAAAGAGTATTGTCCCACGGAGATTAATGATTAATAAACTAATTAAATACTAAGATTGATTTTAAAATTTATCTAACTGATCAAATTATAATTGAGAATAAATTAAAAACAGAATTTGGAGACTAAATGCAGTAAATCAATTAGATAAATATGTTAGAGTATCCAATTTTACCATAACCACTAAATATGAATTTCAGATTGTTGTGGGTACGAGAACGATATCAAACATGTGATAGCGGAATTTCCTAATCTATTTATTATCTTATCTCTATGTATAGCAAACCTACTTAATTTATTAATCCACTATATATCTATGTGAATTAAAATAAACATAAGTACATTAAAAATTATGAATATTCTCGGCTTATAATGAGTCTTTTGGATCACCTTATCACCGAAAGCTACATTAATAATGCGGTATATTTCTATTCACTTTTAATTCATGGTTATATATTATAATGAGTAATTGCATATTATTTCTTCTCAATCTCAAATATGCACATCAGATCATTCAAGTGGTGGCTAGTCTCTCAAAAGCATTATGCACAATAATATATAACTCACATGAATGAAATCAATTGTAAAATATAAAAATCATGAAATTCACATCATCATGGTTAGGTTACATCGTAGCCCTAACAAAAGAAAATTAGAACATAGCATATAAAGAAATAAAAATATAAATTAAACTCAGCATCTTGAATCAAAGAACAAGAATTCTGTCACCATTTTTGTCTTTTCTTCAAAATACTTGAAAAACTGTTAGAACCATAAAAAACGATCTAACAAAAACCTAGCTGCCCCCTCCATGTTCTTCTATTTATAGGATATATCCAAGATCCTTATCTCCCAACGCTTGCAGATAACATTAGGGAATAAAATCAAGGATTCCCTAATTTGATATCCATCTTCCATTGCTTTTTATTTGAATTCCTGATTTTTGCCATTCTTTTCCTTATCTTTTCCATATCTCATTATTCTGCATAAACAAGGAAAATTCGAATAATCAGAAGGAAATCCAAATATTTTCTCATAAATATTGCATTATTTTTTGCTTATAATAGGTAAAATAACTCTATTTTTATAGAGTTATCAGTTTGTCACCAAAGTTCCTTCACTAAATGATGGTAGTTGTTGGAAAAGTTGGTAATTTTAAAAAGAATTGATAAGTTTGTATAAAAAAACTTGGTAACTTTAACCCATTGGCGAGAAATAAATATTCATAAGCTATCAAAACTGTATGAAATATTAATATAAATGTTATAAGTAGACTCCAATTAGAGTACGTAGCTCAATCAGCCTCGTGATAAGGTCTTCACATTTTTCAACCATCACCAATCGCTGATGGCGTTTGCTGCCACCTAGTCCTCCACCCCTCCTCGCGTCTCTCTCGCTCACTCTCCCATGTGTTATACATTTACTAACCTGTTTTCTATAGAATAAAATTAGTTTGACTTTAACCTTTTTTTTATAATAAAGAAATTATGGACTAAACATACCTTGTCTAACATACTAGAAGTCATTTTAAGGACTGATTGAGAATAGGTTAGAATTAGAGGAGTTGATTAAAAAAAATATAAAATAAATGAAGGATCCAATTGAATGTATTCATCAATATAAAATAAACATACCACGTATAACATACTTTTGAACGGTGATTTCTACGCCAAACACAAATCTACTTTTTTTTTCAATGAGTAAACAAGAGTTGTAGTCATCAGTAAACAAAACCGTCTTTTAAACGGTGATGAAGAATTATGAAGAGAAGAGAGAATGAAAATACTATTTTTCAAGTTTAGGAATTGAACCTTAGTGGAAATCTTCATGGACGTGAGTATCTGAACAACACTTTATCCCAGAATCGATAATAAGCAAATCTCCATGATTTGATAAACAATATTGGACCACAAAATATCCAAAAGCCAACCACAAATCCAAGCGGTATGCCCATGTAAAACCACGTCTTCTCGCTATCATCATTGTCACCATCATCATCTGTGTCACTTTGGGTTGGTACACTACCCACTTTTTCTGGCCCATTTGTCATAGTTGAGCAATTTTTGTCGAGTAGAAGTCCGCATAATCTAAGGTTTCCTTCGAAGGAATTTTTGGAAAACGTGAGAAATTGTCCTCTTGTTGGGATGCTTCCCACAAGTTGATTGTTTGAGAGGTTTAGAAACGAAAGGAAATGAAGATTCACAAGCTGAGCTGGTATGGTTCCATTGAGGTAGTTCCATGATAGGTCCAACGACTCAAGCTGATCCAGATTCCCTAAAATAGGAGGAATTGAACCCAAGATGGCATTGTGTGATAAGTTGAGGAAATAAAGTGCCTCAAGATCTCCAAGTGTTTTTGGTATTAAACCCTCGAATCTGTTGCTCGAGAAGTCAATTGATGTGAAAATAGTCAGAATTTTGACAAGTTCTAAATCCAAACCTTTGACGGTTACACTCACTGTATCTTGATAATAGAGCCCACTCCATTGCAATGACTGATATTGTAGGTGATTGAAGTCAACATTAGTCTTCATAGCCTTCCAAGATGCGATAAGACTCGCAGGTAGCGTGCCGCTAAAATTGTTTGAAGAAAGGTCAATTATTTGAAGCATTTGCTAGGTGCTGGGACTATGCGGACATCTAATTTCGCCGTGCAATTTGTTGGATCGTAAAACAATGACACGGAGATCCAATATAGCCTCAAAATGGCAAGGAAATGTCCCATCTATTTGATTGTCCCCGATGTTCACGATCTCCAACGACCTGCAATTTGCCAACGACAATGGAATCTGCCCGTGCAAGAAATTTTCACTGACATCCAATGTACGTAGATTGCATGATGTTGGGATATTTTGCGGAATATTGCCAATTAATTGGTTATTCCTTAGATTCAATACACTGAGGGACTCCATCATTATACAATTAGGAATAGTTCCGTTCAGATGGTTATATGATAAGTCAAGCACTTCGAGTGTATCAAAATAACTAATGTTGCAAATTGATGTCGGGATGGACCCATAGAAATTATTCTTCGAAAGGGAGAAGAAAATAATGGATAATGGGTCGATTATATCCGGAATACCAGAACTAATATTGTTACTTGATAAATCCAAGTAGAGAGCATTTATGGATAATAACAAGGGCAGTAGGTTCCCTCTAAGCATGTTTGAATGGAGGTCGATCATAGGCACAGCAAAAGTAATATTGTGCGGGGTTTTGAAACCTTCAAAAAAATTAGAGGAAAGATTGAGACTATAAAGACCTTTGATTGTCCATATCCATCGTGGTATCTCCCCTTGAATAGAATTATGGGAGAGGTCGAGGCGCTGCAAATTGGACTGGTTAGCCAAAAACTGAGGCCATATCCGTAATTGGCAAGAAGCCAAAATTAAAGTAACAAATTTAGGGTAAGAGGATGCAGCAGCAGAAGCAGGCACCATAGCATTAATGGACAAGCCACTGTACGATAGATCAAGATAAGTTAAATTTCCTAATCCCTGAAGCACGTTGATATTCATTGAGCCACTGAAATTATTGGAAGACAGTAAGAGGTCTCTAAGCCCTTGCAGTTTGAACATGGATGCTGGTATTGACCCTTGTAACTGGTTGCTTTCCAAATCAAGTTTACTCAGTTGATATGAAGAGACATTCGGATATATGATAAGCTGACCATTAAATCTATTGTGTGAAAGGGATATCACCTCAAGTCGGGGAAGTGTAAACAGAGCAGGGGGAATGCTGCCTTCCAATGAATTGCCTTCTGGGTATATTGTTTCGAGGTGCAGAAGGTCTTCCCAACCAACGGAGGTGATACGACCCGTTAAAGTGTTAGAAGATAAATATATATCGATCAGATTTCTGGATGAACCAAATGGTGGAATTGAACCAGTAAAACTATTATAAGACAAGTCCAAATAAGTCAGCTCCGATAGGTTCTTCATTGAGCTCGGGATCGACCCACTCAAACTGCACTCACGCAAGCTTAACCACGACAATTTTCTTAGATTACCGATTGAATCAGGTATCCTCCCTGAGATACTGGTTTCATACATGACCAGAGTCTCAAGAGAATTATCCTCCAGATAATCGGGCAAACAACCCTGAAGGAGTATGTTGGCTGATAGGTCAAGGGTTTGAAGTGTTCTCACCTGGAAGACTTTTTGAGGAAATTCCCCCCATAGGCCACAATCATATAGGCTTAGTATTTTCAAGCTGGAGAAATTTGCTAAGAAACTAGGAACTGTGGTGAACAAATTGTTGCCACCGAGTTGAATGACCGACAGATTAGCAAGACTCATAAGAGAAGCATCAATAGGACCAGATAGAGAACAATAAGACATGCTCAGCACCTCAAGTTTTGGAACTGAAGAAGACAACGCGTCACACCACTCACTTCCCTCAGCATACACATTGACCCTATCAAGGTACAACTCCCTCAACTCCCCCAAATTCCAAATCAGCGACCTCAAATTGGGCTTCTCAAGTTCTAGTGAAGCCGTCCTGAGATCAAGAGTACGTAGCTTTGTCAAGCGCGATAGCTCTGCAGGAATCTGCCCAGCAAATCCGGTTGAGGACAAGTTGAGATATTCCAAGCGGCTGAGATTTGCGAGGCCCAACGGAATTTCCATGGAGTTGAAATCGTTGAAAGCCAAGTTCAAGCTTCGAAGGAACACAAGCCTGAAGAGACTTGACGAACCATTGATTCTGCCAGAGATCGACTCGTTGCTCAAATCGAGTCCCACAACGAGACCGTCCTCGCACATCACGCCACTCCATGAATTGGCACTTTGATCCCATTGTACTAGCTTGGAAGACTCGGAGGCATTGAAGATGAGGTTGTTTCTCAGCTCGAGCAAGAGTGATCTCTGGTCGATGCCAAGACACTGGGCTAAAGCTGAAGCCCTAGCTACGTCGGAGAAGATGGAGATTGTGGATATAGCAAGAAGAAGCCATGAAACGATCGAGCGGTTCATTGGAAGAGGTGTAAGAAGGGCGCGGGAAGAGGGAGCAGGGAAGAGGGAATCAACCGAAAAGAAGAGGACACTTTGGAGTGGAGGAGTCGTCCTACTTTAAGTGCATTCTAGGGTCAATTTTAGGAATCATTAGTCACCAAATTTGACTTTTAACACTTTCAAAAATTCCTAGTAAAAATTGACGGCATTGCGCAACAAAGTGACATTCTTTTTAATCCTAATTTTCCAATCGAAACCAAAGACCATATTAATGTTTTCTAGGACAAAAGGAAAAATAAAAGAAATTTGCCTAAGATATTGAAATTAGAACTTGACATCCCTTGAAAATAATTTTGGCTCACCTTATTTAACATCATAAAACCAATGACATCATGTGATCATTGTTGTCTTTGTATGTGAACATTAACCATGCAAAGATCGGTTAAAAGCGAACAACATAGATATTATATCCAACTATTTTATTAAATATGCAGATTCAAGGAGATAAATAAAATGATTTATTTATATTTGAGTTTTATTTGTAAAAATTTTTAAGACCATGAAAGAAGCCAAAAAAAAAAAAGAGTCTAGAATCATTTCAACCTTAGGATTTTACCTTTCATATACAATTTCATAAAAATTTTGTTAAGTTTAAATTTAACTGATAAATTATGGTAATTACGGGAATAGTTGGCAGATGATTTCTCTTATATTAAACTGAAAGGAAGAAAAAGGAAGAAAACGGAAAAAAGGCAAAAGTAAGACGCTGAAAAATGGGCGTTATCTTTACTTCGAGTGGTATAAAGAGTAGTACAAAGGAAAAAAAAAAAGGAAAATCCACAAAGGTTTTAAATTAAAAGAAAGAAAAGAAAAAGCGAACTAGTGTAGACGCAGGGGATTGATCCATCGTGCACGTCGGAGGATAACCATGGCCCACCTATTCCCGTCCAACGGATAATTCCCATACTTCGCTCCCTTCATGCAACTTTTACTATATTTAATAGAAATGCGTGTTGGTTGGCTAAAGGAGCAATCGACGCATGGCACATCTTGATAGTCACTTTGGAGTTTTTCTTTTGGTATTGTATATTGATACATTTGAAGGTTTTCTTCCTTCTTTTTTTGCTTCGTAGTGAGTTTTCCTATGCTAAGAGTGGCTTGATAGAGATTTTTTAGGCTTTTAATTTTTTCTTTTTGGATTGAGCAGAGTTAGCTTCCAATAAGACTCGAAATCAAGACCATAAATAGAGGAGCAAACTCTCTTGCAATCTAAAACAACACTCGGTTGTTAGATTTTAAATGTAATTAAATTGTCAAAATCTTATCTTAATTGAAAGAGATCTCATTAAGTAATTCATAAATAAAAATCAACCCTCCAATGAGCACCGCATTGCTCTAGCTAATGAAAAGCTCTATCTTCTCTTTTGGTCCAAGATTTTGACAAGATAACAAGAAAACTAGTTATCATAGCATTGACGAGCGCTAAAGAAACATTAGAAAGTTGAAATCTCTTTTTTAGACAACCTTGATGAAACTGAATGGAAATCCAACTTGAATTGTGGCACGTTAAACTAAGTCACCCCATGGTAATCAACTTTGGCTACTTGATAAAAAAGTGTTTGACTTGTGTGCTCACAGCTGCCTAGACACTTTTAAAGATGACGACTTCTTGTGGTTGCTCTCGAAGATGAAAATGCTCAAACATCACATCTTTACTTAATCTTTATAATGTGTTACAGTCAATGTGTATATATACCCAAACAATATATACAGGAAAGAAAGTAATCTAATTAACAAGCAAATTAGTTATCTTAATCTAACAAGGAAATTCTAGGAGATAATTAAATGTCAAAGCAATATCCCTAACATCTAATAATGTCTTTAATAAAATCTTTCGAAAGGAAATTCTCTAATATTCATAAATAAATAGCCCGTAAAGATGACGACATGTGAGAGAGGCATCCAGAAAATTTCGTGCGAAATGGGCAATTTCAAGAACAGAGAAATGCAGGGGAGGAGGAGGAAAATAGGGGATGCATCGTGTTGGAAATAGGGAGCAGTCAAAGAAAACGTCCGCTGGCGGGGACGATTCTGTCTAGTATTAACGTAAGTTGTGGGACTGATGATGTTTCTTACCCTGTGGACTCATGAGTATTGAGATTAGGAGCAGAAACGCGTTTGTGTCTGTTGGCTTTTCTTTATTCGTTTGCGGATTTCTTGGTGTTAATTTATGTGATGCTGGCCAGACCAAGAAAAATCAAACTTCCATGGAGAGGATATGACCAGCTTTTTTAGTGATGAAAATAGAGATAGTTAAATGGTGCCCATATCCAAAGGGTGGTTTAGTAGTAGGACAATCGAGATATTGCGCTTCTAGAAGCATAAGATTTTATGTGTGGTCCATTCTTGTCACAGCCACTAAAGGCAAGATTGAATCGGAGATGTGAACTGGCCCATTTTTTTTGTATTTTTATTGAAGATAGTTGACGGACAAAAGATTGCTGAAAATATCACAAGTTCTTTATTGAAAGAATGGAAAATAACACGAAAAACTCATAATTGGTACACCTATAACAAATTTATCTTAAACTAATTTTTTGACCTCCAAAAATCTCAAGCCCAAGTTGGTACATCAATGACAAATTTATCCTACATTTTTCCATTAAATTTTACCGTCAACTTTCTAAGCTTAACAAGTATACTAGTTTAGGGTTTTACTCTCCATTTTTCATAGATGTACTGGTTAGGAGTTTTTCGTAAAATTCAATTTTATAGAAACTAACATAGGATAAATTTATCACACGTGAATCAATTTTGGGTTTTTTTTTTTTTTGTAATCAAAAAATTAATTTAGGATAAATTTATTACAATTGTACCAGTTAGATGTTTTTTATGGTCAAAAATTAGTTTTGGGCAATTTTATCGCAGTTGTAATAGTTTGAGATTTTTTCGTGATATTAGCCCTTAGAAAAAAGTACCTTTTGGATCACTTGTTAAAGCTTGATAAGTAATTGATAATGAAAATTTTCTATCAATTGAGAGTTGTTCTTTTATTAATGTGTGCTTGTGTCTACTTAAGTGTTCCTACTAATTTAGTGATCTTTACTAGTGTGCAAATGATTCTTATTACTCGACTCAATTTAATTATATCGTAATTATACTGTGGATTTGCACTCGGAACATATCTGTTGGGGCTTACTTCCATGGTAGTTGCAAGGTAATATTTATTATCCAAATTTTCTTTGCTCCACACTAAGTAATTTCATCTTGCACAAACTCACGACCATATGCAGGATTCCTTTAAACGAATGTCCAATGATGACCGAGACTGATTTCTAAGAGGTTTTGGGAATATTTTTCTGCCGGTACATGAAAGAGGTTTAATCCATCAAGTTGATATTCATATTTGAACAATACTATTGTCACGGCTTGTGATTCTTCTGTACTCACATATCCTCGTGAGTAGAGCTTGGGGTTATCAGGTGAATAGTGAGTGATGCAGAAGGATGAATATAACTAATTTGTGGGAGTGGCGTCAGGATGGTTAATGCTAAAAAATCTAGGAAAATAGAACCGATATATTTCCACGAAGCTCTGAAAGTGAGGTTGGCTTCTTGTGCACAAACTGGTCGGGAGCTAATGCTATCCTCCTAATGAGGCCATGGCAAGCCGAAACCAGTTATTGTGCCTAAAGTGATCTGTTATCCCACTTGTCGGATTAGACACCTGAGTTAAAATTGGGCATGGTACGATCCAATATGAGGAAGTTATTCACTGTATTGTTCTCTAAAATAAGCATAGAATAAAGGTTGGCATGATGTTATTTGCTCACCGGACGCCGCACAGGCTATTCTACAGTCAAGGAACTAGAGGCCTGTGACACTGAACTTAAAAATTTAAGATTGAACATGTCATTCAAACTCGATCACGTTGAAACTCAACCTTTCTAGATTAAGTTTGACTTGTGAATTTCTTTTATAAACTTGAAATGACTTAGTTTGATTCGACTCGATTATCATAAATGAGTTTTTGTCGGAGCTTGATTCAAGCTTGAGCTCAAATTTGACTTTCATAAAATTAAAACTGATGAGGCTTCGACTTGACTTAGTCTCGCACTTCAACTCGTGATGTTAAAAAACATACATCTTCATTACAGTTAGATCGATCATGTGTTAGTCCATGACAGGCGAAGAACATCGTATTAACACTAGAATTTAACATTTCCATAAAATTTACAAAATGTAATTGCAGCCAATCGAAATTAGCATACCTTATTTTTCATATAACATGATTGTTGACTTGAAAGCGGCCCCTTAATCACTAGTCAGACCAATGATGCAGTGAACCAGTCGACAAGGTCCAACTTCAAGCCCGTGAATTGAGCTCCATTCGAACGTAAAGAATGTTCTTAGAGCTGGGAAGACTGCACCTTTAGTCCAGTTTGACGGTGAAGAATCTTTATTAAATACGAACGTGAAGAATGTGTCTGATTGAAGGACTTTCCGACAATCGAAATTATGAAAAGGAAAGACAATTGAACTTCAATAATGCATCACAACCAAAGTACACGCATTAGCTTTCAGTTGATTTTGACTAGAGAATGCAACAATGTCGTTTCAATGGAGCTCCCAGATTCGGTGTTCTATAAAATTCCGTTGACAAATAAAATGGAGTTTTTCCTGTCGAAGGTAATTAAGTAACGTCGACAATAAATTCTAAATATTGATGATGCTATGTAAAAGTGATCAATAGCTAGTTATTTCGGTTAGCAATTTGAAATTAGCAATGAAATAACAATTTTATCATTGTCAAACTCAACTATTTATTATCACTTGTTTTTAGATTTTACAAATGGACCCATAAGTAAATGTTACCAATGAAGTAGCAATTTTAATGTTCTTAGCGCTAGGAAAATTGCACCTTTAGTCTAGTTTGGCGGGCACACGCATGAACGATCTTTATTTTATCCGAACGTAAGGAATGTTTCTGATTGAAGGACTTTCCGACAATAGACAACTATAGAGAGGAAAAACAATTAAACTTACTCCAATAATGCATCACAACCAAAGTACACGCATTAGCTTTCAGTTGACTTTGACTTGAGAATGCAATCTCGTAGCTTCAGTGGAGCTCCCCAGTTCGGTGTTCTATAAAATTCCGTTGATGAATTAAACGGAATTTTTTTCTATAAAAGGTAATTACGTAACATTGATAATAAATTTAAAATACTGACAAAGATATATAAAAAGTGATCGATAGCTAGTTAATTCGGTTAGCAATTTGAAATTAGCGATGAAACAACAATATTATCGTTGACAAATTCAACCGTATATTACCACTTAGATTTTACAAATGGATGCGCAAGTAAATGTTACCAATGAAGTAACAGTTTTATTACCCACAAATATGATAGTAGACTAAAACTTATTTTTATATTTTACAAGTGAATGTATAACTATTTTTAAGTTACCGATGAAATAACAATCTTACTATCTACAAACCCAATAATAGAAAGTCATTTATCATGTTGTGATTAAGTTTTGAGTAGTAAATGTATAACTAGAACATTTAAGGTTATAAGTCACTAATATTGTGGCAAAATATCGCCGTATCATTAACTTCTTAGTCCCCATGCACCACTCTCTTAAGTTGACTTGACTTACGAATGCAAATTCATCATTCCCCACTTTCTACAGCACAAGTTCCCTTCTAGAGAGCATATATTCATATCTCCCATTTTATATCTACAAGATGTATTGTAATCAGGACCCGATTTTTCTGTTTAATGTTTACTATTGGGAAAATAAGGAAATCAAAGATGGAGCTCTCGGACTCGGTTTTCCTGTTACATTTGGACTGATCTTCGCAAATTAAGGAAAATGAAGACATCAGCCGAGGAGATCACCCGTACAACAAAGGTGATCCGCGTTTCTTGGTCATTATGTTTGCATTCTCACACATATGTCAGATTTTTCTCCTTTCAAACTAAGGTCAAGCCCTTATTATGCCCATCAAATTTACCATTGATTGTGGAACAGTTTCTCTAATTATCCTGTCTAATGATTTAGAGCTAATCTCATGTACGTTTTGGCCTTTGAAATATATAAGCAACATGTTGGGATTTCGAGCAGCAGTGCACTACTACTATTACCATTCTGAGCTTGCCTCCACTGACGCAATCCTCATGAGGTTGCGAGATTCTTCTATGATCTCCCTAAGGGTGTCAGGTTCGATATTGGCTCGAGCTACATGACCGAGTAATTTAGGCAAGTGGCCGTATACCACTGGAACAATTGGCACATGAAATGGACAGAATCGGGCGCGAGTACTTTGGCAACCCTTGGTCCAGCTACTACTACTACTTACATTCTCTTTGTTTTTACCGTCATTAAAGCCTTCTTTGCTGTTTACATATTTTATCATTCCAAGAATTAACCTACCTCAACAACTCAGTTCCCAAAACATAATTTAGAAAAATCTTCTTAGACCAATAAAATTTGAAACATGCTTGGTTTCATTTTTTGATATCACTTCAACCGCTATTCATAATTGGCTAGATTGCTTAAAACTTGCATTTTCTTTGCTGTGCTGCCACATGGAACTAGTCCATGATAGACAAAGAGCATCTTGTTAACTTTGGGATTTGATATTTTTAGAAAACTTACAAAATTTCATTCCAGCTAATCGAAATTAGCAAACCATATTGTTCACACAACATGATAATTGACTTGAAAGCGGCGGTAATCACTAGTCAAACCAATGATACAGTTTCGACCAAAAAAAAAAAAAAAAAACGATGATACAGTGAACCAGTCAACCAGGTTCAACTTTAAGCCCTTGAAATGGGTTGGAATTCGAAAACCTTTCGAGATTGAAATTTTCAAACCCAAAATTTATGTGCACCTTCTAAGAGTGGAGCTGGGAAGACAATAGCTTTGGTCCAATTTGGTAGGCACATGTGTAAAAAAAATCTTTATTTTGTCTGAGGTTGAAGAACTTTTCTGATTGAAGGACTTTCCGACAATAGACAATAATGGAGAGGAAAAACAATTGCACTTATTCCAATAAAGCATGACAACCAAACTACATGCAATAGCTTTCAGTTTACTTCACTAGAGAATACACAATTGTTGTTTAAGTGAGGTCCCCGGTTCGGTGATTTATAAAATTCCATTCACGAATAGAACGGGCACATGCGTAAAGAATTTTTATTTTATCCAAACGTAAAGAATGTTTCTAATTGATGGGCTTTTCGACGGTAGACAATTATGAAAAGGAAAGGCAACTGAACTTACTCCAATAAAATATAACAACCAAACTTCACGCAATAACTAGAGAATGCTAAATTGTCATTTAAGTGAGCTCTCTTATTCATCATTTATAAAATGCAGTCAATCAGGTCCAACTTCAAGCCCATGGACTAAGGAAGAATTTGAAAACCTTTCGGAATTGGAATTTTCAAACTGAAAATTTCCTTGCACCTTCTTAGGAAAAAGCTGGGAAAGCCTTTGGTCCAGTTTGGTGGCGGGTAAACACCAGTTACACATCTTAGAAAATCATGGAGAGGAAAAACATTGAACTTGCTAACTACAATGAAGCATAATGACTAGTAGTTTTCAGTTGACTTGACTAGGAATGCAAAATTGTCCTTTCAGTGGAGCCTCTCGGATTTATAAAATTCTATTGACGAATAAAACGGCATTTTTTTTCTATGAATTGTGATTGTGTAATGTTGATAACAAATTTGAAATATCGATGATTAGTAAAACATGATCAATAATTTGTTGATTTGCCTGTTGTAATTAGCGATGGAATAACAATTTTACCATTGATAGACTCTAGTATATTTCCATATTCTTTGTAGATTTTATAAATGGACACATAAATATAAGTTGCCAATGAAATAACAATTTTATCGTCCACAAATCTAATAGTTGATTGACACAAACTTTTATAATTTACAAGTGGGTGCATAATTGTTAAGTCACCAATTAAATAACAATCTTACTATCCACAAACTCAATATTAGAAAACCATTTATTGTGCTGAGATCTAGTTTTGAGTAGTAAATATATAATTAGAAAATTTACAATTATTATTCACTAATATCGTTGCAAAATATCATCAATATACACTGTTATTTGAAATTTCATGAATTACAAATTTACTATTGAGAGGAAGATTATTTTGTTTGGACTAAACGAAATGTTAAACACTTATTTGTGATTATTTAATGACTCATCATCGTCAAGAAACAGGGAAAACAGCCACAAGCTCGGAGAGCGAAGGAATGATGTAAAAAAATTGCTTTTATTCCACAGGAAATTCAAAATTTAGAATATATTTTTATTTTTTCAAGATATAAACTTTTGTGTCGCTTATGAAAACCTTTCAAAATATTTCCATCACAGATGAAAACTGGTAGGTATTAATTTTTAGTTGATCATGAAAATATTTTTTATTGATTAACTTTTTAAAGCGATATAACCAGTTATTTTCCGAATAATACATTTTGAATTTTGAATTTATCTTTAAAAAAAAATGCATCTTGAATTTTAAACAAGATTACAGGCTCCGATGACATTTTCCTTTTGTGCTACTTTACATGGCATTGTTTGTGATAGTTACTTTGCAATTTTCTCTTGTTTTTGGGCTCCAAAGAGGAAAAGTTTTTGGACAAGTTTGGCCTTTCATGAATCAAAATACAGAAGACCATCATCAATGCTCATGAGTACAGTTGAAAACATGGCCGAAACAGCTTTTAATCATCACCGGCAAGCCCATCCCCCTCGTTACTCTCTCTCTCTCACTCTCTCTCTCTCTCTCTCTCAGTCGAGGTAGTGCTCGCAGCCGTGAGAACTCCTATGACACGAGCCTGAAGCTCAGGGTGGCTGCAGAGCCCTCTGGGATAGAGCTCACATCCATTGAAGCTCTGCACGAACAACTCGTGGGCATCTGGTCCGCTGGCTGGGGTCATCCAACCTCGATCTGGACCAGATTCCAAGCAGTGACCATTGCTAGGCTCATACTTAGGGTTTGACTGACGCTCGCGAACGACTCTTCAAGAGACGATCTTAGGCAATGATAAGAGGAAGACGATTCTCATTATTCAACCATTTTCAATATTTTCATTGGCACCTAACAGTTTTTTCATCCCTTAAAACTCTGGTTTACTTTCCAACATATTTTGGCCAACAACATTTTAGTTTTTAATTTGTTACTTTTTTATTAATTTTAACAACAAATTAAAGCGCCAGCATCATCTGCCATGGAAAAAGATAATGATGGTCACTTTCGTCCCTCAAGTAACTCCGTCATATTTTCAGGACATTTGGTGAGATCATTTTTATCCCCCGGAAATGCGTACATTATCTTTCTTGGGATTTAGCCAGACACTTAAATTAGAAGTAAGAAATTTGATGTGCTTAAGAGAAATTATTTTTATAAACAACTATTACTTTTCTTTTAAAAGTTACTAGACCGAGAGTACAAATCCGACTTCCAAGCCTTCAACAATCTCGGGAAGGAAAATATCGGCCAGGACTTTTGAACTGTTCAACAATAGAAATTGATCAAGTGAACAACGACAGATTAGTATGAGATCAATGGTTAGTTGAAATTTACTATTATATTGCATGATTTACAGCTGAAAATAGCCCATCACAAGCATCTTTTGCTGAGGATTATTAACTCGCTCTCTTATCTCCATACACAAAACAATAGCAAGCTTTATCTACTAACTACAAACAGGTGACAGGAGGATGATGAGTGAATTTGGGCGCACATGTTTTTATTTCTGTTCTTTTTCTGTTCCCGGGAACAGAAATAAAAAAAAAAGTGTTTGTTGTTCCGGGAACAATTTTTGAATTAAAAACGCGTTTGGTAAACTTGTTCCGGAAATAAAAATGAACACAAACACGTTTGGTAAATTTTATTCTTTTTTTTTTTGTTTCTTTTAATTTTTTAATATTTTTATTTTATTTTTCATTTTTCCTTTATTTTTTATTTTTTATTTTTTTGGCCGGTCGCCGTGGTTGGGCGAGGCTCGGCCTCGCCTTGGTTGGGCGAGCTCGGGCTCGCGCAGATCCGGCGAGGTCGAGTGTTGCCAGCCCCGGTGAGGCTCGGCCTCGCCGGATCCGGGCGAGCTTGAGCTCGCCCAGCCATGGCGAGGCTTCGGCGAGGTCACCGACCCTCGACGGCGTCGCTGGCCCTCGATGGCTGGTCGCCGGCCATGGCCGAGGCCGGTGACCGGCGAAAGAAAAAAGAAGAAAAAAAGAAGAAGAAAAGAAGAAGAGAAGAAGAAGAGAGAGAAGAAGAAACATTTCTTCAAAATTGTTTCTGGAAAAAGAAGTAAGTTTTTTTTTCTTTTTGTGTTAGGGAACAAAAGAACAAAAAAAGAACATAAACACAACCAAACGCGTTTTATTCTTTTTTTGTTCGGGAACAAAAAAAAAAAAACAAAAAAGTGTTCTAGGAACACTTTTCAGAATAAAAACTTGCAGGCCCTTTGTCACCTTTCCTCGGCCTAAAAGCCAAAAACCACAGCTCCTGTACATAACCCTCAGCTGTTGCCGAAAACTGCTGAGAGACTCCAGCCACTAATCCAAAAGGAAATCTAGCTCGTTGGGTACAGTAACTCTTTTTCGCAGTAGGGACTCGATCGTCGGACATTTCCTCTTTCTTCTGCCTTTGGGCCTAGATTTAAATTGCTCATCTAACTCCTCAAAATCACCCTAAACCCAAGGAGCCAAATTGCTAGGAATGAGAATCATCCAACTCTCATGTGGTAAAAAGCTAGATTTCAACAGCAGTAAAATTGAATTTCAATATTTGAGAGAACGAGAGAATGGGGCTCATTGAAGTGTAAACATGGCAATCAGTTTTCCCGTGATGGTCTCTCACGTGCTTATATGCAAACTTTTTGCCACAATCCTTATGGCCGCAAACAAATGGCCTCACCCCAAGATGAACAGCCTTCACATGCTGACGTAAATTTGATTTTTGTCAACAATAAAATAATCAGCTAATGTACACTTAGCAGGCACATGATAAATGAGCTCACGTTTCAAAGTTCCAAAAGATTATAATCCATAACCAGCCAGAATCTACTTAGTAGGTGACTGCATCTTACTGTTGAAAAAATGTGGAGACAACCCTCAACTTCACATCTGAATGCTTCTGAATCAGCTGAATTTTTCTTCTCATGCGTGAGGAGATGCTGTTGGATATTCTTCCTCAACTGCTTAGTCCCACATATGTCGCAATTGACTAATTGGTGAGCCGACCGCATGTGGTCCTTCAGATAATCAACATTGCTAAAGTATTTCATGCACTCACAACAGAAAGCCTCCACAGTCTCTAGTTTGACTGCAACAGTTGAAATCACATTATTATTGAATAGCATGTTAAACAGTTCATAGATATCAGTCAGCTTCACCAAGATACCTTCACAATTAAGTGACTCACCATGAGAATCCTCATGCTTTCGCAACTTCGTTGCAAACTTGAAAACCTTTCCACACCCAACCTCCGGACAAACATGCTGCTTCGAGACTCTTACATTCACTAGACGTTGATGGTTCCTCATCATTGTGAATTCCATTCAAGTGCCTCTTGTTGACACCTCAATTTTAATTAGGTTAATATTCTTTTATTAAGTTTTTATTCTATTTTGTCATTTCGGATAATAAATAAACAAATAACAAATAAAAACAACAAAACAAAGAAAAAAACAAAAAAATAGTAAAAACAAAAGAAAAAAAAAAAAGCCAGCCCTCCCCTCTTTTCCTTTTCCACACGGGCCTAAGGCCCAAGCCTTGTTTTTTTGAGTTTTGGCCCGCCCCCCCCCTCTCTTCTTCTTCCTCCCATCTTCTTCTTCCTTCGTCTTTCTTCGCCTCGCAGGTCACACGCGGCAACAAAGACACGCTCGAGCACCACCTACAACCGAGAGAGGAGCGTAGGCCGGTGGGCGAGAGGACGCGCATTGAAGGCAAGGATGCCTCCGTGGAAGGGGGAAGATTTGACGCCGGTTCAGCCGCACCCAAGGCCGGTCGGCGTGCGAGAGTCGACGGCCAAACCTCCGTCGACTGGCCTCCTCCTCGCCTATAAATAGAGGAGCACCTCCGTCGACGAAGGGGCACGGCGAACTCCGAGATCTTCCCTTTGAGAGACTTCAAGGGGGAAATCGAAGAGCAAGCCAAGAAAGCGGAGGATCGGGTCGCAAGCTAAACGACCTCCCACCGAGAGACATCGGGGGAGGCCAGCGGCAAGCGAACCCAAATCCGCGAGCAGGTGAGCTTGAGATGGAGAGGTTCCGCCGGAGAGACACACGAAAGGAGAGATCTGGTCGAGCAAGGAGGGTCTGGTTCTGAGGGAGTCCCAGATCCGCGAGAGGAGCCGGAGACAGGAGGACCAGATTTGAGAAATCGAAGACCCGCCGTCGCGACCGTCGCTGCCCCGTCTCGTCTGTCGCTTTGGGCAGCCGCCTCCACCACCAACGACGCCATCTCGCCGACCAACAACGCCGCCGCGCCATACCCTCTCCACAGACAGGTATCACCCCCGCTTGGCCGTCGCCGTTTCCGCTCGAGACCCTCCTCGCCGCCCCGAGCCACCGCGGGATCCAGTCCTCGGTCGCGCTCTGTCCACCGTTCTTCTCTGCATCTCCACCCGTCATCGGCCACCGTTGTTGAGTCGTTTTCTTCAGTCCGACGAACAACCGACCACCGCCGTCCTCCGCGTAGCTGTCGTCGACGATGTGAGCTGCCGCCCCGGTCTCTTCACCAGCGCCGCGAACAAACGAAAGGGAAAGGAGGTTGAAATTGGGTCAATTCGTGGGTCCATCCGACCCGGTCTCCCGTCTCCGGTAGGGTTTCCCGGTCGGACCCGCACTTGTCGGGTCGGTTTCTAAGCTTTGGTGGGTATCCTTTTTTTTATTCAAATAAGCCCAATTCCAGTGTGGGCTGCATTTATTTTAAAAAAAAAAAAAAAAAAAAAAAAAAAAAAAGACCAAAAAATCTGAGTCGGGTCGGACCCAACCCGCAGATCCGACCGGGTCGGTTTTTATAATATTTTAATATAAAAAATATTATAATAAAAAATATTTTATTTCAAAAAAATAAAAAAAAAATCAAAAAATGTTTTATTTTTTTAAAAAATATTTTAAAAATGTTAAAAAATGTTTTATTTTAAAAAATTCGAGAAAAATAAAAAATAATTTATTTTCCAAAAATATTTAAAAATATTTAAAAAATATTTTATTTTCTGAAAAATAAAAAAAAATCAAAAATATTTCGTATTTTCCAAAAAATGTCAAAAATCCAAAAAAGGCCAAAAATTCACGAAAAAGCCAAAAAATTCAAAAAAAGCCAAAAAGACTTGTATTTTCCCAAAAAAAATAAAAAAAAAAAAAAATCCCTTTTGTGTCCAAAAATTAAAAAATGACTCAAAAAATGTTTTTCCTCCCAAAAATGCATGGAAAATCCCTCAAACATCCAAAAAAATCTCGGGGTTTAAACAAGATTAGGTACCGAAAGGGCATTAGTGATTAACTAATGTAATCAAGTCCCCGATCCTAATTTCTCTGGTTGCGCAGGAGTGAGTATATCTCCCGATACTTCACTTGGGTTTCTAATCAACCCACCCCAAATCGATTAGTGGCGACTCCATTTTAAAAATTGATTTACAAGTTAAAAACTCAGACTATTAAAGTCGTGAATTGGTGGACTTGGGAGAGTCGGGGCATAACTAGATTCAGCCGAGCCATTAGCCTCCTTAGGCGCTCGTACCCGATTGCGGGCGCCGAAAAAAAAAAAAAAAAAAAAAAAAAAGAGGTCGTGACAGCTTGGCGACTCCGCTGGGGAATTTGAGGACTTGGGCCATTTTATCTTTGTTTAAACGCTTGGCTGACTTGGGTTTTTTTCTTTTGTGCAAGGTAATAGCTTAAAGTTTTTTTATTCTGTCAAAATAAAATGTTTTGTGATTATAAACTGCTGTGCATGCTTTACTGTTTTAAACACTACACATGGTACACACAACCCGGCTGCCGGACTTAGGCCGCCATAGGATTTCTAGGATGGTGTTAAGAAAGATACGACCTCGAACGCGAGACTGCGATGTAAAGGTTGCCTTTCTTTTCCCCGAATTCTTAGCCGAGGTTAGGAGGGTATGCTGCTAACGCGAGACTGCGATGGGCAGATACCTTTTTAATTTCATCAAGCCTTCTGAGTTAGAAATCGAGCTGCACATCCCATGCGCATGTCTTTGTGCTTGCCATTTTTCTTTAAAAGCAAAGTGATTTCTTTACTTTTACTCAGTCTTTTTATTTGGCCCATGGCGATGTAGGATAAACTTTTCAAGTCCCAGTTTATATGTGATGGGGAAAGACGATATCCAGTTCATTTATGCTCCCAAGGCGGAGCTCTTCAGATGGTGGGGTCAATTAGATCAGTTTGCCCGGGAGCGCGTGAAGGCCAAAATTGGTCATCTCCTATCGTTGATCCAAATCACTGTTCGTCCGAAGTCATAAAAGCCATGGCACATTTTTGGTGCCCGAAGACAATTACTTTTATATTCGGTAGGTTTGAGCTAACCCCAACCCCGGAAGAATACAAGCATCATCTTTGGAATGCCTCTTGAGGAAAAAGCTTGTCAAGCCATCGATAGGCGCCCTCCCATGGCGCAGTTAGCACGACTTTTAGGAACTGAAATCCATGTCATGAGACAAATTCTTGAAGGCAACCATAATACCCGCCCACTAGAATTTATGAATGCCTGTTTCCAAAATCAGCCTATGACCCAGAAAAGTGAGATTTTCCTCCTAGCCTTTTCGGACTCATCATCTTCCCCCATCAAAGAAATGCCATAACTTCCAAGATGGCATGGATAGTTGATCA
The DNA here is from genome assembly GCA_014182695.1 of Eucalyptus albens. Lineage (NCBI taxonomy): Eukaryota > Viridiplantae > Streptophyta > Magnoliopsida > Myrtales > Myrtaceae > Eucalyptus > Eucalyptus albens. Next base: position 18,594,579 of record CM024646.1, read on the forward strand.
GATCTTAAGATGGGGGAATTATGTCAACATGATTTTAACTAAAACATTCTTGTCTTTTAATCGTTTTAAAGACAACTCGGAGAAAATCATGCGAGCCTCTCCTGAAATTTTACAAGTCTGGTTCTTTTCTCACCTAAGCGAATTTCGAGACTTCATGCGATCGCTTGAAACAAATGCTTTTGAAAATCCATTACAAAAATTTATGGTTTTAGGACCGTACATTCCCAATCAAAGCTGTTTAAATTGGGTAAGCTTCCTAAGAAACCCAGCTCCGAGGTATTCTAATGGTGTCTTTGGTTGGTTCCATGAAAAGAGGGCCCGCTTTGCTTACATGCACACCCACCCAATTCCGTTGCTCGGTCTCACCGGCGCCATTCCATACTACCCGTATCGGGTAGCACGACAATATGGAGCCCTTCAGGAGATCCCACCGCCTTTCAAGATGATGGTCCCTCCAGTTCTTTTCAACACAAGCCGTGACTATGAATTCGAAATTTCTACCGCCGAGGAAACTGGGACAAGTGCCATCGTAAAAGGATTGTGATACCTGAAGGGCTTGAGGGAGAAGAAAAAGCCCACCACGCCTCCATGTCCTACATCCACAACCATTGTATCCCGACAAGATGGAAGCCATTAGTCCCTCACTCAATCAGCGAGAGCAACCAGCACGAGCAAGCAGAGCTCATGGAGAGAGATTTGGGAATGAACTGGATGCACACCTCAGAACCAGTTTAAGGAAGTAGGCGTCCTCGCAAGAACAAGGCTCCTCGTCACATATAAATTAGCAATCATGTACCCCTTAGTGTAAATAGTGTGAAAGTTTTGTCCCATTGTTTAGGGACTCTTGTTTAATATCTAGTATTTCATCCTGTCTTTTCAATTTCAAGTTCTAGATGTTAGGAGTTGGCAGTCTATAAACCCTCTCTTGATAAATAAAATAGCAGTTAGACCATTGCCATGGGTCAATCTTTGTTTACTTTCGTGCTCATTCATTGTTTTCACAACAAACAGGTAATTATGAATCGCCGGCCACCAATCGCTCGTGATTGGCCTCATGCAATGGGACCCGATCAGAATGATGTACAAAATCGTTTCATTAACATTGAAGACGGCGTAGGACAAATGTCCATTGTCCTTCAACAACTCTCGAGACAAATGAAATTCACTCAAGCTGAGCCCAACTCTATAGTTGTCTCAAACACCGTCATGATGCCCGCAAATTTGCCAGAAAATAGCCAGTACCATAGACAGTTTGAAAAGATCATAAAAAAGTTAAACCAAGTTTGCAAGAGCGAGAATCCCATGGACTGTCCAATTACGCCGGCATTGAGATCCCTGAAAAATTCAAAGCACCTGAATGCGAAAAGTATGCTAATACCTCCAGCCCAGAGACCTACTTGCAGGCTTACCTGGTTCGAAGAATGATTCAATCGTACCAATCGAACTTAACTGGCCTTGCCTTGCGATGGTACATTGTTAGGAAGATTAGTCCCCTTAAAACTGGAGGGAATTAATTCTTGTTTTCCATCAAGAATACGATATTGACATCACCCCGACATCACCTTGCCCTACGAAGAGCCAATGATCGGAGCACGAGGAGTCGTTAGCCGCTGAGATATGAGAGGAGCATGTCAATGAAGCCTTGCATGATAAATGGGCAATTGAGCAACATCCTGTTACTGGAAAATTTCCCACTAGGAAAGGCAAGGAGCCTTTGTACGAGGTCAAAGACACAGAGTCTGTTCAAGAGTGGGGCACAACCGGACAACTCCCAAGCTTACTCCAAGAGCTAGGGTCCAAAGAATACCAACCCCTATCAACCTGGAAAGTGAATCAGACAGTGAAACTCTAATGTCTCTCACTTCCCTTGACAGAATCAAGTTAGCAAAACGAAGGGCCTTACTCAAAAAGTCTGGACCAGAAGCCAAGAAAAGAAAACCCAAGTAGATAGATTCATCATCTACCGACGAGCCACCACACCAAAGCTTTGAACATTCCCAAGAATACAACTTTGAAGGCCACCACCCTCTAGAGTACAATCCTGAAGACTTCCCGGCCCTAGAATACAATCCCAAGGACTTCCAGCGTTATTTCGACAATGAAACTGACGATTCATCATATAACTGTTTCCTACTCTCATCCGGAGATGAAGGCCCGTCAGAAGAAGAAGCATACGTCTTTATCCGCTATGATCCTAACGAAGTACTAAGCTTGTCCCTCGACCATGAGGATAGCTTCAATACTTTATCCTCATTCAGAAATTTTGACCAAGAAGAAAGCAATGGGGTAATCTCGGTAGAATCCAACTTCCCTGAAACAGAAAAATTCGCCACTACAACAGATATGCAGTGGGAAAGTCAGTGGCCTAACCAAGATATATCAAGCCCGTCTTACGCTCATAAGATCACGACCCCTGGAGAGATGTGGATACCTGATTTCCGTAAGTATAATGGCACAACTTGTCCCGTGGCTCATTTGCAATATCTCCATGCGGAAATGAGTCGATACTATGGCCCGATGTCGTTCACAACTCAGGCATTCCAAGAAGCTCTTACGGGGTCTGCATTGCAGTGGTTCATTACAGCAAATATTTATCTCCTAAAGGATTAAAATGAGCTGACTTCCACATTCTTGCATCAGTACCAACACCAGATTAGAGCTGAACTGTCTTGCGAGAACTTGGTTCACTTTAGAAGAAAACCAATGGAGGATTTTCGAGCATATGCAAGGAGGTGGGAAGCTTTTATGATGCAAACCTACCCTCAGCTGGCTGAAGAAGAAATGATAAAGCTGTTCATAGGAGCTTTATCCCGCAAGCATCATTGTTGGTTGCATGGGTTGCATTTCCGTAGCTTCAATGAAGTGGTCCTCTCATGCGAATACTTCGAGTCTACCGGAGGCGAGGAACTCAAAGGCGCTTGATTTCAAAACCAGCACTATCAAAGTGCTCCTTTTCATAGGAGTTTTCATGGGTGTTGCTTGTTTTTATAGTTTCATGTTTCTTATCCCATCTAGTGTGTTACTGTTGTATTTTCCATTTCAATAATCTAATGTACAGTTCTAATATTTTGTTTTGAAAGCATGAGGCGGTATCCCAAACCAGCCCAGTGATGTTATCCAACCATGAAAAGAAAATAGCATCCAAGGAGAATACTGAGGGCTGGGCTTCCTCATGCTTTTTCTCCCCCAAAGACGTATTTTGAAAATAAAAAAATATTTCATCACCCAAAAGCTTTTGTTAAAACAAGATAATAAATTTAACCATGTTTGTCTTTCTGACTCATTCACTTCATGTCTTAGAAGATCATTCCCATCCCCTTTGACTTAGTGTGAAATGGGGCATTTGAAGCAAGCGCATCAGGCGAACTCACCAAATTCAAAGACACCCCGCCAAGAAAACGGGGGCAAATAGAAAGAATCGTCCTACACCAAAAGAGGGTAAGTCTTATCCTCTCGAATATAATTTGGAAATGATGTCTTCTCTCTTCTATTTACAGGATACAAAAGATGAGACGTAATAGGTACGGGCATAGAGTTGAGATCGAAGCATCCATGACATACCTCACTCGCCCGCCTCCATCCTAAGCTAAAAGACTATCTTGTCGCACGACGCGCCCAAACGGCTAGATGTTACAGTATCAACTTCAACATAAGGAAGGAGTTCCTCCTCTTCCTTTTAAGTGATTACTGTCAACATGGAGAAAATCTAGACAGTCAAGGCGATCTATGGCCCCACACCTTGGACAATGACTTTGGAATCTAGAAAACTTCACTCCAGACACATGTTCTTCCAAGGAGTAGTTGCCATCACAAGGCTTGGGATTTTGATCTCAGATTCCATAGAAGCTTGAGAAGGAAGGCATTGAAGATGAATCAACGACCAGCAATCATGCATATGTGGCCACAAATGAGGAAGGCCAATTGAAGGAAACATTGAACTATGCCAAGATAAAGAGGCCATCATCGACATTCAAATATCTTTAGGAGCTAACACAGACAAACTCTGGGGAAGGGTAATTTGGTATCGTTTCCAATACTCCCACTATTTGAACCCGCTTTTGACGTATTTTCCCTATTTGACAGGGAGTATCACAACTCGAGACCAAACTCAATGGTTAGGTTTGGCAAATCAATATTGGCCAAGCTAGTACGTGGAAATGACCCACATTAAATTTACCTGGCTTCGTGTAAAAAGACATGTCATCCAGGAGCCAATTCAGAGAATAATTGACCTAACGAAGCAAGGGACATAGGACTTTGTGTCCCCTCTCACTTCAGGATCACTTGACTATCAAAAGCAATGATAACGAATCAATGAGAAGCATGTCTTGACTGTCAAAAGCAAAGATAACAAATCAATGATAGGCATGACAAACTCTCCCAAGCAAAATGGCGTCTCAAGTATTGCCAAAGCAAATGACAGAGATCCTTCAGGCCTCAATTCACCTTTAATTTTGGCCCTATTGATTGATCCATTTTCATTTTCTCTTTTGCAGGGGCAAAAACAGAGATGCCCGATCAAATCCCCAACCTCGGCTGATCCTTCGTGTGTCATGTCCCTAACCAATAGGAGCAATCTATCGACACTCATTTGTGAATAACCCTTTGTAAATAACTCTTTTGATATTCAAATTTCAATACATTTGTGAATACCATTTCACCAAGCAAGCACCCTTAAAGCTGTTAATAAGTTTTTCTTGAGTAAAAACCATTCATTTTGAAAGTACAAACTCTTTCGCATCATATGCTGCATGCCTTTTCCAAATGAATTTCGCATGATGATTTTGTCTGCCTAAATCGCTGATTCCATTAAGGATTATTAGAATAGACGGCTAAATGAAGAATACAAGATTAATCGAGCATGCTAGATGAGGCGCGTCAGAATGATGAAAGGCAAGCCATATCCTACACACACAGTCCCCTATCTATACACTTGTGAGATGAGTGCAGAAGATTCCATGACTGCAGGGTAAAGAGTTCTCTCGCGAATGGTACGATAACCAAAACAGTGAGAGGCATTTCATTGCTCACCCCTTTGAGCTCCTTACACTGGTGAAATTTCTGTCCTACCCCCGTCAAAGAACCACCCCACACTGGGGCAGATTGAAGGCGAAACAGCATCACTAGGTAAGAAGAGAGATAGAAATTTTCTTGCTTGCACTTATATCAATCTTTGAGTGTCTTTATTGCATATGAACACTCGCGTTAATTTAAGTGCCCTAGAGTCATGAAGAGCAATTCTTTATTTAACGCACTTGTATCCATTGTACAACTCAATTGAGTCTGAAAATTCACCCTCACATGGAGGCAAAGCAGAAGCCACTATCGTTTGAACAGCATAATCAAAAGTGCCAACAAAATATGAAGACTCCATAGTCTAACAAAGGCGTTTGCTTGAACTTGCCAAGATCAATTCCTCAAGCAAACAAGAACAAAATCTGGGGCATAAAAAAGCAGTGTACCTGGTAAAAGCAAGGTCAATGCCCATGAATGAAAAATTGAGATGAGAAATAAGGGCATGAAAGAAGCAGTGGGCCTGGTAAAAGCAAGGCCGATGCCCCAAACAAAAATACAACCATTTGTATTCCCAAGAGAAATTGTTGTTCAATTGATACAACCTCCATCTGACCGTGAAGAAAGACTAGTGACAAATGCCAAGACAATCACCAACTCTCACCCTCTTACATGTCAGCCAAGACTACGTTTACATTCCCATTGTAAAAGTCTCTTCAAACTAGGGGCACTTCAATTAACGTAGGATTTCATGTGTACATAAGCATCGCTCGAAGAAGTACGAGCAAGATTACACTATCTCTTTTCGCAGGGTTCTTGACTTGTAAATCCGGAGATGATCGTGCAGCATTTTTATCTATTGACTTTGACCTCGATGGTCCCACTTGATGAGCCATTGACCAAGTCTTCATCAAAATTTCAACAAAGACCTCTCACATTGGTAAAGTCGTACCGTTTGCGAGAATACTCGGACCCCTGCTGACATGATGACAGTGAGATATTGTGGTCCTTATAAATCCTACATCAATGGTCAGGATAGCCTTCTCCATGAGAGTGAGTGAAAAGTCCTTTCAGACTGAAAGTCCCTCATTTGGCATGCTCAAGTTATCTACATTCTAAATGAAGGTTGTCTTTCAAAATCTTCCCCGGTGGAAATCAGATGATGCAAAACTAACAAAATTATCATGCATAAATCACATTTTGAATTTATGATTTACAGTATATACAAGCATTGTGCAAATAGTAGACATACTCTCAAAGATCAGAGACATTGCCAGGTAAGCATATCGCTATCCCCATTTGTCTTAAAAGTACCTATCACTGTCCAGGTACTCTCTTATTGACACTCGACCTATTCGAGTTGTCCCTTGAGTTTGGGTGCTTGCAACTGTCTAAGTACCCCCTTGTTTTTGAGTACCCACCACTTGCCGGGTGCTCCCTCTGTTGACACTCGACCTATTCGAGTCGTCCCTTGAGTTTGGATGCTTGCAACTGTCTCAGCATCCCATTGTCTTTGAGTATCGGCCACCGTTCGGATACTCCCTTTTCCTGACACTCGACCTGTTCGAGTTGTCCCCAGAGTATTGATACTTGTGACTGATCAAGTATCCCTTTATCTTTGAATACCTACTGCTGTCTAGGTATCCCCATTGTCTTTGAGTACCGGCCACCGTTCGGATACTCCCTATTCTTGACACTCGACTTGTTTGAGTTGTGTTCATAGCTAGGATGCCTACAATTGACCAAGTATCCCATTACCTTTGAGTGCCTTTCATTGTCTAGGTACTCCATTTCCGTGACACTCGACATGTCCGAGTTGTCCTCAAAATTGTATCATTGAATACTAGTAGCCATTCAAGTATTCCATCGCGTTGTGCGCTTGTGGTTATCCAGGTATGTTTTCTTACACTTGGACCAGCCAGAGTAGTCCCAAATCGTATCATCAAATACTTATGTTCATCCAAGTATTCTAGTACTTTGTACACCTGCGGCTACCCAGGTGTTCCAACCCTTTTGAGTGCCTGCAACCATCCAGGTAAGCCTTGTGCTACATTCAAGTTTATGTTGCCAGAAGGTGGGAGACCTTCATGAATAGGCGAGGCACGTCCTCAATATTCCCAATTGCCAGGAGGTGAGAGACCTTCATGAATATCCAAGGCACGCTCTCGATATTCCCAATTACCAGGAGGTGAGAGACCTTCATGAATATCCCAGGTACGCCCTCGATATTCCCAATTACCAGGAGGTGAGAGACCTTCGCGAATATCACAGGTACGTCCTCGATATTCCCAATTACCAGGAGATGAGAGACCTTCACGAATATCCCAGGCACGTCCTCGATATTCCCAATTACCAGGAGGTGAGAGACCTTCATGAATATCCCAGGTACGCCCTCGATATTCCCAATTACCAGGAGGTGAGAGACCTTCGCGAATATCACAGGTACGTCCTCGATATTCCCAATTACCAGGAGATGAGAGACCTTCACGAATATCCCGGCACGTCCTCGATATTCCCAATTACCAGGAGGCGAGAGACCTTCACGAGTATCTCAGGTACGTCCTCGATATTCCCAATTACTAGGAGGTGAGAGACCTTCACGAATGTATGAGGCACGTCCTCGATATTCCAACTACCAGGAGGTGAGAGACCTTCATGAATATCCTAGGTACGTCCTAGATATTCCCAATTTCCAGGAGATGAGAGACCTTCATGAATATCCAAGGTACGTCCTCGATATTCCCCTTTACCAGGAGGTGAGAGACCTTCACGAATATGCGAGGTGCATCCTCGATATTTCCAATTACTAGGAGGTGAGAGACCTTCACGAGTATCTCAGGTACGTCCTCGATATTCCCAATTACTAGGAGGTGAGAAACCTTCACGAATATATGAAGCACGTCCTCGATATTCCAACTACCAGGAGGTGAGAGACCTTCACGAATATGCGAAATCCATCCTCAATATTTCCCAATTGCCAAGAGGTAGAACACCTTCACAAATATCCAAGACATGTTTTCAGTATTTTCAATTATCAAGTACCCCTTCGATACCTGCGAATGCTAGGTATCCTTCAAGAGTTTGTACTTGTGATCATTCAAGTACTCTTTCAACACCTGCAAGCAATCAGGTATCCTCCAAGAGTTTATGCTTATGATAAATCAAATGCCCCATTTGACGCCTGTAAAGGCCCAAATATCCTTTAGGTTAGTGCTTGTGAATATCCAGGTATTCTTTGATATGCTTGTGAATGTCCAGGTATCTTCCAGAATTGATGCCCTGAGAAAGGTTAGCGCATCCTCCCGAAAAAGGTCGGGTTCCAACTAGTGTCTTTGACAGAAGTCAGACGCCCCACAAATCGATGCCCTGAGAAAGGTCGGCGCATCCTCCCGAGAAAGGTCGGGTTCCTACCAGTGTCTTTGACACAAGTCAGACACCCCAACAAACATGATGCCCTGAGAAAGGTCGGCGCATCTCCCGTCAAGGCGACCGAAGAAAGGTTCGAGTCCTAGACAAAACAACTTATTGCTCTAACAGGCGACCGAAGAAAGGTTCGAGTCCTGGAAAAGCAATTCCCCGTCAAGGCGACCGAAGAAAGGCAACCGAAGAATGGTTCGGGTCCTGAAAAGCAACCTCCTCATGTCACCAGGTCAGATGACGCCTTGATACTTGCCAAAACTCGAGGTTTACACCCTATCTCACTCACTCCCGGTAAGTAACTACAGGTATCTTCTTATCTATCTTAGTATATGTAAAGTTATATTGCTCTTTTTCTGCATAGAACAATAGGTTCCAAATAAAATATAATCTACTACGCATGCATGGGTAAAATTGAGGCATCAGTCTGTCTTTGAATGCAACCTTTGCGAGCTCACCTTCAAAGAGGGGCAGCTGTTAACACCTCGATTTTAATTAGGTTAATTTTCGTTTATTAAGTTTTTATTCTATTTTGTCATTTCGGATAATAAATAAACAAATAACAAATAAAAACAACAAAACAAAGAAAAAAACAAAAAAATAGTAAAAACAAAAGAAAACAAAAAAAGCCAGCCCTCCCCTCTTTTCCTTTTCCACGCGGGCCTAAGGCCCAAGCCTTGTTTTTTTGAGTTTTGGCCCGCCCCCCCTTCTCTTTTTCTTCCTCCCATCTTCTTCTTCCTTCGTCTTTCTTCTGCCTCTGCAGGTCACGCGCGGCAACAAAGACACGCTCGAGCACCACCTACAACCGAGAGAGGAGCGTAGGCCGGTGGCTGAGAGGACGCGCATTGAAGGCAAGCATGCCTCCGTGGAAGGGGGAAGATTTGACGCCGGTTCAGCCGCACCCAAGGCTGGTCGGCGTGCAAGAGCCGACGGCTGAACCTCCGTCGACCGGCCTCCTCCTCGCCTATAAATAGAGGAGCACCTCCGTCGACGAAGGGGCACGGCGAACTCCGAGATCTTCCCTTTGAGAGACTTCAAGGGGGAAATCGAAGAGCAAGCCAAGAAAGCGGAGGATCGGGTCGCAAGCTAAACGACCTCCCACCGAGAGACATCAGGGGAGGCCGGCGGCAAGCGAACCCAAATCCGCGAGTAGGTGAGCTTGAGAGGGAGAGGTTCCGCCGGAGAGACACACGAAGGGAGAGATCTGGTCGAGCAAGGAGGGTCTGGTTCTGAGTGAGTCCTAGATCCGCGAGAGGAGTCGGAGACAGGAGGACCAGATTTGAGAAATCGAAGACCCGCCGTCGCGACCGTCGCTGCCCCGTCGTGTCTGTCGCTCTGGGCAGCCGCCTCCAAAACCAACGATGCCATCTCGCCGACCAACAACGCCGCCGCGCCATACCCTCTCCACAGACAGGTATCACCCCCCGCTTGGCCGTCGCCGTTTCCGCTCGAGACCCTCCTCGCCGCCCCGAGCCTTTGCGGGATCCAGTCCTCGGTCGCGCTCGTCCACCGTTCTTCTCTGCATCTCCACCCGTCATCGGCCACCGTTGTTGAGTCGTTTTCTTCGCCCGACGAACAACCGACCACCGCCGTCCTCCGCGTAGCCGTCGTCGACGATGTGAGCCGCCGCCCGGTCTCTTCACCGGCGCCGCGAACAAACGAAAGGGAAAGGAGGTTGAAATCGGGTCAATTCGTGGGTCCATCCGACCCGGTCTCCCTGTCTCCGGGTAGGGTTTCCCCGGGTCGGACCTGCACTTGTCGGGCCGGTTTCTGAGCTTGGGCTGGGTATCCTTTTTTTTTATTCAAATAGGCCCAATTCCAAAGTGTGGGCTGCGTTTATTTAAAAAAAAAAAAAAAAAAAAAAAGACCAAAAAATCTGAGTCGGGCCCGCAACGCGGGCCCGTCCGCGTTCGGGTTACCGACCCGGGTCGGTTTTTATAATATTTTAATATAAAAATATTTTATTTCAAAAAAATCAAAAAAATCAAAAATGTTTTATTTTTTATAAAAATATTTTAAAAATGTTAAAAAAATGTTTTATTTTAAAAAATTCGAGAAAAATAAAACATAATTTATTTTCCAAAAATATTTAAAAATATTTTAAAAAAATATTTTATTTTCCGAAAAATCAAAAAATCAAAAATATTTCATATTTTCCAAAAAATGTCAAAAATCCAAAAAAAGGCCAAAAATTCACGAAAAAGACAAAAAATTCAGAAAAAGCCAAAAAGACTTGTATTTTCCCAAAAAAATACCAAAAAAAAATCCCTTTTGTGTCCAAAAATTAGAAAATGACTCAAAAAATGTTTTTCCTCCCAAAAATGCATGGAAAATCCCTCAAACATTGTAAAAAACCTCAGGGTTTAAATAAGATTAGGTACCGAAAGGGCATTAGTGATTAACTAATGTAATCAAGTCCCCAATCCTAATTTCTCTGGTTGCGCAGGAGTGAGTATATCTCCCGATACTTCACTTGGGTTTCTAATCAACCCACCCCAAATCGATTAGTGGCGACTCCATTTTAAAAATTGATTTACAAGTTAAAAACTCAGACTATTAAAGTCGTGAATTGGTGGACTTGGGAGAGTCGGGGCATAACTAATTTCAGCCGAGCCATTAGCCTCCTTAGGCGCTCGTACCCGATTGCGGGCGCCGAAAAAAAAAAAAAGAGGTCGCGACACCTCTTCATGTTCCCTTGATATGCAAATGACTTATCGCAACCATCAACAGGATAGCTGAAAATCTTGCCTTTATGCTAAAGAAAGTGACGAGCCAAATGGTCTTTTCTCCTATAGCTGGCAGAGCAATCCTCTATAGAACACTTGAAAGGCGTCTGCAAATGAATTTAGCATATTGACAAATAGATACAAAGCATACCAAATCTCTAGACATCAATAGGAAAAGAAAAAAAAAGGAGAATGATGCTTCAAACCTCAAGATAGAACATGCGTAACCGAGGCTGACATGATGGATCTTCTTAGGTGGTCCCCCGACCTGATGCTAGTCCAATCAAGATACAAGATTGCAGCCTCTTACATTTTGGAGTTCTTTTCAATGGGATCCAATGCTTCATGCCATTATCATATCATAATCAGATGAGCCAACATACTTTATCCTGCAAGGTCTTGAATTCAGTATAGGCAAACTCGCAGTAGACAAATGGAAAGGAACAAAACAGCTTCATTTTTCAACCAAAATCAAAACTTTTTTTTATCATAAAATATCTACCTGTGAGACTAGAACACACTAAAAGATTGATGCTTTTTCAATGGTGCTTCCATTTTATGATGTTCCACAAGATTATAGCACTATATTTATGGGTAATCACCATTTGACGGCCCAGAAAATCATATACATCCCCAACGATAATATCCGAATTGCTGTTTCTGACGCCTTATTAGAAGTTACAAATGTGAAAATTTTGATAGCAAAGACCACAACCGAGCATTGTGCATCAAAAAGAAATCTGCTCAACAAGACCGGTGCGACCATGATCAGAACCTGTCCACTTTACAAACTGAACCTCACGGTTGACCACCTCCATGACAGGTGTTATCTAATCGAAACTTGACTAAAATTTTCAAAGAACTTGCTTTCATGTTGCAGCATCAATAACAAAACAGAGAACTCAACATAGCCCGAGCGAATGGCCCTGCATATGCTGCCTCAAGTACGCGGGTTTCTTAAAAGTGGCGCCGCATTCTTCGCTGGTATCATTAGCCTTCGCTCCCTCCTTCCCCTCGACACCCTGAGCCATTGCCGCTTCCACCTCATCCTGGTAAAGACCGAAGCAACACGAAAACCACTTCACATCGGTCCCCATCGCGGCGTACATTCGAACCCGAGCATATTCCACAAACGCAAAACCAGCAATTGCCGGTTGAACTAGTCAGATCGTAGCACCAGAACTCGCGGCCCAAAACGAACCGAGCTGCATGGGACGCATCGGAAGGCAATGAAGGGAAGAGAACTCACCTCGTGGCGCGACTGGATGTGAGAAGTGACGAGGGACTTCCTGGACCTGCAGATTTCGCAGTGCTCGCGGTAGTAAAGCCACCAACTGGAAGAGACGCTTGGATCGGTGTTGTTCTGGGCCTAACTTGACTGGGTTCAAAGCTATGATCAGTTTGGGCCCAAATTAGGCCCGGCCGGGTAAGCTTTCAATCGAACGACATTAGATCTGCGAACAGGAAGCTGCTTACTTTGCGATTGTTGCGTACATTATCAGATACGAGCATGAAGATGTATAGAGAGTTACCGTGAGGTTTCGTCGCAGAGATTGCGGAGGTAGATTTTCACGATGGACTTGGAGGTTGACGACGGTTTGGAAGCACGAGGTAACAAGAAGTTCTGGCACGAGGTACATTATTCTTGTTTTCTTTCATTCACTGATATATGTTCTCCTTGACCTTTTCCTCTTACAGATCAAGAACCACCAGATCATACTCAAACGCTACATGAGTTTCAAAGCTACGAGTTGAGATCAAGACACCCAGACTCCAAGCTGCACATAGACAAATTTGGCCATCGACCGTTTGTATTCTTACACAAACAACTGAGATCGGTCAAAATCTCCAGCCTCTGCCTTTAACCGTTATAATCCACCATGACTTGAACATGGACTCGCAAGGAAACCAAGCGTGAGAGACTAACATGGTAGAAGCCTCGGTCAAGAATGTCACCAGAACTGAAGGTCGAGAACAATAACTCCAGATCATATACTCATCATCCACTACCATGGAAATCACCGGCAACGTAGCACAGAACGAAGAATTATAATGGTTAAGAAATGTATTCGGCCATCGTGAAAACATCAGAACTCATGCTTAAGTGACTTGAAAATAAATTAACATCACTCTATCTATGTCAGCATACTTTCAGATTCCGAAAAGGACGAAACTAATCTGCATTGAAACCTAATAGACGTTTCGTCGAACAGATTGCAGTCAACCGATTGAGGAGCAGATTTTTGCGATTTCAAACTCATATTCATGACCTTACGCAAACGAATGAAGTTCAGAATCAAATAAACCTAATAAATTAACATGACCGATCCTAATCGGAGCAAAACGAGCTTTACATTCACTTCACCTTCGCCAGAATCACAACATTATGGAGAATTGGAGATTACCTCATCAATGAAGCCAAGCTAAGTCGCTGTCGGCAGTTCAATCAACTAAGGGGGCTCTCATGATCATTGGTGTCGGTTAAAATGAAGACCGGTAGAACAGATTCAAGCGAGTTTCAGCCACTTCAATCTTCACAACCACAAAACAGAATTGAATAGGGGGCTTCCCAGAGGCGGCTGTTCGGCGATGGCGACGTCGCCTTGGGCGGTGATGAGCTAGAAATGAGAAAGAAGTCTCTGGAAATCGATTCCTAAGGGAAATCTCAAATGGGCTCCGATTTGGAATCGAGGAGTGGAAGTTTAGGAGATGCATGACAACTGCCTATTTCTGTTCCATAAACAATTTTTCTATTCCGGCACTGCTTTCGGAATAGAAATCCGTTTGATAAACTTATTCCGTTTTTCTATTTCGGAATAGATTTCTATTCCAGAAATAAGTTTAGAATAGAAATCGAAGTATAAATTTTTTACTTCTCTATTTCTGGAACAAAATGAGAAATAAAAAAATTTCTCATCGTTCGTCAACCGGTCCTTCATTCATTGCCGCCGACCACCGTCCGTCGCCGGTTGCCGATTGCCCGTTGGTAGTCTTCGCCGCCGGCCCCCATCGCTGCCACTATCCGAAAGAAAGAAATTTTGTGTCTTTATCAAACGAATTTCTATTTTTAGAGTAGAAATTTTGTGTTGTTATCAAACGGTTATTTTTGCTTAGAAACTCTTCTAAAAATAGAAATAGAAAAATCAATTTCTATTTTAGAAACTATTTTTGGAATAGAATGGTTATTATGCGCACCCTTATGGGTCAAGCGAGCCCACACGTTTATTGAAGTCTTATGGGTCACATTCATATGAGCAAATGGGTTTGGGCTTGAGTTGATGGGTTTGGATCAAGCTATCGGGCCAAATTTAAACTCAATGGTCGAATGGGCTTCAAAAAAATGATATTTCTCTTCCTCTGTCTTTTCTCATTCTTTCTATTATTATATATTTTTTTATTTTTCAGATTTATTTATCCTATATCGACAAAAAGATTCCAATGTCAGTAGCAATCTTATTTTCCGATCATCCGAATGCCATATAACTTTTTAATATTTTAAAAACAATCCATATAAGTGTCATGCCGCATTAGATTTCTTGCACTTGAATATATATTTGGAAAAGTTATGGCACTGAAGTGGTTGAAAAAAATTTGACACTCAAGTGAGCATTGTATAATGACATTTTTGGTGTGCATGTCCCCAATTCTAATATTAGATTAGCTCTTGTTTTAATGATTCACAAGTGGACACATAACTATATGAAAGTTACAAATGAAATATCAATTCTACCATACCCAATAGTAAATTACCACAACTCATACCATGATTTAGTTTTATGTAGTAAATATATAACATAATTGGTTAGTTATTAGACCATTAACTGTAGATCATAATATTCGTACTTAAGTGCCGTAATTTTTTTATTTTTTAATCATTTAGTGTCATATACTTTTCCTCACTTGAGTGTCATAATTTTTTGAAGATATTACTTACAAAGTATGATGCCATGTTAGATTTCCAACGCTTAGGTAGACGCTCTAAGAAAAAAATTATGACACTCAAGTGATCAATTGAGAGATATGGTACTAAAATAAACCATTTTTTTTTGTAAAGTTATGAAACTCAAGTGATTGATAAAAAGTTACAGCACTAAAGTAAGCGTTATATGAAAATTATAATACTTCTATTGTAATTATCCCAAAGTAAATCACCAACATTGCTGCAAAATCAAGTCAATATGCATTAGCAATAGGTAGGAAGTTGCGCAATGTATTGTTGAATGAGCGCGATATGTTTTGGAATTGGCGTGCGAGCAATATGTTGTTGGAAAGTACACTCGAAGATGATTGTTTTAGTACCTGAAAACTCAAGTCTTTTGAGTCTGTATTGACCTCGAGAATTTGCCTCGTTGGATCAAAGAATTCACGAATTGTTCATATAGAGGAGTCCAATCGCGACGTCCAATCCTCTTATCCCAGTGTCCACACTCACGGTTGTGGTGTTCTCGATGTCAATGCCCATTGAAAGTACGCTTTTTAATCCCTCACACTAGAGTTGCTAAATTGATTTTACAATAGAAAAACAGACGGGATAAGCGGACTCTCCATCAACTATTTGATGAGCAGATTATGAATGACATCCTATCAGTACCCTTAAATGCTCAAACTCTACAGGACAATTTGGCATGGACTGTTACAAAATGGTGGCTTTTTACAGTGAAGAGTGCATATAAGATGTGAGCACAAAGGAAAAATCACTCAACATCACAAGCATTATCATCATTCCAGCTACCTCGCAAGTTATGGAACCAAATTTGGCAATTAAAGACCCCCCAAAAAAAAAATTTAGAATCATTACTGTGGTGCATTTACCAAAACGCCCTGTCACTAACGACAACTTGCTTAGGTGAAGAATATTCCCTGACTTGGGGTTGTTGGAGAAATCCTTCCAGAATATTTTGAAGCTGACAAAACGTTTCTATCAGTCTAAGTCTGGATGTTCGGAGACCGACAGTTTAAAGTCTGAAGACTTTGTATACTCAAGACTCAAGACTCAAGACTCAAGACTCAAGACTTAAGTCTGTTCTCACTGACAGTCTTTCTAATCCAGTGGCGAAGGAAATCCAAAGCCAAGGTATATGGTTGAGGATTCGATCCTATCCTCTGGAAAAGATTCTTTGGTTGGATAATCATTTCGGATTCTTTGATTCTTATCTAAGAACGATTGAAGATCCGATGGTCGACGAAATATTCTTGGAATGTTCTATTCTTGGAAACTGAGATCCTGATTGTATGGGCGAACAGGATTGATGGGCTATCATCAGATTCCTTAAATAACTCGGATGATCTTCTTGATTGATTCCGTCCAACGGGTAGATTGGAGGAATTCCTTTGGTAAGTGCCAACGGCTATGATGGCATAAAGGAGTATAAAAGGAAGACGTTCTAGTTGTTTTGAAGTGTGTGATCAATAGAAAAATTCCGAGTCCGAAGAACCTTGATTGTTAGTCGATACGGTTCGAGCAAAATTGTATACAGAGAGTGTTTATTTGGTGACACCTTGAGCGAGTGTGGTAGATCATCTACACCTAGAAATCAAGGAAGATCAACATTGTAACAGCTCTTTGATCATAGTGGAATCCAGCCAATTGGTGTCGGTGCGAAGAGTGGACGTAGGCTTGAAACAAGCCGAACCACTATAAACCACGTGCTCAATTCTCTCTTTCCCTTACTCGTCTTGCGATTGAATTTTTAACTGTTGCAAATCCTTCAACTGTTTAAATATTGTGCAATCTTCAAGAAAATTTTTACATACCTATTCACCCCCCCTCTAGGTTCTCATACTAGCTATACCAATTGGTATTAGAGCCCGTGTTCTTACTTTATTTGAAGTGTTTTACTTCAGAGTAAAAGATCCATGGCTAGTATGCTAGCACCAGGGCTGATGGAAGGGCAAAGCAATACCAGACCACCCTACTTTGATGGAAAAGATTACAACATCTGGAAAAACAAGATGAAAGCTTTTCTACGATCAAAGGATCCTCTCGGAATGAGATGTGGTGGAAAAAGGAATCATTCCTACCGCTGCATCGTATCCGAAAGAGGGAAAGAAACTGTTGAAGCCAGCGGAATGTCTCAAGAAGAGATAAACAAGAGACAAGCACTCGATGCTAAAGCAATTTATTCTTTATATTGTGCTTTGTCACCAACTGAATATAACAGAACATCTTCTTGTGTTACAGCAAAAGAAGTATGGGACAGACTACATATCACTTATGAAGGGACAGACCGAGTGAAGGAAACCAGAATTAACATTCTCCTTGGTCAATATGAAGCCTTCAAAATGAAACCAGGAGAATCTATAACCGACATATTTAGCCGTTTTACGAGATATTGTCAATGGTCTTGAGAATCAAGGACAGAAAATTTCTGATCCTATGAAGGTGAACAAGCTACTGCGTGGACTCTCTAAGGATTGGAATCATATAAAGACTTCGATAAGAGAGACACAAAGAATCATGCCATTATCTGTAGACGAGCTGATTGGAACTCTTCAGTCTTATGAAGTGGAACGAATTAATGAAGACGAAGATCCAAGAGGTAAGAAATCTATTGCATTAAAATCTAACGATGATTCTGATGATACAGATTCTGAAGAAGATCTGGACGATGAGGAGCTTGCTCTTATGATTAGAAGGTTCGGAAAGCTGAATAGAAAAGGAAGAAGGTTCAACTCAAAGAAACAAAGCTTTCAGAAACAGCAAACCAAGTTTGTTTTTTTGTTTTTTGTTTTTTTTGGTAACCCAGGAAACCCCGAAAGCCGACAGCCGGCGGGAAGAACCTGGGGCTGACGTGGCTAGCCACCACACTCACGTTGAGTCACCCGCGACGCGGCGGGATTCGAACCCCTCCCCTTCGTGAGGGGGAGGAGGCCCAAAGCCAGCTACGCCACCCAAGTTTGTTGATAGTGAGGAACCAAACAAAGATGTGGTTTGCTTCGAGTGTAAGAAAAGGGACACATCGACCCAACTGTCCTCTTCGAAGAAGAAAAGAGAAAAGCCTGAGAAGTCTCAAAAAGCTCTTAAAGCCGAAACTTGGAGCGATACGAGTGTGAAGAAAGTGATGAGGAATATGCTAACCTGTGTTTGATGGCGCAATCAGACTCGGACTGGATCGACTCGAGACGGTGAATTTGAGGTAAGTGATTATAAAATCCCTGTCAAAGTCTCTAAATACATTGATGAATTATGTTTTAGTCTTAAGACTTCTCTCAAAAAGATTTCCGAACTTAAAAAGGAAAACTCAGTTTTAAAACAAAAGGAGAACATTTTAGAAGAAAAAGTGAAAAGTTTAAACTTGAATGTTTCTACTCTTAAAGAGAATGAGGAAAAACTTTCAAAAGAAAATGCTTTCTTAAAAACTGATTTATCAAATATTTCAAAGAAATTTTCAATAGGGTCGAAAAACTTGAAAAAGTTCTTTCGGTCCAAAGACCTTACTTTAATAAGTCCGGGTCTAGGTATGACAGCTGAAACAATCCCCTTGATTGATTTTCCAAAAGTAAAAGAAAGAATCAAGAAAAGACCATCAAAAGAAGCTTACAAAAATCATTTCAAGAAAGTCTTTGTAAAGTCTGTAGGTCGAAATGCTCTAAGATGTTCAAAGTGTAACAGTCAAGATCATTTTGAAAAAGACTGTCCTATGGTTTGAAAGCCTGTTAAGAGAGTATGGCCAATTAATGCTCATCCTACTAACACCAAAGGACCCAAGAAAATTTGGGTACCAAAGAAAGCTTGAGACTCTTTTTTTGAATGCGGGTCTCTGTCAAAAAGAAGGTAAAGTTGTATCTTGACAGCGGATGCTCAAGACACATGACAGAGACTCAAATTGTTTCATAAAGCTTATTCAAGTAAATGGTGGAAAAGTTTCATTTGGAGGAAATAGCAAAGGAAGTATTGTGGGATTCGGAACTGTGAAAATTGGAAATCTTACAATAAGCAATGTCTCCCTAGTGGAAGGACTCAATTACAATCTTCTCAGCATTAGCCAATTGTGTGATACCGGTTTCAAGATCTCCTTTCAAGAAGGCATATGTTCTGGAATTAGTAAAGATTCAACTCAGTCTTTCATGGGTCGAAGGCATGGAAACATCTACCTCCTTGATGTAAAACCAAATGAAGCACAATGCTTAATCTCAATTCAAGATGAAGCAGTCTTATGGCACAGAAAGCTTGGCCACATCAACATGAAGCAATTAGCCAAAATCTCATCAAAGAAGCTTGTTCGAGGACTACCTAAAGTGCCATACCAAAAGTTTGACTTATGCACTCCATGCATTCTGGGAAAGCAGGTAAGAAATTCATTTAAGCCAATAAATTATGTCTCTACTAATCATGTGCTATAGTTGCTTCATATGGATCTCTTCGGACCAACAAGAACCCAGAGCATTGGAGGTAAGAAGTATTGTCTAGTAATTGTAGACGATTACTCTCGCTTTACCTGGGTATATTTTCTTGCAAGTAAGTCAGAAACCTTTTCGTACTTTGAGAAGTTTGCTAAAAAGGTTCAAAATGAAAAAGGATGTGCTATTTCAAGTATAAGAACATATCATGGAAGTGAATTTGAAAATCAAGATTTTACGAAATTTTGTGATAAATCTGGTTTTAGCCATATATTTTCCTCACCATATACTCCAGAGCAAAATGGAGTTGTGGAAAGAAAGAATAGATCTCTTCAAGAAATGGCTAGAACACTTTTAATTGAAAGTAAAATCTCTTCACGATTTTGGGCTGAAGCTGTTTCAACAGCTTGCTATATCATAAATAGAGTCTTCCTAAGACCTATTCTAGAGAAAACCCCCTATGAATTGTTCAAAGGTAAGAAGCCTATTGTTTCATACTTTCATGTGTTTGGTTGCAAATGCTTTATTTTGAAAAATGTAAATGATCGAGTTGGTAGGTTTGAAGAAAGATCAGATGAAGGCATCTTCCTTGGGTATTCTACATCAAGCAAAGCCTACAGAGTCTACAACAAGAAAAGCCAGTTTGTGGAGGAAACAATGAATGTCAAATTCCAAGACTCAACGCAAGATGAATCCAACCAGACTCAATATGAAGAGACTGAACTCGCTCTAGACTTTCCAATGTCTTCAACTCAAGAAGCATCTCAGACTCAGGAAGTCCAACATCAAGATGCTCATGAAGAATCAAATAAAGAAAGAGATCATCAACCAGGCAAATCAACTAGTAACTGGAAGCACAAATCCAGTCATCCCAAAGATCTCATTATTGGCGAAATCAATGAAGGAATCCGCACCAGATCAAAAGGCGTGAAGAATCTAGTGCTTTGTGGCTCTCATTTCTGAAATTGAACCAAAAAGCATAGAAGAAGCTTTATCGATGAAAGTTGGATTGAAGCTATGCAAGAAGAACTCGACAGTTCAACATTAATGATGTATGGGAATTGACATCTAAACCAAAAGGTAAAAACGTTATTGGAGCCAAATGGGTATTCGGGAACAAGATGAATGAAGAAGGAAAAGTCGTACGAAACAAAGCAAGACTCGTGGCCAAAGGGTATACGCAAGAAGAAGGAATAGACTATGACGAGACTTACGCACCGTAGCAAGGTTAGAGGCTATTCGTCTATTACTTGCGTTTGCTTGTTATAAAAATTTCAGGTTATTCCAAATGGACGTCAAAAGTGCATTCCTAAATGGATTTATCCATGAGGAAGTTTATGTGGAACAACCACCTGGGTTTGAAGACCCAAAGAAGCCAGACTCAGTCTTCAGACTAAGAAAGGCCCTGTATGGTTTAAAGCAAGCACCCCGAGCTTGGTACGACAGACTAAGTAAGTTTTTATTACATAATGGTTTTGTCAAAGGTAAAGTAGATACTACTTTGTTTATCAAAAAGGAAAACAAAAGCTTTTTACTTGTTCAAATATATGTGGACGATATCATTTTTGGTTCACCTAATGAAAGTCTATGCAAGAAATTTTCTAAGTCTATGCGGGATGAGTTTGAAATGAGTATGATGGGAGAGTTAACATTCTTTCTTGGACTCCAAGTAAAACAAATGAAGGAAGGAACTTTCATTCATCAAGAAAAATATGCGAATGATCTTGTCAAAAGGTTTGGATTGGGAAAGTGCAAAAAGACCGACATACCAATGTCATGTTCTCGGAAGATAGACAAGGATGACGAAGGGAAGAAAGTAGATCAAAAGCTGTACAGAGCATGATCGGTTCACTTCTTTATCTTACCGCTTCTAGACCCGATATTTTGTTGAGTGTTTGCATCTCGTGCTAGGTTTCAATCAGATCCTAGAGAATCACATCTCAAAGGTCTTTGTGAAACGTATTATCAAATACGTTGCCTCATCTTCAAGCATCGGTCTTTGGTATCCAAAGAGGGAGACTTTAATCTTCTAGGATACTCGAGATGCAGATCTGGCTGGTTGCAGAGTCGATAGGAAGAGCACTTCTGGAACTTGTCAACTGCTTGGAAACAGGATAGTGTCTTGGTTTTCAAGGAAGCAAAACACTGTAGCTCTCTCAACGACAGAAGCAGAGTATGTAGCTCTTGGAAGCTGCTGTTCGCAAATTCTATGGATAAAACAACAGTTACAAGACTTTGGCATTGAAGATTCATGCACAGAAATCAGATGTGACAACACTAGCGCGATCAATCTCACCAAAAATCCAATCCTTCATTCAAGAGCAAAACATATTGAGATTCGACATCACTTCATTAGAGATCATATTCAAAATGGAGAAATCTCGATTCAATTTGTTGATTCAAAGAGTCAACTAGCGGATATATTCACAAAGCCTTTGGAGAAAAATCAATTCGACTTTATCCGTTCAAGACTCAACATTTTGAAGCTTGAAGAAGTTAAAGTCTAGAGACTCACCATCTCTGAGACTCTGATCACTCAGACCTTTAAATCATGAGACTCAAACATTTATGGCTAAAGACTGTAAGTTGCCATTTTATTCAAAAGGTACGAATTCTTGTTTAGTTATTTTATCTCGAAAAGGTACGATCTTTCATTCAGATATAATTCGTGTGAAATTTGGAAATTTTTTTTGGAATTAGTTTTGGCAGTTATTGATTTTGAAAAGAAGTGTTCGTACACTTTCCTTGTACCGATTAAAACTTCTCTTTTCAAATCCGAGGCATATATATATACAGTTTTTCTTCGCCTAAATTTTCAAAACCCTAAAAGGCACTCTCCTCCCGATACTGTTTCTACTTCTTGTTCGTCGTCGAGAAAGTGGTTATTTTTCTTGGGAAAAGCAAGTGAAGGAATCTTCCAATAGACAAAGAAAGATGTCATCTTCGAGGAAATCATCAAGAATCGCAAGCGGGGACCACAAAGAATGGAGAAGGGACCGACTCACTTCGATCTTACCGAGGAAGAAGACTTATCAAGTCAGCGACAAAGTCCGATTCGCTCTCCTCCACGTCATTCAACACCTCCTGCCCCACAAGGCACAAGTCAACATCTGGAAGATGAGATAATCGAGGTAGTCGACCCAATAAGAGTTCAAAGACCCTCCTTTATCTATAAGCTTTATCGTGCGTTGAAAAGCTCTGGTTCTTCATTAAAATATATAGATGACTTCCTTAAGGACAAAAATTATGGGAATGAGTATCTTTTTATGCGGAAAATGGAGGAATTGGGAATTGCTCCTAAAGGAAGGGCGAGAGGAGGCTCTTGCAAACATTCCCA
This sequence comes from Eucalyptus albens, assembly GCA_014182695.1. Lineage (NCBI taxonomy): Eukaryota > Viridiplantae > Streptophyta > Magnoliopsida > Myrtales > Myrtaceae > Eucalyptus > Eucalyptus albens. The sequence continues at coordinate 18,617,412 of CM024646.1, forward strand.
GTGACCCTCGTTTGCCGGGACAAAATCTGATTGAAGGGAATGATGATGACAAAATGTTCCTTGAATTTAAACCTAGAATGGGTGTGGCAGCAAAGGTGAAAGGAAATCGGGTGGATTTGTTTAAATCCAAGGATCAAGAAAAAGTGTATTTCAGGGCTGTTGAAAAGAGGGGTGATAAACCCTAGAAGTGTTGATTTTGACTTCCGGACACCATCAACATGAACTTAAGAGAAAAGTTGAATTTGCTTCAACTTGAGACTTTTTGCTCTGACTCTACGAACGGGTATGCTCAACTGACCGCTTATTTCTATTCAAATCTTAGCTTTTTGGATGCGAATAGAATTTCTTTCAGTGTCCGAGACCAAGTCTACGTGGTAGATGTGAATATGTTGGCGGACATAGTTGGAGTTGAACGGGGACGCTATCTCCCAATCAAAGTCTCACCTGCTCGTACTACTCTGGATCTTGTCAAAGATATGGATGCAGAGAAGAAAATTACCTACTCAAGGATGAAGGCCATCAACATCGTGCTTCATAAGATAGTGATCAACTGTCTTAGACCGAAGTCCACGTCAAAGACTTCTGTGTCTCTTTCTGAAGCAAAGTTGATGTACGTGATCAACTCAGGACGGAAGTTTTCTCTCCCGCACACTATTCTCTTCCATATGTACAGAGCAATGACAAAAGACAAAGGACAATTGCCTTATCCTGGTTTGGTGACCAAGATCTTCAGACACATGAACATTGCACCGCCACATACATTTTGTGTTCGACCGTGTGATAAGATGGTGGTAGGGTTGAAAATGTTAATGAAGATGCGTCTGCAAGAACTCTCCAAGGCAATGGAGAAATTCAAAGTGAAATCTCCGGTTGATGTCCGCCTCAAAGAGAAAAGGAAAGGAGGCCATTGGTGCTCCATCGAAAAGAAGAAAAGAACTCTCATCCCGGGAGGATGAAGATGAAGATGAAGATGATGAAGATCCCACTATCCAAGCACCGACAAGAACCAAACGTTCGTGTCTCAACCGACGTAACTTCGAGCAGAGAAGAAGAAGAGAAGGAGAAGAGCGAACAAAGAAGAAGAGAACGAGAGAGAGAAGGAGAAAGAAGTTGAAGAAGAAGGAGAAGGAGAAAAAGAAAAGTCCGCGATGAATCTGGAGAGAAGGGAAATCAAGAGCATGATCATCACTCTTCCTCTTTCGATGTCCTAGAGACAGGGGGAGTTGGCGAGCAAGAGAGGTCTACACCTCATGCCGCGTCGGTGAAGATCTAAGACAATCTCCGGAAGACCCGTAAGAAGTTCAGTCTCTCAATTGCCTCGAGGAAGGTCACGATACGTCAGAACCAAATCTGCAAGACTTAATAGAAGCGCCATCGTCTGCATACACACCATCTGAGAAAGCCAATGCTAGTACACAGACGGAAGATTCTGCAGATTTTCGCCGTATCATGGATATTCTTATGGAAATGCGTGGCCAGATATATGCTCTGGACCGTGAAATCCAAGCCATGAAGAATGCTGGACAAGCATCTTCGTCTCTCCGGAGGATAAGTTCAAAGACCTCGCTCCCGCAACTTCAAGCCAATGCAAAGGGAGAAGAGGTAGCTAAACCGAGGGAAGACTTGAAGAAGCTCGAAGGAGTAGTCCAGTCCATTGGGGATTTCCAGATCGTGCGCATTCCCAAGCGACATGACTCCTTTCTCACCCTTTTAATGCTGACAAAAAGGGGGAGAACCAATTTGAACCAACAACACTTTTTTAATCTTTAAAACTCTAGTGGTTATGTTTATTTTTGAGTATGACTTGAGAACTTGAACTTGAGTGTGAATTTGACTGAATTGGCTGTGGATTATGATGCTTGACTGGTTGCATTTATTTCAAGTGTTGTTATATGGTGTTACTCATGAAAGACTAACCAATTTTCTGTGGATGCAGAGTCTGGTTGTTTTATTAATCTTTATGAGTTAGCCATATTGCTTGAGAAATGTTTTTGCGGGTCAAAGTTGTTCAAATCTACAAGAAAGTTTTGTCACCATCAAAAAGGGGAGATTGTTGGAGAAATCCTTCTAGAATATTTTGAAGCCGACAAAACGTTTCTATCGGCCTAAGTCCTGGATGTTCGGAGACCGACAGTTTAAAGTCCGAAGACTTTGTATACTCAAGACTCAAGACTCAAGACTCAAGACTCAAGACTTAAGTCTATTCTCACCGATGTCTTTCTAATCCAAAGGGCGAAGGAAATCCAAAGCCAAGGTATATGGTTGAGGATTCGATCCTATCCTCTCGGAAAAGATTCTTTGGTTGGATAATCATTTCGGATTCTTTGATTCTTATCTAAGAACGATTGAAGATCCGATGGTCAACGAAATATTCTTGGAATGTTCTATTCTTGGAAACCGAGATCCCGATTGTATGGGCGAACATGATTGATGGGCTATCATCGATTCCTTAAATAACTCGGATGATCTTCTTGATTGATTCCGTCCAACGGGTAGATTGGAGGAATTCCTTTGGTAAGTGCCAACGGCTATGATGGCATAAAGGAGTATAAAAGGAAGACGTTCTAGTTGTTTTGAAGTGTGTGATCGATAGAAAAATTCCAGAGTCTGAAGAACCTTGATTGTTAGTCGATACAATTCGAGCAAAATTGTATACACAGAGAGTGTTTATTTGGTGACACCTTGAGCGAGTGTGGTAGATCATCTACACCTAGAAATCAAGGAAGATCAACACTGTAACAGCTCTTTGATCATAGTGGAATCCAGCCAATTGGCTGTCAGTGCAGAAGAGTGGACGTAGGTTTGAAACAAGCCGAACCACTATAAACCGCGTGCTCAATTCTCTCTTTCCCTTACTCAGTCTTGCGATTGAATTTTTAACTGTTGCAAATCCTTCAACTGTTTAAATATTGTGCAATCTTCAAGAAAATTTTTACATACCTATTCACCCCCCCTCTAGGTTCTCATACTAGCTATACCAGGGGTGCCCATCCTATCACCATGAAGTTGATACAATGGAGCACCTCCTTCTACGTTGCCCCTAGACTACTTCCGTTTTGACAAACCTTGCCATCCAAATCCATATTACAAGTTATAGCATCTCACGAATAGAAGGTTGGTCGTGTAATTTTCTTGAACAACAAAACCACTCACCTCCCTTTGACACAATCGCAACTACTTTTCTAGTGTATGAAGGCGAGAAACAACTTTTTATTCCAGCTTCAAACAAATCCAAAAGCCTTAGTTGACTCAACCCTCAATATAATCAGCAACTTCAGAAAATGGAACCCCCGAGAAACAATTTCCAACTCGATGAACAGGACTTATCTCATGCTTGGCTCCCACTAGGGCAGAATACTCTGAAGATGAACACCGATGCTTCTTACATGATGGGGTCTCTAACGGAAACAGTTTCATGCTTGATCCAAGATGATTTGGGGGTTATTTGTGATGGCTCTGCTAGATCTGTCCAGCTTCATCCCCTGTTCAACTAGAAGCCCTATCTCTTTTCAAGGGACTGAAGCACATGCAAGAGAGAAAAAGTGAAGCCTTGAGTTCGAGTTAGATTGTTTGAAAAGAGTCAACGCCATCAAGTACTCAAATAAGAATTTATGGGAAGCCACTGCACTTATCTTGGAAGCTCGCGACCCATTGGGCAGACTTCCTAACACTACCGTAGCCTATGTGGGGAGAAGTGCTAACCAAGCTGCAGTTTGGGTGGCTAAAGCCTAGAGACAGAATGCCATTCCCTCAAATTGGGCTGTCAATCCACCTCAAGACCTTCGGAATTTACATTATTTTGATGCCCCTTCGATGGGCTCTTTTGTTTTCAGGACTCCTTAATTCAATAAAATTTACTTTTCCGACCCCCCCCAAAAAAAAAAAAAAAGAATCCCTTACACCTAGGAATTGAATTTCCATCTAGTCTCGAGCGCATATTCACTATTCGTGTCCATGATCCAATTGCATGTCTATGGCCAAGTATCAATCATGATTTACGTTCAGGTATTGTTGATTCCATGTTTGTCTCTAAATTTCTCATGTTAATAGGATTGAGAGATTGCCATGTTTCGATTCCCCGTGCATGAACTTAATCAGAGAAAGGTCACATCTTTATCACTTAGATTAATCTCTTTTTGCGTGGATTTGCCCTTGATAGAATCATATGGATGATCTTTTTGCATGTTAACATTGAATTGGGTTAGATTGACGATTCCTTTGCATGTTGTTCATGGCTGGTCCCCTTGGTGCTCTTTGATCATGCCCCTCCTCGTTTGATTGCATGGGTTTAATGTTGTCTCACATTGATGGCCCTTACTTTAATTCCTTGCATCTACGTTAGGGTTTGTCTTGCTCGGAAGAATTTTGATCATCTGTTTTGCTATGATTCATGGAAAATAACCTAAAGCTTCGACCTTTGATCAATGCTTCTCACGTCAAAAAGATACAAATTTTTCAGGGGAAGATCAAACATTTACTGCTTTTTATTAATGCATATAAGATACAGTTTGCTAGTTCATGTAGATTAGTGAAAAAAATCATTATAATTGCAACTTTTATGATAATGTGGCATTGGAGCACTGATGGCACACTGTAGAAAACACGTTTTTTTTTTTTTTTTCCTTTTGACTTGAAAAGTACATAAACGAGAACAAGAGAATACTTAGACTAAAACTAACAAACAATCGAGGATAAAGTTTGATTTTTATGGAAAAGCAGAACCAATTATCTCAATCGAGAAGGATGCACGATGGAGTGAAGCTAGAGAAAACAGAGGTTTGTCTTTTGGCAGATTTCACCAGCACAAGGATGGCAGCGATAAGATTAGGTCGCAACGAAATGACAACTTCCCGTGAGGATAACGAAGATACTCACAACATAGAGCTGCTCTCAAAGACAACTGGAGTAGATCCGTGACTGCGACGCGCTGTGGCCGATAATGATACTCTTGAAGACAATTGGTTGTGGCCACTCTCGAGGATGAAGATAGGTGGACAATAAACAGAGGACTTGGACCGCCGAACGGTGGTGGTCTTACTGACAAGATGGAAACAACGATGGCAGAGACAAGGCTTTTGTTCTTCAAGACTAAGGCAAGAATAAAGATAAAACTATATTACTTTTCTTGATATTCTATTACATTTAGATTGTGTAAATATTCTACGATCTTCAAAAGAGAGGGAGAGATCAAGGGTATTTATATCCGAATAGTATGTACAGGTTAGGAAATAATCTAATCTAACAATAGAATAAGTTATCTTACTCTAACAAGGAAACTATTTGTTTTAAGAAATCATAAAATATCAAATAATATCCTTAATACCAAATAACATTTCTAACGGTATTCTCTAATAGAGATTTCTCAAATCTCAATAAATAAACTTAAAACAAAGCCTTAGACATGATGATCTGTGAGAGAGGGATCTGGAAAATTTTGGTTGAGATGGGCGATTTAACAACAGAGAATTGCAGACAGGAGGAGGAGAAAAACAGGGAATGGTTCAGCTTGGAAAGAGGAAGCGGTAGTCAATGGTAAACGCCTCCCGGTGGGGACGATTTTGCCTAACGTTAACGTTAGTTGGGGGACTGACGATGTTACTTTCTCTGCGGGCCATGCGTAGGGAATAGGAGCAAAAACGCGTTTTTATTTGTCCGCTCTTTATATGTTCGCGGATTTCTTGGTGTCAATTTTTCTTAATTTCAGACGTTGGCCAAACCAAGAAATCAAAACTCCAATTCGATTGGATATGACCAGCTTTGGGAATTTGGATCTAAGCTAGTCAATGATGAAAATAGAGATAGTAAAATTAATGCCCATAATTAAAGGGTGTTTTAGTGTTAGAAGGATTGAGATTTGCTCATCAAGATGCGTAAGCTTTTATGTTTGGTCCATTATCATCGCAGCCATTGAAGCCAAGATTGAATCGGAGATAGATTCGGTTTTCATGTCAATGGGCTCTTTTTTTTTTTATTGGATTGAAGATAAATTCAGTGAATGAACAAAAGGTTTTTGGAAATATCACTTGATCTCTAAAATAAAGCACCTTCCGATCACTTATGTTGCACTTGTATTGTTGTTCTAAAAAGGGAATCTTATCGCTGGGCGGACTTCCATGGTAGATGGAAGGTAATTTACCGTATCCCAATTTTCTTTCTCTTCCCCCACTAGGTAATGCCATCTTGCACAAAGTCCCGACCTTGTGCAAGATTCTCTTAGAAGAATGTCCAGTGCAGACCAAGACTGACTTCTAAATAGCGTTTGGAAGATTTTTCGGCAGGTACTGAAAAGAGTGCTGTACTCAAGCCTCGTCGAGTTGATGTAGTTTAATGTTTGAATCGAACTGGAATCCAAAATCCAAGACTGGATACTCAGATTCAAACTTGATCTCTATGAAAATCAACATCGCTGGATCAAATTTGGCTCATGAATTTTAATCTTTTTAATATTTTGTAATCTCTAGATGAACTCACAAATACCATAGGCCTACCATATCAGTTAGAAATTTTTTTGGTTAGAAGTCCTAAATTTGTATAAAAATTACAATCAAATCGAAAAACTGTCAAAAAGTAAAATGTGGGGGAGGGGGAATTTTATAATAATATAAGCATTCCATCTTAGTTATAACAATCCTCACTAAAGAATTTTCTTCATTGCACTTTTCTTCATTTCAGAACTCCAGGAAAATAATTAAATAGTTATGTCATATTCTTATTTCTATACCTACTTCTATTTCTCCCATTGTTAAGCAAAAGTTCTATAGATCAATAAACAGAATCGTCATTTTAATAGCGAGGAAGAAATATGAAGAGAAGAAAGGATGAAAATATTCTATTCAAGTTCAATAACTAAGATACGGTGGAAATCTTCATGGACATGAGTGTTTGAACAGCACTATATCCCAGAATCGATAATAAGCAAACCTCCATGATCTGATAAAGACTAATGGACCACAAAATACCCAAAAGCCAACAACGAATCCAAGTGACATGCTAATGTAAAACCACATCTTCTCACCGTCATCATTATTGCGATCGTCACCAGCTTCTTCCGTCCTGTTCATGGTAATTGAGCAACTCTTGTTGAGCATAAGGCCACACAATCCGAGGTTTCCTTCAAAAGAACTTTTGGAAAACGTGAGAAATTGTCCACTTGTTGGGATGCTTCCTACAAGTTGATTGTTTGAGAGGTTCAAGAACGAAAGGAAATCAAGATTCACAAGTTGAGCCGGTATGGTTCCGTTGAGGTAGTTCCATGATAGGTCCAATGACTCAAGTTGATGCAAATTCCCCAAAACAGGAGGAATTGAACCCAAGATGGCATTATGTGATAGGTTCAAGAAATAAAGTGCTTTGAGATCTCCAATGGTGTCTGGTATTAGACCCTCCAATCGATTGCTCGAGAAGTCGATCGATGTGAAAACAGTCAAAATCTTGACGAGTTCTAGCCGTAGACCTTTCAAGGTTACACTCATCGTATCTTGATAATAGACCCCACATAGTTGGGAATATTGATACTGTAAATGATTGAAGTCTACATTAGCCTTCATAGCCTCCCAAGATGTGAGGAGACTGGTAGGCGATATGCCACCAATATTGTTTGAAGACAGATCAATGATTTGTAGCTTTTGCCAAGTGCTAGGACTTTGTGGACATCCAATTTCCCCATGCAATTTGTTGGATCGTAAAACAAGGACACGGAGACTTGATATAGCCTTGAAATGGCATGGAAATGTCCCGTCTATCTTATTGTTCCCGATGTTCATAACCTCCAACATTGTGCAACCTGCCAACGACAATGGAATTTGCCCCTGCAACAAATTCTCACTCAAATCCAATGTCTTCAAACCGCATGTTCCTAGGATGTTTTGCGGAATATCACCATTCAACTGGTTGTTCCTTAGATTCAATACATTAAGGGACGCCATCATTAAACAATCGGGAATAGTTCCATTCAGATTGTTATGCGATAAGTCGAGCACTTCAAGATAATGAGCTTTGCAAATCGACTTTGGGATGGACCCATGGAAATTATTCTTTGAAAGAGAGAAGAACCCCGTCATTGATAAGTATCCACCGATGTTATCCGGAATAACGGAAGTAATGTTGTTACTTGAGAAATCCAAGTACAAAGCATATGATGGCAAGGGTAGCACATTTCCTCTAAGCATGTTTGCATGGAGGTCGATGACAGACAGAACAGAAGTAAGATTGCATGGAGGTGTTTCGAAAACTTCAAAGATATTAGAGGAAAGGTTAAGAAATTGAAGATCTTTTGATGTCCATATCCATTGTGGTATCTCCCCTCGAAAATAATTGTGCAGAGGTCGAGGTAGACCAAATTGGACTGGTTAGCCAAAAACTGAGGCAATGTCATCAACTGACAGGAAGCCAATTTTAACTGAAAAAAATCAGGGAAAGAGGATGTAATAGTAGAAGCAGATGGCATAGCATTAATGGACAAGCCACTATATGATAGATCAAGATAAGTTAAATTTCTGAATCCCTCAAGTGCATCAATATTTATTGAGCCACTGAAATTATTGAAAGAAAGTGAGAGGTAATTAAGCTCTTGTAATTCGAATATGGATGCTGGTATTGACCCTTGTAACTGATTGCTGCCCAAATCAAACAAGCCTAGTTGATATGAAGAGGCATTCAGATTTATGATAAGCTGACCAGAAAATGTATTGTGTGAAAGCATTATTGTCTTCAATCGGGGAAGTGTAAACAGAGCAGGGGGAATGTGGCCTTCCAATGAATTGTTTCGCAGGTCCAGGAATTCAAGATTCAAAAAATCTTCCCAGCCAACAAAGGGGATCTGACCCGTTAAAGCATTATTGGATAATATTATTTGGGTCAGATTTCTGGATGCGCCGTATGGCGGAACTAAACCAGTAAGATTATTCCAAGACAAGTCCAGATAAGTCAGCTCCGACAGGTTCTTCATCGAGCTTGGGATTGACCCACTCAACTTGCAACGAGACAGATCTAATCTTGACAATTTTCTTAGATTACTGATTGAATCTGGAAGCCTCCCTGAAATATTCGTTTTACTCAGGACCAGGGTCTCAAGAGAACTATCCTCTGGAAAATCAGGCAAAGAACCCTGAAGAAGTTGGTTAGATGAGAGATCAAGGGTTTGAAGTGTTTGTACCTGGAGAACTTTTTGAGGAAATTCTCCCCACGGGCCACATTCACGCAGGCTCAGTGTTTTCAAGCTGGAAAAATTCGGTAAGAAACTAGGAACTGTGGTGGAAAAGTTGTTACCATCGAGTTGAATGACCGACAAATTAGCAAGACTCATAAGAGAAGTGTCAATAGGATTAGATAGAGAACAGAAAGACATGCTTAACACCTCAAGTTTCAGCACTGAAGAGGACAACGTGTTGCACCACTCACTTCCCTCAGCAGACACATCGACTTTATCAAGGTACAGCTCCCTCAACTCTCCCATATTCCCAATCAGCGACCGTAAAGAGGGCTTCTCCAGTTTCAGCAAAGGCAGTTCAATGAAATATAGACCAGAAAGATCAGGAGTACGTAGCTTCGTCAGGCGTGATAGATCAACTGGAATTTGCCCGGCGAATCCTGCATAGGACAAGTTGAGATGTACCAAGCGGCTGAGATTCGCGAGGCCGAACGGAATTGCTGAAGAGTCGAAGTCGTTGAAAGCCAAGTTTAGGCTCCGAAGGAACTCAAGCTTGAAGAGACTCGACGAACCGTTGATTCCCCAGAGATTGACTCATTGCTCAAATCGAGACCGACGACGAGGCTGTCCTCGCACGTCACGCCGCTCCATGAACTGGTGCTTCGGTCCCACTGTACTAGCTTGGAAGACTTGGAGGCATTGAAGATGAGGCTTTTTCTCAGCTCAAGCAAGAGCGATCTCTGATCAACGCCGAGACACTGGGCTGAAGCTGAAGCTGAAGCTCCAACAACGTCGAAGAAGATGGAGATTGTGGATATTGCAAGAAGAAGCCATGAGATGATGGAACCGTTCATCGCAAGTGGTTGAAGAGGAACGTGAGAAGTGGGAGCAGGGAAGAGGGAATCAACTGACAGGAAGCTTCACATGGGAGTGGAGTCGTCGCCCAACTTTTAAGTGCATTCTAGTGTCAATTTTCGGGACGTCATTAGTCACCAAATTTGACTTATACCACTTTCGAAAATTCCAAGAAAAATCGGCAACATTGCGCAACAAAGTGACATTCTTTTTCATCATAATTTTTCAGTTGAAACAAAAGACCATATTTATGTTTTCTAAGAAAAAAAAGGAAAAATAAAAGAAATATGCCTAAGATGTTGAGACTAGAACTTGAGATCCCTTGAAAATGCTTTTGGTTTACCTTATCTTAAGACCATAATACCAATGTCATTATGTGATCAATGTTGTCTTCATACATCAACATAAACCATGCAGAGAATGGTTAAAAGCAAACAATAAAGATATTATATCCGACTATTTAATTAAATATGTAGATTCAAGAAGATAAATATAAATGATTTACTTATATATGAATTTTATTTGTAAAATTTTATAACATTATGAAAGAAGCGAAAAAATATAAACTCTAGAATTGTATCAATATTAGGATTTCACCTTTTATATACAACATGCTAGTTGACTATATTGGGTCAATCAATCACATGAAAAACATTGAACATATTCCAATCAAGCCTAAGACCAAAGTATATGTAATAGCTTTTAGTTTACTTGACTAGAGAATGCAAAATTATCATTGTGGAGGTCCCTCACAAAATCCCATTTAAAATAAAACCAGAATTTCGTCTCCAGATGGTAGATGCGTAATGTTGGTATTAAACTCGATAAAAAAGGAAGAAAACGGAAAAAAGGCAGAAGTAAAACGATAGAAAATGGGCGTTGTCTTTACTTCGAGTGGTATAAAAAGTAGTATAAAGGAAAATAAAAAGAGGAAAAAATCCGAAAAGTTTAAAATTAAAAGAAAGAAGAGAAAAAGCGAAGTGTAGGCGCAGGAGATTGATCCATCGTTCACGTCGGACAAATACCATGGCCCACCTTTTCCCGTCCAAGTGATTATTACCATACTTTCTCTCCCTTTATGCAACTTATACTATATTCGATAGAAATGCATGTTGATTGGCTAAAGGAGCAATCGACGCATGGCAAATCCTGCCTAGACATCTGACAGTAACTTCGCTTGTCGATGACGCTCACAATTGAAACAAAAACTTAACACGTCTATGGTACGTAGTTGTTGCAAATTGGAGCATTAATAGCACCATAGAAAGCTTTATTTTTTTTTTTTTTTTTTTTCACAACTGAAAAGGAAAAAATATAAAATAGAAAATAAATGAAAAAGAAACTAAGACCAAAACCAACAAACCGATAGTAGTTTGATTTTAACGAAGTAGCAGAGCCAAATGACCACGATCAAGAAAGATGCACGAACGAGTGAAGCTAGAGAAAAAAGAAGCTCAACTTTTAATAGACTTCACCACCACAATGATATTTCCGACATGATGATGAGGCCTTAGAGAGATGGCAACTTCCTCTAGCGACTAGGGAGAGACCATTGACTTGCAAGATAGAGCTACTTTTAGAGACAACGTGACCATATTTGTGACTATGACAAGCAGATGCCTATGGGGCACTATTGAAGACAATGACTTGTGGTTGCTGTCGAAAATGAAAATACTGAAATGTTACATCTTTACCTAATAATTTATCTTTATAATGTGTTATAATCAAGAGGTATGTATTCCCGAACAATATATACATGCAAGGAAGTAATCTAATGTAACAAGCAAATTAGTTATTTTAATCTGACAAGGAAATCCTAGGAGATAATCAAATGTCAAACCAATATCCCTAATATCTAATAATATCTCTAATAAAAATCTTTTAAAAGGAAATTCTCTAAATTCATAAATACAAAGCCCATAAAAATGAGGGCACGAGAGAGAGGCATCCAGGAAACTTCGTGCGAATTGGGCAATTTCAAGAATAGAGAAATGTAGGGGAGGAGGAGGAAAATAGGGGATGCTTCCGCTGGGAATCATGGAGCAGTTAAAGTAAACGTCTGCTGGTGGGGACGATTCTGTCTGGTGTTGACCTAAGTTGTGGGAAATGATGTTAATTGCTCTGAGGACTCGTGCGTAGGGAATAGGAGCAGAAACGCGTCTGCGTGTTGGCTTTTCTTTATTCGTTTGTGAAATTTTTGGTGTCAATTTATGTTGCGCTGGCCAGATCAAGAAAAATCAAACTTCAATGGAGAGGATACCACAAGCTTAGGTAATTGGTATATAAGCTATGGTCAGTGATGAAACTAGAGGTAGTTAATATCATGTCTTGAACTCCCAAGGGCACGAACATTCCTCCACGATCAATCAATTGCGACATCTCAAGACGCGTTACCAACCCATTCTTTTTATATTTTAATTAAACACTAGCAAAAGCATTATATAAATACCCAGTCGAACATAATAATAGGGATAGCCAAGAAAAAACACAATAACATCAAACTATTGTTCTCGCCTTCCTTTCATGGTGCAGCAGAGCAACAAATGTCAAAGGACTTGGAAGAGACAGTTCCACAGCCTCCTGTCACAAGGAACGGTCTTTCTCATCAGGATGATTCTCCGATGAGCGTGATGAACTGTAGGAATAAGTAAGAAACTCGATTCTTGAGATGTTTCTGTCTCATATCGTTTACTTTTTCTCCATTGCGTCAAACATAGTACCTGAGAAGAAACTGAATATAGAACAAGATCTGTATATGAAAGAGGTTTAGATCTTGAACAATCAATGAAAAATACCTCAGCTCAAATGTATTTCTTCTTCAGAACTTCAAGTTCATGCTTTACAGGACTTTACCATTCTTGAAATACAGAGCTAGAAGAGAAAGCTCAAGATGAATCCAGGAAAACCAGAGATTGAAAAATGAAGGTAAACTCTCGCTCTTCCTTCTCTCATTCTCTTATCCTTTTATACTAGTTCAGCTATTTCTGTTACAAATTTGTTACAACAGAATAACCAATATAGAAACACATGAGAGTTCTTCTAGCTGTGCAGCTCCTTTAGTTTTGTTTGATCAACTTCTGTGTTTCAGGTTTTGATGTCATGGATCGCCAGCTCATCAATTCACCTGGATCGCCAGCTCACGACCTTCCTCTACTCTAGCTTCCTCTGTTCCAGCCTCCTCTGCCTCAGTCACTTCATTAAGCTTGGCTTTTCTACTATCACCAACTCTTGTGTTTAACTGTTCTTTTAATATCTGTTTAATTCCTCTAACATCCCCCCTCAAATTGGGAATGGATAGAGTACAAATTCCCAATTTGGTTCGCATATAAGAATGTGTGCTTCGTGTCAGTGGTTTGGTGAAAACATCAGCTAATTGGTAAGAACTTGGAATGTATCTGACTTGTAAAGATCCTGAGGATACTTTTTCTCGAACGAAGTGAAAATCTACTTCGATATGTTTGGTTCAAGCGTGTAAAATAGGATTCAAAGTGAGAGATTGCTGACTTATTATCACAATACAAATGAATAGGAGGAGTAAGAGAACAACCTATATCACGCAATACAAAATTGACCCAAGTAAGATCGGCAGTGGTTGATGCAAGAGCATGGTATTCAGCTTCGGTGGAGGATCCGCTCCTTTGTAGGCTGTTTCTTTTCTGCCCAGGATATAAGGTTGGATCCAAGATATATACAAAAACCAGTTGTTGATCTTCTGGTTTATGCACACCCTGCCCAATCTGCATTGGAGAAACCATAGAGATGCACGGTACTGTGAGAGTGAAGGAATAAGCCAAGCTTGATAGTACCCTTTATATATCGCAAGACTCTTTTTAATCGGTTGAAGTCTGCAATTGTGGGTTGCTGCATTCTTTGGCAGAGTATATTGGTGGCATAAGCAATGTCTAGTCTGGTTAATGTGAGGTATTGCAGACCTCCAACTAGACTCCGGTACTCAGTGGGATTGGTCAAAGGTATAGTATCATTGATTAAAACAAGTGGTTTTAATGAAAGAGGAGTTGAAACTGGTTTGGAGTCAAGCATATGAGCTCGGGTGAGGAGGTCTAGAGCATATTTGGTTTGACATAGGAATAGGTAATCCGAGGTTCGTGTAGCTTCAATGCCAAGGAAATAGTGCAAATACCCTAGATCCTTCATATGAAAATGAATGCTCAGAGAAGTAATAAGAGCAGAAATCATTGAGGGGAGCTTCCAGTGAGAATGATATCATCTACATACAATAATAAGAGAATAGTTGATGTTTCAGTATGCAGAATGAATAGGGAAGGATCAGTAGAGCTGCAAAAAAATCCATATTCGAGCAGGAAGCTGCTAAACCTATCAAACTAGGCTCGAGGAGCTTGTCGAAGTCCATAAAGAGATCTTCGAAGGAGACAGACATGGTGAGGCTTTTGTGATTCTTTAAATCCTAGAGGCTGCTCCATATACTTCATTTCACTTAAGGTTCCATGTAAGAAGGCATTTTTGACATCTAATTGATGAATTTTCCATTGTTTCATCATAGCTACTGATAGGATTAATCGGATTGTTGCATGCTTCACTACAAGGCTGAAGGTTTCTGTGAAATCAAGACCTTCTTCTTGATGGAAGCCTTTAGCTATAAGCCTTGCTTTGAGCCTATCCAAGCTCCCATCAAATGCGAGTTTTGCCTTGAACACCCATTTGCACCCGATAACATGCATGTGATCATCTCTAGGAACTAATTCCCAGGTTTGATTATGATATAAGGCATCAATTTCTTCTTTCATTGCTTGATACCACCCTCGGTCTGCTAAGGCAGACTTTACTGATTTTGGTTCGATAGGAACCTGATACTCAACTAGACATGCATATTTGGGATTTGCTTTAACAATTCCAGATTGAAGTCTAGTTTGCATAGGATGAGTTGAAGAAGTACCTTGTATCTGTTCGGTTTTGGTAACCGATTTGTATTTGTCTGTATTAGCATTTGATGTTGGGACAATCTCTTGATTTGTAGGTATTAGTTCCTCTATGATTGGAGATGACTGATGCAATTCAATAACACCAGAGGCATTATTAAGATCACTTTGCATCTCAGTATCAGGTACCATCTGTATTTGTGATTGACCTGTAGGATTACCTGTACTGAGCTCATTGTCCTACATTACTGGAGTTGTTTGAGTGAATCTGGTATGCTGCAAATGTCCCCTCGATATATTGTCTTGTGATTGATCCTGCTTAGTAGAGCTGGAAATAGAAGATAGTACTCCTTTTATCCACTATTTGTATAAGTCAAACCCCTACTGATATTCAGTATGTAGTGTATGAGAAAAGGGAAAGACTTTCTCATCAAATATGACATGTCTGCTGATGTAGACTCTCCCATTTGTAGGTAAGAGACATCTGTACCATTTATGCTTCTCACTATATCCAAGAAAGATACATGTAAGTGATCTTGGATCAAATTTATGCTTTGTGTAGTGCCTGAGACATGGATAACAGGCTAATCCAAAAACTCGAAGATAAGAATAGTCTGGTGTCTTATTGTAGAGCTTATAATGGGGTGAATGCATATGTAGTTTTGTTGTGGGAAGAAGATTGATAACATAAACTGCTGTTTTGAATGCATCTACCCAGTATTTCAGTGGTACTTTAGCATGATACATCATTGCTAGACCCAATTCAATCACATGTCGATGTTTTCTCTCCGAGACACCATTTTGCTCTGGTGTGTGAGGGCAAGAAATATTCTGCTTAATTCCACATTTTTGTAGATGAGTTTGGAATTTACTACTAGTGAACTCGCCTCCTCCATCACTCTGGAAGATTTTGATCTTGTGGTTAAGCTGATCTTCTATAAGTCTTTGAAACATAATGAATATCTCATAGACTTCTGACTTTTGTCTCATTGGATATATCCAACTATACCGAGAAGAGTCATCCACAAAAATGACATAGTAGGAGAATTTCTGAACAGATTGAATTGGTGAAGGTCCCCATACATCACAGTGTATTCTTTCTAATGGAACATTCGAGATATGGTATGAGAAATGAAAAGATAAAGTTGAGCTTTTAGCAACTTGACAACTGCTACATATATTCTGAGCCTTAGAACAAAAATGAATGAGTTGTTGTTTCTGTAGAATCTTCACTGTTTTAAGACTGGTGTGAGCAAGTCTTTGATGCCAGATATCCTCTCCAACTTCCGGTTGAGTCTGTGTGAAGAAGACCTCTGCAACTTTAGGTTGCACCTGGTATAGCCCTTTGACTTTCCTTCATAGCTTCACTGTCGTATGATTGTGATTGTCCTTCATATATACCCCATGTTTATCAAAAATAAAATAGCAGGAATAATCATCTGTTAGTTTTGATACAGATAGAAGGTTCTTTTTGATTTCAGGGACTATTAATACATCGTTCAGAGGTAATTTGCTATTTTCTATATTCAATATTCCATTACCAATGCATGAGATTGACAAATGAGATCCATCTCCTATCATGACAATGTCATTACCATTATATGTACCGTAGTTTCGAATCATACCAGGTTCTGAGGTAATGTGTGCTGTAGCCCCTGTATCTGGATACCATTCGAACCATAGGGTTCTTCAATGTGGCTGCTGCCAATGCAGTTGGTATTTCATCTGCCTGGTACGAGTTATCAAACCTATACCAACATCTGAGTGCTGTATGACCTGATTTCTTACAAATCTGACATTGCAGAGGCTTTGTAATCTGTGTTTGTCTACCACCATTTGAACTTTGTGGTGGATAAGACCTAACACTTTGATATCTCTGTGCAGGATTGGAATATGGTCTAAATCCTTGTCCAAAGTTAGACCAATTATCCTTGTTAACCTGACCTTGCTGAGTTGAATTCAGGCTATTCATTTTAATTTGTTGATTCCTTCCTGCTTCTGTAAAATTATTTCCATATTCCCTTCTAATGAAAGATTGACCTCTGTCATAGTTAGCTTCTCCTCGAAAATTTTCTCTTTGATTTGGGATTGACTCTTTCTTTGACTTGTTCAGTTCTTCTTTGCCCATAATAGGCCGAGTTAGTATTATACTCATTCACGAATATGTTTGTAATCGGGTTTCAAACCTTTCAAGTTGTGAAATAACCTCATCATATTCTGGCTGGGTCTTAAGACAATACATGGTTGTCCTGAAAGTTTCATATTCAGAACCTAGCCCTTCAAGTATGCCAAACATTCTTGTTATATCATCAACAGGCTTTCCAATTGCATTTAACTGATCATAGATGGTTTTGAACTCACGAAGGTATTCGCTTAGTGATCTATTTCTTTTCTTGCAAGCTTGAAGTTTTCCCCTTAACTCAAACTCCTTTGCAACAGATTTCTGTGTAAACCTATTTACAAGGGCCTGCCATACTTCGAGTGAGGTTTCTAAACCAATTATCAGACTTAGAATATTCTCTGATACTGCACCACTTATCCAGGATGATATGAGTTGATCGGTTTTTATCCAATCCAAATGATCATGATTCATTATCTCTCCTGTCACCATATGTATCATTTGTGTTGGAGGTAATGTTTCGCCATTAATAAAGCCAATCAGATCTTGGCTTTTCAGAAATCTGTTGAATTGAGCTTGCCATAACAGAAAGTTCTCTTCATTCAACTTGATAGTAACGAAGTTAGCTATATTCACATGGGTAGGAAAATGATACTTCTGCACTCTAGTTGCCATTCTTATATGTCCAAAAACTTTGAAGAATCGAAGAAACAATCCAGTAAAATTTGAAGGTAAACTACCTAAGAAACACCATAATCTTTATACTATCTTGCAGTAAGAACATATCAGATCTATTATTCCCAGGCCAGTAGCTCTGATACCATGAGAAGAAACCGAATATAGAACAAGATCTGTATATGAAAGAGGTTTAGATCTTGAACAATCAAGGAAAAATACCTCAGCTCAAATGTATTTCTTCTTTAGAACTTTGGTATTCATAAAGAAGAAGGAAGAAGAAAGGTGTTTCGGTCATGTGGGGTGGGGAAAGAAGAAAGAGAAGAGATAGAGAAAGATAAAGCAAAAAGAAGAGATCATAATTAGGGGCTTTGACTAGTCAAAAGTGAAAATAAAAGGGGAGAAGCCAATTTGAAATTGGCAAGGGGTAGGTGTTTGATGGGGGTGTCCGCACGAAGGGGGAGGGGAGGGAGAGAGAGAGAGAGAGAGAAAAAGAAAGGGAGAGAAAAAGAAAATAAAAAGTAATCCAATTGTAAAAATCCTACTATTCAAATTACTTATATTATTTCCCCTCTCTCTTTTTAATTTCTTCCGGTCTTCAATTTTTCCTCCAATAATTTCTTTCCTGAAATTTCGGACTCGTCAATCATTTGATGGACAATGAGACATGATCCTAAAAATGAATTGTGACACTCGAATATTCGATTCCCGAAATCAAATTAAATTTCATGGTTAGAATCGATCAGACGTGATTTTAACCCAATCCAACTAAATACGTAGCTTTTAGGGATTTTACGGCGGATACATCTCTTAACGGCTTCACCCAATAGGTTAGTTAACTCGTGAGTGATTAGCTTAGAAAAAAAGGACTAGAGGCACGTCAACAAAATGCCCATTTCACTTTATCGAAACGGGGTCAAATTTCAGAATGTCACAACTCTTCCCCTCTTATAAAAATTTCGTCCTCGAAATTTAAACCATTACACACTTTGATAAAAAAAGGTGGGGGTACAACTGTCTCATCGACTCTTCAGTCTCCCAAGTCGCTCATTCAGTGCCGTGGTGTTGTTAGACCACTTTGACCAATGGAATGGTTTTTGTACGCAGAACTTGCTCTTTGCGATTGACGATCTGGACTAGGCTTTTCATATATGACACACGATCATCCACATCCAATTCCTTAAAATTGAGCACGTGGGTCGGGTCAAGGTCGTACTTTCTTAACATCGACACGTGAAAGACATCATGCACTTGCGCCAATCTTGGCAGCAATGCAAGACGATACGCTAGGTTTCCGATTCTTTTAAGAATCTCAAACGAACCTATGTACCTTGGACTCAGCTTGCCTTTTTTACCAAAGCGCGAAGTTCTCCTCATTGGTGACACTTTTAGAAAAACGTGATCACCAACTTGGAATTCTAAAGACCTTCAACGCTTATTTGCATAATTTTTCTGCTTGCTTTGCGCTGTCTTTAATCTGCCTCTGATCACTGTCACGGCATCTACTAACTGCTGAACTAACTCAGGTTCTGTGATTTTTTTTCCCCGACTTCATCCCAACACACTGGAGTTTTGCATGCTCTGCCATATAATGCTTCAAATGGAGCCATCTGAATATTCTGCTGATAACTGTTGTTGTAGGCGAATTCCACTAGATGAAGCTGATCTTCCCAACTTCCTTTGAAGTCTATTACACACGCTCTTATCATGTCTTCAAGAGTCTGAATTGTCCTTTTAGATTGGCTATCCGTTTGAGGATGATATGTTGTACTATACTGAAGCTTTGTACCTAAAGCACTCTGCAAGCTCTTCCAAAAAGCAGCAGTAAACCTCGAGTCTCTATTAGATGTTATCGTAACCGGCACTCCATGCATACGAACCACTTGACGCACATACAGGTCTGCGTGCCTATCAAGATTGAGGTCTTTTCGAACTGCGATGAAGTGTGCTGACTTTGTCAGCTTGTCAACTACTACCCAAATTGAATCATTTTCTCTTTGACTCCTTGGTAGTCCAGTCACAAAATCCATCGTGATATGCTCCATTTCCACTCTAAGATCGCAAGAGATTGTAGAAGTCCTTCCAGCTTGTAATGTTGGGATTTTACTTGCTAACAAGTCAAATACTTTGTGACATGCTTGGCAATGTTCGCCTTCATACCTGACCACCAGTAGTGTTGACGCAAATTCTGATACATCTTAATGCTTCTAGGATGAATGCTATAACTGCTACGATGTGCTTCAGATAAAATTTCTTCTTTAAGTTCTACATCGTCAGGTACAACCAAACGCCCATGGAGCCTCAATACCCCATCATCATAAACTTGAAAATCAGCCTTTCTTTTATTAGTATCCTCTTGAGGAATTCTCTGTACATTTGAATCTGTTGGTTGGAGTTGTTTAATTTTGACCTAGACATTCGGCTCAATTCTAAGGGTGTCCATAAAACTTGAAAGGTGGCCTACCTCAAATTTGAATTCCGAATCTCGAGCTCTTTCGATTAAGTTCCACTCCATAACCAAGATTTGTGCTATTAAAGACTTTCGACTCAATGCATCAGCGACCTTGTTCGCCTTTCTTGAGTGATATAGAATATCACAGTCGTAATCCTTCAGCAATTCCATCCATTGGCATTGTCTCATATTCAATTCCTTCTAAGAGAACAAATACTTGAGACTCTGATGGTCTATGAAAATCTGAAACTTTTCTCCGCGCAAGTAGTGCCTCCAAATCTTCAACGCAAATATGATGGCTGCGAGTTCTAAGTCATGTGTCGAATAGTTCAATTCATGAGTTTTCAACTGACGAGAAGCGTATGTAACAACTCTACCATGTTGCATCAACACGCAACCCAATTCCTTAAATGACGCATCACTATAGATCTCGAACCCTCCAAGACCAGATGGAATCATCAGTACAGGTGTAGTAGTTAGCTTTTCTTTCAGCTCTTGAAAACTACGCTCGCACTTATCTGACCATACAAATTTCTCTTCCTTCTTCAGGAGCTTTGTCAGAGGCAACACTAATGATGAAAACCCTTCCACAAACTGTCTGTAATAACCTGCTAACCCCAGAAAACTTCTGATCTCTATCACTGTCGATGGTCTCGGCCACTTGATCACGGCTTTTATTTTGCTTGGGTCAATGGAGATTCCTTCCTTGGAAATCACATGACCTAAGAATGCAACACGAGTCAACCAAAACTCGCATCTGCCAAATTTAGCATGCAGTTGATGAGTTCTTAAGGTCTAGAGTACTACTCTCAGATGATTCTCATGCTCTTCATCACTTCTCGAATAGACCAAGATGTCATCAATGAACACGATCACAAACTAATCTAAATATTCATTGAACACTTTGTTCATCAAATCCATGAAGGCAACTGGAACATTCATCAACCCGAACATCATCACTGTAAACTCGTAATGACCATATCGGGTATGAAATGCCGACTTAGGAATATCCTCATTCCTAATCCTTAGCTGATGATATCTCGTCCTCAAGTCGATCTTTGAGAATATTGACGCTCCTTGCAATTGATCAAACAAGTCATCTATCATCGGCAATGGATACTTGTTCTTAATTGTTACCTGATTGAGCTGCCAATAGTCTATGCACAAACGCAACGAACCATCTTTCTTCTTAACAAACAGAACTGGTGCTACCCAAGGTGATGCACTAGGACGAATAAATCATTTATCTAATAATTTTTGCATCTGCACCTTCAGTTCCTTCAACTCAAATCAGTTATGTCCCTGGTGCTAGCTCAATTACAAATTCAATCTCTCTTTCTGGCGGTAACCCTGACAATTTTTTTGGAAAGACATCTGGAAACTCTTGTACCACTGAAATATCTTCCATTTTCAATTCCTCAACTGTTGTATCCACGATAGTTGCTAAGTAGCCTTGGCAAACCACGTCTAACAAACAAGCTGCTTCCGGCGACGAGATTAAGGAATTCGAGGGTCCTCCTTGATTTCCGACAAACTCGAAGCTCTTACCCCCTAATGAGTCAAACTAAATTGCCTTGCGATAGTAGTCCATTTTAGCTCATTGATTGGTGAGCCAGTCCATGCCAATTACCAAATCAAAATCATACATGGTTAGGACTAACAAGTTAATTTTCCCCACTTGCTCACCAATCTCTAACTTGCACCCCGAACATCCCAAAGTAGCAATAACTTTATCTTTCAATGGTGTAGATATGCAAATTGCTGATTCCAACAATATAGGACTCAACCTTAGCATCCTAACATATTGCTTGGCAATAAAGGAATGGGTTGCTCTTGAATCAAACAAAGCATAAGCAGGTTGGTCGTTAAGCGAGACCGTACCTGTAATCACGTCAAGCATAGCTTCTGCCTGACCTTGGGTAATCGCGTACACGGTGCCCTGAACTGGAGGTCTTTGTTGTCCTCCTTGCGGTGCATTTTGTGGGGCATACCCTCCTATCTGTCTCATCGGTGGTGGCCACGGCAACTGAGGTTGTCCTGTTTGCTTCCTTGGACAATTTCTGACCATATGGCCTTGCTGGCCACATTCAAAATACGCACCCATTTTAGTTAGGCACGGTGCTGTCCGGTGTCTTCTCCCACAAAAGCGACATGCACCAACACTACTAGGTACTGGCCTATTAAATCCACTTTTCTTGCTGGGCGGGCCTTGCAATCTATTTCCAAACATTGGCCTCTTTCCTTGGCGGATCTTGTCTCTATGAGAGCTAAACCTCAATCCAGATGAGGCAGCTTTATCATTTTAATCATTCTTAATCTTCTGAGTTCTCCAATATAGATCATTATAAGTCTTTAGATCCAAAAGGAGTAAGGCGCTTCTCAAATCCTGTATGAATCCATCTTTGAACCTCCTTGCTCAATTCACAGGATTCTCGATTAACTCAGGGGCATATCGCGAAAGTTCAGCGAACTTCGCCTCATACTCATCAACATATAGGGAACCCTGGCGAAGACGCTGAAATTCCGCCATCTTCACCTCTCTAGCAGTCTCGGAGAAATACTTATCATTGAAGGCATCATGAAAAGTGTTCCAGTCCTAAGTAGCGCCTTCTGGAAATATTGTTTCACGAGTAGTCATCCACCAAGTGTTCGCAACTCCATCCAGCTAGTAAGTTGCTAACATTACCTTCTCAACCTCGTTGCACATCAGCAGTGCAAACGCCTTCTCGAGCTTCTGAACCCATGAAGAAGCAACTTCGAGATCTCCAGACCCGGTGCACGACAGTGGATTTAGTCTTAAGAAATGCTCTACCAACTTATGGATTGGTCTTGCAACGACCACTATCCCCGGTGGACCTTCAACATTCACGGCAGCTGGAGCAACGGCAAATGCGGCTGCAGGTACGGCAGCAGGGGCGGCTCCAATTGTAGTGACGGTAGCAGCAGTTGCAGCAGCCTGAGCAGCGACTTCAACGGTAGCAACTTGCTGATCCATTCTAGTACCCATCGCTTCTTGAACAAGCAAGATCCCACCCACCCTAGGATTATTAGGGGTTGCTACCCCGACATCTACCACAGGTGGAATCACTCCACTCACGCTAGCCTGTGCTAGTGCTCGACCACATTCGCCTCGGGTCCCGACACGAGTCGGAGCTCTACCCCGAATAACGGCCCTATTGGTCTTTTTTACAGGAGTTCTCGGATCATGATTGCTCATAGTGTAGCTTTACTCAACTAGCACTTGTTTCCAATTAACACCGAATTAGAAACGGAGTGATCCAAACAACAAACAATTTTTGCACTCAGCTAACACAGACATGCACCAGCATGAATTTAAAGGCTTTTTCTACTAACTATCCCATGGTCATCGCTCCTTACCTTATCACTCCAATCTTAAACCTGGCTCTAATACCGCCAAAAGGGGGATGTCATGCCCGATCCTCGAATGCGTGCCCATCCCTCACCTAGTCAATTAATAGCGATGTCCCAAGACGCATCGCTGACCCTATTCATTTAATATGCGCAAACGGAAGTATAAAGAAAATCCCCAGACAATAAAACAATGGGATAGATAAGTAAGGCCATATTTTTCATATTGAAACTTATAACCAAACTTTTATACAAAACACAAACCAAAGTACTTCACAACTATTCACAACTTTTTACTCTAACTCTATTCACATCAAAATGGAGTTCACAAAAGAATATGGAATCTTAGTCCATCCAGGTCGTACTCAAGACCCCTCTCGGTATTATCTTCTTCTTCCAAAAATCCTTCTCCTCAGGTTTCACCTCAGAGTTCTCCTTCTCAGATTCCTCCTCCTCAGCTCCTCATCGGAATCCTGAAATGTTGTCCAACAATCGGGATGAGACTATGTCTCAGCGAGTTCTACCCCACTAAGACTCGATTAGGGAACCAATACACTACTCGGTTGCCTAAGCACAGCACAAGTCAGAAGACTTATTTTGGCCTCAGTCTCAACTTGCAATTCAAGGTTATATACGAACGCTTCATAAATCATAATGAATAATCAATTAAATCACGACAATCTAATCAAATCATTGATCAATCGAACTAGTTGAGTACATGTCAGACAGACCATTCTAGGTCATTGATTCCACACCATATAACCTCCCATCGGGCACTCGGTCACAGAGCCACATCAATGCTCTTGGGCGTTAAGTTCGCAAAGGTGACTTATCCACTAGACAATTGCGTGCGTTCATTAAGGCGCCGTTTTCGCCAGTGACATGCTTGGTCACTGAACCACGCATGCCTATAACCATGTACTCAATAGACAATTGTGTGCGTTCTTTAAGGCGCCGTTTTCGCCAATGATGTCCTTAATCACGAACCACACATGCCTGTGACAATGTGTTTAATAGATAAGTGCATGCGTTCTTTAAGGCGTTGTTTTTGCCATAAGAAATCTGCATTATCAGCTAACACATCTACATATAGACTGATATCTCCAATCTCCATATCCCTCTCCATTGAACCATCATCGTCTACACATCTAGTTCGTATATATAACTCATCAAGATCAATAAAAGGAAACCCATCTTCTTCAGCACCCTCAGCATTCTTACCACGCCTACTATCATACATGGAATAGTTCACTTCTTCACATTCTTAACTAGTGAAAAGTGAAAGCAAAAAATAACATCAATATACTCTAATGCATAATATGCACCGTGGAAAAACAAAACAAAAACTATAAAAAAAAAAATTACAATACATCTGTACCACACTACTATTAATGAAAGAAAATTAGTCACGCTAGTGACCACATACCACACTTTTATTAGATACCATTTGTCACAAAAAAAATTGTGCATTATTGACTTAAAATGTTTTTTGTGCTAATGATTTGCTAATACACATTAGGACTCATGTGGGCATGAAAGCGCTACTGCTATGGTGACGAACCATATCCTAAGTATGGTCCTTCATAGCAAGAGCATCATCAAAAACCTGCACCTTTTATTAGTGATTTATTTTTGGTATGGTCAATGTATTATAGCTAAAAAATCATCAAAACTAACATTTAGATTTTAGGACATGCCATGAGCTCTAGCTATTAATGATAAAGTATACACCAAAAAAATAGAAACAACAGAAAAGCTTTAAAAAATTGCAAAAAAGAGACCACTGCCATTGGCACATAGGATTACAACACAGCATATCCAATTAAAAAAATCATAGTGGACGCAACTCATATGCATTGATTCGGACAAAATGAGACATTCACTAAAAAATCCATCAAAACAGGTAAAAACAATACTATAAAACAGAACTCTCTTGTACCATCACTGTCGTCGCTGCCATCTGTGTGATATTCCATCATATGCACACACCTTGTCGCCATGTTGCTTCAATGAGCCACAATCACTTTCTATTTGACGAACGAATGATTGGGTACACCAATTTGAACGAAACTAACCACAATTGAACGTGAGTGCAAATTGAAATAAATGGAAAACCTGGAAAAATATGATGGAGAATCGGGCTTTATACACAAGCTTTGTCTACATTTTTCCAATTTAAAGTGAGTGAATTCTAAGATGGAAAAACTAACCCTGATTGATGGGGAGGTGGGCCTGCTCGAGCTTTGTGATTTGCGAACAGAGAAAAGTCAAATAGAAGACTTGGGTCTCCACAAACAAAGAAAGAAGAATATGGTTTTTTTCTTGTTTTTGAATTTGTGCCTCAATCGGCAGAGAATTTAGGTCTTCGACTTTGTGAATGATGGGTACAAGGAATGGGGAGAACTTCAGCCTTTGACTTTGTAGAGGATGGATACAAGGAATATGGACACCGTAGAAAACCTAGTGTCGCGACCTTCCCGGAATTTTTTTGAAGGGTGAATTACTTAAGAAGGCTAATGGATTACTAAGTCCGTAGACTTGGCGCAGACCCTCCCAAATCCTACCAATTGCGACTAATGAATTAATCCATTTATACATGCAATTATAATTTAATTTGGAGCCGCCACTAACCAATTAGGGTTGATTAGAAACCCAAATAAAGTATGGGAGAATACTTTATTTTTACGAACCAGAGATTCAATAAGTTCGGGGACATGATTACGCTAGATTAGTCTAACGCCCTTTCGGTACCTTTTATTTTAATTTCAAAAATATTTAGCAGACAATGTTAATTAATTTTAACCTAAACTACTAACATGCAAATGGTGGTTATGCGGGTGCACAATCAATAAAATAACATTCAATGAAAAAAATAAATAAATGCTAATAAAATGCATGCCCTAAACATGATTTCTAAACGACGAGACACCTAATTTTTCTTTTTTTCTTTTTTAAAAAAATGTTAATTATATGCAATCTTAATCTAAATTTAATATGCGTGGATTTATTTTAATGACATGCGAGATGCAATTCATATGATATGACTTAAACTTATCACTATATGTATGCAATCTAATTTATATAATCCTAAATATGCATATCCTACATGATATGGGATGAATGACGTGGTAATTCTATATGTATGCTCTTTTATGATTTTTTATGATTGTTTTTATTACACATATGCAATCTACACTAATAATGATGACATAAAATGAGATTAATTATGAACTAACTTATTAGCTAACTAAACGGCTTTTGTGTTTTCTTTCTTTCTCTTTTTTTTTTAAATGACAATAATTCTTATTAAAGAAATCGATATAATGATGCAATGTTAAAAAAAAACTACATGATGGGAATATTAAAACATTAATCTATGACCCACTAACTAGAGTGCAACATGTGGTGTGATTTATATGACCTAAATAACATTTTTTATTCTCTTTTTTGTTTTGTTAAAGAAAAATTAACCTAATCCTATATGAATCTAAAAATATCGAAACACAAAGCTTTAAATATGAAATGCATATGGACCTAAGTACTTAAATTCTAGATATGACATATGATATGTGATGTGCAAATAACAATGATGCATCAAAATACATGTACTATTGAAAATTTATCTATGTAAATCAATGACATTTCAATGATGCAAAGCAAATCATGAATTTGCCATGAAAAGTCGAAATAATCAAAAATCTAACCCGACGTCTCGCGGGTCAATATTTTTATTATCATAACTTAATATGAAAAATTTCCTAATGATAAAAATAAATCAAAACAAATCAAGTTAGAATATATAAAAAAAAACATGGAATCAAATATCTAGAAAATCACCTAGTCCAACTCACGGTTGGCTTGAGGAATAGCGAGGAGCAGCTGGTGGTTCGGTGATGGGTCGCCGTTCGGAACAAGGGCTGTCCGTCGGAGCTCCGGCGAGATTCGGCAATAACCAGACCTGCAGCAAAACAGAGGAGGCAGCAAATGGTCCTGTTCGGGCGTGGAGCTGGCGTAGGTTGCTGCAGAGGTGAGGATGCGAGCTGTGGTAGTGGTAGGAGCTCGAGGCGTTGCAGCGATGGTGCCTCACGGGTGTGTGGCGGGCGTCATGGAACAAAGGGTCAAGATCGGAGCTTCGGACGAGTGAGCAGAGGGCCGCTCGGAGACGCGGCACATGGTGAGACGCTCAGGCAACAAGAACTAGAGGAGCAGGGAAGTCACTAGGGGGAGACTCGGATTGGCACAGCAACAGCTTTGTCAGGCTAGTGGAGTAGATCGGCGAGGCAGTAGTAGCGGCGAAGACCGGCAATGGGGGTTTGACAGGCTGAGGCGTGGATGGAGCGGCGAGGTAGCGAGTCGCGGAGGCGGCTGATGTCACGGTGGCGCGACGAGAGGCTACAGGCGGAGCGGTGGTGGCCGGCGAGGGGTGCGGCTGCGCTGTGCAGGGGCAACTTTGACGCTTGGGCGGAGGGAGTCCGCAAAGAAGACGAAAGGCTCTCTTCTTTTTTTTTTTTTTTTTTGTTCTGCTGCACAAGTCTTCTCTTTATACGTTGATGTTCCCTTTCTGTCTTCCCCTGTTGCTGTTGTACTGACACTTTCTCTCACTTGTCTCTCTCACTCTCTACCGAAGACTTCCCCCTATTCACTTTCTGCCACTATACTTCTTCTTCTTCTTCTTTTCTTCAATTTGCTATTTTTTTTACGAACCATGAAGAGAAGCCCCCATCCGCTCGGTTCCAAAGCCTCGCATTTTATAGTGAAAGTGCTCAAAGTTGTTGAAGAGTTGCAAATATTCACTCAACCATCCAACAGTAAAAAGGCTCTAAAAATCAAACGGTTAATTTTTAAAAAAATTTGAAATGAGAATATATTTTCAACAACAAAAATTTTCAAAAATCGAATTTTATTTAATTTATTATTTTTTTAAAATATTAGGTGTCAACAGTTGCCCCTCTTTGAAGGGAAGCTCGTAGAGGTTTCCTTCAAAGATAAATGACACCTAAATTTAAACCATGCAAAATAAATATGCAAATGCTAATTGTAATGACCTTTTTTTAAATAAAAAAAGAAAAAAAATGGACTCAAATAAATGCAATGTCATGCAATAAAGAATGTCATGTAAATGCAATGATTTGGTCAAGAACATATATTTCAATGTGTCTATGCTCAATGAAATGCAAATGCAAAATGAATGCAAAATGAATATGGAATGTATATGCAAATGTTAATGACATCCTTTTCAAATAAATTTAATTCTTTTTGAAATGCAAGGTCATGCAATAATGCAATGTAAATGCAATGATTTTATCGAGAGCATATATTTCTATGTCTCCATGCTTAATGAACACATACTTGTCATACTTATCTGGAGATTCAGAAAAGTATTATTAGGTGTGAAATGATTCCTATAAGACCTGACCAACATTTGGAAATCTCTTCAGATAATTGAAAGGCTCAAAGTCTTTAGAGTTCTGGAACTCTCATAAGATCCTAAGCACTTGGAAATCACATTCAGATGTTTGAAAATACAAATACTTGGAAGTCACATCAAGCATTTAAAGATTCAAATTCTGGAATTCATGCTGGACATTTGAAAACATTTACTAAACATCTGGAAATCACATCAGACGTTTTAGAAGGACAAACACTTGGTATCACCTCAAGTGTTTAAGGGTTCAAATATCTGGGGTTTTTACTAAACATCTGGAAGTCACATCAAACGTTTGGAAAGACAAACACTTGGAAATCACATCAAGTGTTTAAAGGTTCAAACATCTGGAACTCAAACTAGACATTTGAAAACATTTTATAAATGGGTACTTGGAATTCTCATCAAGCACCAAGATGACTGAACAAACTCAGGGTTTCAAAGACAATTTTTTGGTCTTTGAGGAAAAATTCAATGAAGGTCCATGCATGATGGCTTTATCAAGCTTCCACTGGAAAAATTATCATAAGGACAATTTTCAGTTATAGTGTGAATCTCTTGAACATGCTAAATGAGACACTTTTGGTGTGAAAAAGGTTTTTTTCACTCGCTCTCATTTAGGAGGGGTTATTTGTTCCGACCATTGATGCGGGAATATATCACTTAATCTTAGCATCATCTTGTCGACAAGAGTTCGAATTTTCTTGCAATCAGTACGACCTTACCAATCTGAGAGGTCTTTGACAAGGATTGTAATGTGGGTTTGGTCAATGGCTTAGCAAAAGGGACTCTTTGAGTCAAGGCTATTGAAAGAACCATTCTGTGATCATCTCGGGTTTACAAGTCAAGAACCCTGCAAAATGAGAAAGAAATAATCTTGCTCGCACTTCTTCGAGCAATGCTTAAAACATATGAATTCCTATGTTAATTCAAGTGCCCTAATCTAAAGAGACTTTGTAAGGGACGTAACATAGGCTGAGTTCATGGGCTAAGAAATGAAAGGATCATTAAGCTCAAAGATGTGTGTAATGGGTAAGAGTTAGTGATCATCTTGACATTACCACCAGTTTTCTTTGCCACAGATCGTCTTCTTGACAAATTTCTTTATTGGCTCAAGAGTTTATCATTGATGCCAATGATTATTCAACTGGAGATCTTTTCTCAACATTTTTTCTTTTAAAATCATTTTCTTTGATGATGGGCATCAATCAGGCACACCGCTTTTTTTCATGCCCCCCAATACATCAGTCATTTCTCTTCTTTTTTCATGGGCATTGGCCTTGCTTTTACCAGGCACACTGCTTTTTCATGCCCCTTAGTTCTATTTTGATTTTAGTTCTTGCGCATAATGCGTGTGTCAAGTATATTTTAAATGACACTCGAACCTTCAAAGGTCTTCATTTGTGTCTTGCCTTGCCCCAGTGTGAGGGATGATCACCAACTGGGTTTAAAGAAATGAAATTGCAGGCTCAAGTGGGCTATGCAAAGGATATAAATGTGTAGGATAGTAAAAGAAACGCTATTCGTCATCCTAAGGCACTTAAATTACCACATGAATTTAATGTAATAGCATGACTTGAAGATTGATGCAAGTGAGAGCAAGAAAATTTCCATTCATTTCACTCTCCTTCAATGTCAACTTACCTCCATTTGCCCCGATGTGGGGTGGTCCTTGACAAGGGTAGTATGAAAGAAGTTCTTCAAGTATTTAGGCTCAAAGAAGGGTTAAACAAGGGTTAACAATAGAGAAATGAACTGCCCCTCATCATTTTAATTGTCGTACTTCATGCAAGAAAACTCTTCATCTTGAAACAAAAAACGTTTCTATACTCACCTCGCAATGTATAGACAGGGGACTGTGTATGGGATTAGGCTTGCCTTTCACACCTCATTTAGCATGTTCGAGTAACTCAACATCTTTCACTGAATTATCCATTTTGATCAATTTCAAGTGGAATTGACGAATTGCACATCATGTGAAAACATTCTGAAATGATAAAAAGGCAATGCTCTATTCTAGCACATCAAATCATAAAGTCAAAACTGTTAAATGTCTGTGTCTTGCCCCTCTTTGCTAGAGAGCTCATAGAGGTTCCTTAAATGTGCGCAGGGCTGCACCTGAAACATAAAGCAAATAATTAAAAGAAACAAACAGAGTAAATTGGATGCATGCTGGAAAATTATTTTATTTTGAAAATTTTTTCAAAGGAACAAGAAGAAGCCCAGCCTTCAGAATTAGCTCATTGTCGTTTTCTTTTGGTAGGATTTCATCACAGGGCTAGTTTGGTGTACTTCAACATGCCCTTAAAACAATGAAAATCTTCATGTATTTTATTGGATGAAAAGCAAATTATATTATTGAAATGAGGGAAATTCTAGAATTGAAAATGCAAATATGCAAATATGGAAAGCAATAAAGACTCCTACACAGAGGAGTGTGCAAATAATTAAAATTTTCCTACTCTCGAGCTTTGTTGATGGCAAACACTAAATTATCTTCAGACAACTCAGTCATTCCTTTAAGTGCGTCATCAGAGCTCTCAATCTTTGGAGGTGCGGGATCATTTATGCCACCCCATCCATCTGGGATGATATCCCGTGGGTCGAAGTAGGAGCTGGGAGGAGCCGAATACTTTACATAATAATCGAATTTGCCACTTGGTTGCCTCAGGGTGTCCATCACTTCTGCTTCCTCATGCATCATCTGAAACATGGTGGGTTCAAGTATCAAAACTGAAAATGGCATTCACAACCACGGGTGGTCGGATAGTGGGTTATTACGGATGTTCGGGCATGTGCATTGCGGAATGAGACCACCTTGGCATCCAAAAGATTTTGGATTTTGTGTTGCAGCGTATAGCAATCGTCAACAGAATGCCCTACCTCCCTCATATGGTAAGCACATGTCTTGGACGGATCATAGTTGGGGAAACGTTCGGGATTAGATTGCTTAGGCTCCTTAGCAAGTAATCCTTTCTTTTGAAGGTTGGCAAGATCTTTGACAATGGCTTAGGAAGAGGCGTAAATTAATGCCTAGAAGAGTTCTTTTGCTGGCCAAAGAATGGTCGTGCTCCTCCCTGATGGGTGTTTGGGGTAGGGCAAGGTGGTTGCATATAAGTTGCATTATACTCTACTACAAGTTCCTTATCCTTCTTGGTTGAGACTCTCCCATATGAGCTAGTTTGATCAAATGCCCATCCATCACGCAATGCTACTTCAATTCGCTCACCAACATGGATCAGCTGATTGAATGACTCGGCAGTCGATCCCAGCATTCGGTTTCGATACTCAGGCGAGAGCGTCTTCATGAACAAATCCATAGGCTCCTTTTCTGTTGGCTCTGGAGTTATTTGAGCGGCTACAGTCCTCCATCTCGTGACGTATGCCTTGAAAGATTCTGTCCTCTTCTTCTCGGTGCGAAGTAAATCCTCTCGAGATGGAGTGGCATCAATATTATACTTATATTGCTTGAAGAAGGCATCTGTCAAATCCTCCCAAGTCTCTAGTAGATTAATCCTTTTCATGATGTACCATTGCAGCGACAGTCCTGTCAGGCTTGCTTGAAATTGTTGGATCATCAAGGGGATGTTATCAACATATTGGGTCATCCTGACCACATAAGTCTGTAGATAGATCTTTGGGCAAGAGGTGCCATCATACTTTTCAAAATCTGGCATTTTGAACTTCTTTGGCATCTTGATCTTTGCATAATGAGACAGATCAATTGGGTCTTGGATAAACGAACCCCTTGTTGCTTAAGTTTCTCCTCGATTTTTATCAAGCGTTTTTCCTACTCGTTTTTGGTACAGCTGAAGGTATCACTTGTACCTCATCATCAACAACAATTTGAGGCTCCTCAGTAATTTTAACCTTGGAGGCATCATCAGAGGATGATGGATCAACTGTGGATGTGTTCTTGCCTTTATCCCTCGAATCAGCCATGGGAGCATGTTGTGGTAACACCACTTCAACTTGCGGAGCTGGTGGGATAGTGTTTGCTTGGAGAGAGTCGATTTGCTTAGAGAGCCGCTCAAGAACATTCAGGACTTGCTTCATCTCCGATTCAAGGGCAGTAATGCGAGCTTGTTCAGCAACATGCGTTTGTTCGGTATTATCAGCCATTGTTGCTCTAGAACGGGTACGGATTGGCGATCTTGGGTGAACCGTGTTGTCACCTATCAATGTAAAATAATATAGTAAGTATCATAACAAATGAGATTGGTCCATGACAACGGTCAATCGCTTCATTTTATTTGAAATTTGAGTAAAATTTTCTAATTAAGAATTGAAATGCAAGTCCCTAAACATTGAATTGAACTATAAATTGAAAGCACTGAAATGCTGAAATGAAATCAAGATCTTTAAACATTGAACCAAAACATCTCATTTTATATGCTTTTGGAAGTAGAAATGAATTGTATGTCGATTTTCCCCATTGCATATAAAATAAGACCGACGACGAAACCTAATGTCATGGACCATCGAAATTGCAAGTAAGTAAATTGCAGTAGTGAGAATTTAAACAACTTACTTTCACTGGTAATGGATGACAATCACATAGACACACGCATGAAATGTGGGGCTCGATTTCTATCTAGATGACTTAACAAAATGGAGCTAAGAAGATGATCTGACCGTTGCAATCTCGCATTAACGTGTCAGGTCCTCCTAACCCCGGCTCAGTCGAATGGAATGTCTAATATCACGCAGTCTCATGGATATGGACAAACACATTCGACGCCATGAAGAACTTTCAGGGAAGAGAAGGTCAACCTCTATATAGCAGTCTCGCTTTAGAGGAAGTATCATTCTCAACACCATCCTAAGAATCCTATTGCAGCCCGGAGTCCGGCGGCGGGTTGTGTGTGCAATAGTGTAGTGCTAAAAATAAAACATACACAACAGTTTAATTGCAAACAACACTTCTATAATTTAAATTCAACAATTCATCCTTAACTCCAACCTGCAAAACAAGGGTTAGCAAAGACTACTCCCCTTATACCTCCCATCTGCAAAAACATTTAACACTTCATGTTAAGAGCGTACCTTATTTCCATGCTGCCCAACAAAATATTTTTCTTAAAATAAAACAGGCCTATGTCCACTATGAGTCTTAACTCTGTCCCCAGCGGAGTCGCCAAGCTATCGCGACCTTCCCGGAATTTTTTTAATTTCAAAAATATTTAGCAAACAATGTTAATTAATTTTAACCTAAACTACTAACATGCAAATGGTGGTTATGCGGGTGCACAATCAATAAATAAATGCTAATAAAATGCATGCCCTAAACATGATTTCTAAACGACAAGACACCTAATTTTTCTTTTTTTCTTTTTTAAAAAAATGTTAATTATATGCAATCTTAATCTAAATTTAATATGCATGGATTTATTTTAATGACATGCGAGATGCAATTCATATGATATAACTTAAACTTATAACTATATGTATGCAATCTAATTTATATAATCCTAAATATGCATATGCTACATGATATGGGATGAATGACGTGGTAATTCTATATGTATGCTCTTTTATGATTTTTTTATGATTGTTTTTATTACACATATGCAACCTACACTAATAATGATGCCATAAAATGAGATTAATTATGAACTAACTTATTAGCTAACTAAACGGCTTTGTGTTTTCTTTCTTTCTTTCTTTTTTTATTTTATAAAAATGACGATAATTATTATTAAAGAAATCGACATAATGATGCAATGTTAAAAAAAACTACATGATGAGAATATTAAAACATTAATCTATGACCCACTAACTAGAGTGCAACATGTGGTGTGATTTATATGACCTAAATAACATTTTTTATTCTCTTTTTTGTTTTGTTAAAGAAAAATTAACCTAATCCTATATGAATCTAAAAAATATCGAAACGCAAAGCTTTAAATATGAAATGCATATGGACCTAAGTACTTAAATTCTAGATATGACATATGATATGTGATGTGCAAATAACAATGATGCATCAAAATACATGTACTATTGAAAATTTATCTATGTAAATCAATGACATTTCAATGATGCAAAGCAAATCATGAATTTGCCATGAAAAGTTGAAATAATCAAAAATCTAACCCGATGTCTCGCGGGTCAATATTTTTGATTATCATAACTTAATATGAAAAATTTCCTAATGATAAAAATAAATCAAAACAAATCAAGTTAGAATATATAAAAAAAAAAAAAAAACATGAAATCAAATATCTAGAAAATCACCTAGTCCAACTCACGGTTGGCTTGAGGAATAGCGAGGAGCAGCTGGTGGTTCGGTGATGGGTCGCCGTTCGGAACAAGGGCTGTCCGTCGGAGCTCCAGCGAGGTTCGGCAATAACCGACTGCACCAAAACGAGAGGAGGCAGCAAATGGTCTGTTCGGGCGTGGAGGCTGGCGTCGGTTGCTGCGAGAGGTGAGGATGCGAGCTGTGGTAGTGGCGGGAGCTCGAGGCGTTGCAGCGATGGTCCCTCACGGGTGTGTGGCGGGCGTCGTGGAACAAAGGGTCAAGATCGGAGCTTCGGATGAGTGAGCAGAGGGCTGCTCGGAGACATGGCACACGGTGAGGCGCTCAGGCAACAAGAACTGGCGGAGCAGGGGAGTCGCTCGAGGGAGACTCGGATTGGCACAGCAACAGCTTTGTCAGGCTAGTGGAGCAGATCGGCGAGGCAGCAGTAGTGGCGAAGAACGGCAAGGGGGGTTTGACAGGTTGAGGCGTGGACGGAGCAGCGAGGCGGCGAGTCGCGGAGGCGGCTGGTGTCACGGTGGCGTGACGAGAGGCTATAGGCAGAGCAGTGGTGGCTGGCAAGGGGCGCAGTTGCACTGTGCGGGGGCAACTTCGACGCTCGGGCGGAGGGAGTCCTCGAAGAAGACGAAAGGCTCTCCTCTGTTTTTTTTTTTTTTTTTTTTGTACTTCTGCACAAGTCTTCTCTTCGTACATTGTTGTTCCCTTTCGTCTTCCCCTGTTCTTTGTTGTCTTGACACTTTCTCTCACTTGTCTCTCTCACTCTCTACCAAAGACTTCCCCCATTCACTTTTCGCCACTTTGTACTTCTTCTTCTTCTTTTTTTCTTCAATTTGCTATTTTTTTGACGAACCATGAAGAGAAGCCCCCATCCGCTTCGGTTCCAAAGCCTCACATTTTATAGTGAAAGTGCTCAAAGTTGTTGAAGATTTGCAAATATTCGCTCAACCATCCAATAGTAAAAATGCTCCAAAAATCAAACGGTTAATTTTTTAAAAAATTTTGAAATGAGAATATATTTTCAACAACAAAAATTTTCAAAAATCGAATTTTATTTAATTTATTATTTTTTAAAATATTAGGTGTCAACACCTAGGGCTTTTTGTTTCTATTTTAGGATTTTTTAATTCTTCCCTAGATTTTTGTTTTTGGACAAAATTGCCCAAACTCCGGTTGTCGGAAATGTCGCATGCTTGATAGCCGGCGAATATTTGGTTGACCAGCAAGCTCGGGTCCATATTTGGAATTGATTCAACCACTTTTGATCCTTATTTGAGACAGTGGTCTACTTTAGGTCTTTATTTGATACAAAGTTCATTATGGGTCCTTATTTGAGAAAATTGGTCCACTTCGAGTCCTTATTTGGAATTTTCCCTTATATTAATTTTGAATTTTAATAGGAAAATACAAAAATAGCTTGTGCATGTCATATAGGTTTTAATTTCAAGACAAGAGAAAACCCAAAAAAAAAAAAAAAAAAAAAAAAAATCTTGCTTTGGTCTATTTAATTCTTTTGGTGTAATTTATTTGATTCATTAAGTGTTTAATAATGGTTGTGCATTCACATGATCACCCTATTGCATGATAGTGATTTAGGCTAAAACCAATCCAAATTACCTGTAAAGATATTTTTGAAAATAAAAAGAATGGTACCGAAGGGGGCATTAGACAAATCTAGTAAAACCAAGTCCTCGTACCAAAATTCTCTAGTTCATAGGAGTAAAATAATTATCTTGTTATTTTACTTAAGTGTCTAATAGACCTACAATAAATTGGCATGAGTCAATGGTGACTCCTAGATAAAATTCATTTGCATGCAAAAAATTTGAATCTAAGTCATGAATTGGCATGAGTTTGGGAGAGCCTGAACTAAGTCTAGGTTTACTAGTCCATTAGCCAAATCCTAAGTGATGCACTCAAGGTTAGGTTGCAACACCATGCAGTTGAGACGATCGAGCACTTCCTTCTGCTCTGCCCCTAGACTATTTCCGTTTAGACAAACCCTGTCATGCAAATCCATATTTCAAGTTAAGCAACTCATGAATAGAAGGTTGTTTGTGTAATTTTCTCAAACAACAAAACCACTCACCTCCCTTTGACCCAATCGTGGCTACTTTCCAGTGCATCTGGAAGGTGATAAAGAACTTTGTATTCCAGCTTCAAACTCCAAATCCAGAAGCCTTGGTTGACTCAGCTCTCAAATGAAACCCCTAAAAAACAATTTCCAACTCGATGAATAGGGACTTACCTCATGCTTGGCTCCCATCGAGGTGGAATACTTTGAATACTGACACCTAAATTTTTTGTCCAAAGATCATTTCCAAAAAAAATGGATTTTTTTTTCCGCAAAAATATTTCTTGTCAAATTTTTGCACATAGATTACTTTGGCATTTAGTATAGTTTTTGAATGCATTTATCTTTTTGAAAAAACAATCAAAAAAATTAAAAAAGAAAAAGAAGAAAAAGAAAAAGAAAAAATTGGAGCTAAGGATCTAAATGTGGTGAGCTAAGTCACGGAGGTCAAATTGGAATTAAAATAGTAAGTTGGGGCCAAATTGCAATTTCTAAAAGTCAATGTACCAATTTCACAAATTTTGCAAAATTTAGCACAAGCCCTTAAATCATCATCTTGACCCTAATTAAGTTGAAATTGAAGTTGGGCCAGGTCAAATTAATCAAATCAAGGCAAAAAAAACCAAATTCCGTTAAATTGGGCATTCTCGAGCGAGAAAATGACCACCTTTGACAGATTTTCTTGCAAAATTAGGCAAGGACAATTGGAAAAACTGGTCAAAATCTTAAATTACTATACATAAGCTTGCTAATTAAACAAAAATGGTAGCCAAATTGATGGATTACAGCACTCAAATTAGCTACCAAAACCCAGTCCATGATTTGGTCTCAATTCGGAGCTATTGAATAAGCAACTTTGTGGCCCCACCATATCCTACTCAGCTGCCCAATCAACCTGATTTCTAAATGTGATGAAAGACCATAATTAGTAGTACAAGTGAACAAATATTGGCTAGGGATAAGTTGCTTAAGTACATGAAAATTACAGCAAAGTTTGTACACTCAACAGTTGCAAAAGTTTAAAATTTTGGTTAAATCAGAAAGTGGGTGAACTAGCTCAGTTGGTAGGATTGGTAGATAGGGAAAAGACCGACCAAAAGATTGCTTGATTTAGTAGATAAGATCTCTTAAGCAAGCTCTTTTTGGGGGATGAAAGGGAGGAGACAAAAAGCAGAAGAGGAAGCTCACAATCATTCTCCAAATAGACTCCCATAAGCAACTTAAAAAAAGGCCAAACCCATAAATTCTAGACTGACCCTTGCAGAGAAAAGTAAAATTTTCACAAACTTGCGGCCAAAATTAGTCAAAACCTTCAACCAGAGAGTGAAATGTCACTCAAAGATCTCTCCAACCATAGGTTGCATGTTCGAAATGGGTATTGCGAAGGCCTCCTAAAGCCTCTCGAAACAGTATCCTCCTGGCGAGCCAAGAAAGTGTTAAAAATTTTCCAAGTGTTCTGCCCAGTTGGTGACAATTGAGGGAAATCGAGTATTTTTAAGAAAAATGAGAGATAAATGAGGAAAAACATGACTTGTAACCCAAACTAGAATACATATAGTTTGGTTTAGTGTTGATTTGGCCAACACAAGAGGTCTCGGAGTCTAATTTTGGATACCAACAAAAACATTTGTTGTTAGTGTTTTCTCTGTATATCTCATTTTCTAGTTTGAAGGAGCTAATTTCCATGTGCTCCTAGAGGATAATTTCTTAGTTTCCTCGGTTAAGAGCCACTTGCAAAAGAAATTAGGAAGCAAGTAATATAACCTTGATACTTTAATTCCACGTGAAATTGCTTATGGGTCGAAATTGAAGGCCATGAACATAGCCCGAGGAAGCTGCTTTGGAGTAATTTGATGCACGTCGAGTATTCGATAAAATGCCGTAACCAAGTTGCAATCTTGAGACGATTGATTTGAGCTCAGTTATTGTGATATTCATGTACTAGGCTGTTCCATATCAATGTAAATCAAGCATAGATTGGTTTAGGGAATTATTTGCAAATAAAAATAAAAAAAATTGAAAAAAATCGAAAAATCTCAAAAAAAAAAAAAAAAATCGATAGAAGGTATCAAATTAAGGCAAAAATGACATCTATGAAATTTTCTTAATTTTATAAGGTCATTTTCCTAATTTAATGCTATTTTGATATTTTATAATCAATTTTGTAACTAATCCATTTTGGGATTAAAATTATTTATAGTAATTTCATGCATATTTAAATTACAATTTCGCTAATGGGGGTCTTGTCCCGGAGTGTGATAATAAGGCAATGTAATATTATTTACCCGACTTATATTGGGTTTTCCCTTTCCGTATTTACTTTCAAGTCATTTCAATTTCTTAGACATTTACTTATTGCACCGCTTTTCAATAATTTGAGTGTAAATTTCTTATATAAGTTAGGTTAGGATTAGTCTAGACATTTTTTTTTTTAAAAAAAAACCTACAAAAAAAATTTGCATGACCACTTAGTGGTTTCATAAAAATTATAATTGGTAATCAATATTGTGTGGCTATTTAGATAAACAGCCTTCCAAGTTAGTGGTACCGCAAGGACACTAATAGAAATATTGACGTAAACAAGTCCCCATTTCTAAAAATCTATTGTTGCGTAGGAATCGAGACAACACTCTCATGTCTCAATTGGTTTCTAACCGACCCCAACAGACTAATGGAGACTCCTAGAAATATTTAGGTTGTTAAGAACTGAAATACAAAATCAAACGTTGCACGAGGTATATGCTTGAGAGAATCCACACCTAACCCAGGGTCATTGATCTACCTCTTTAGGCAATATCCCTAAACCTCTTCCTTTCATCCCAATGGAAAAAGAGAGGTCGCAACACTAAAGATGAACACTGATGCTTCTTATGTGATGGGGTCTCTGACGAGAGCAATTTCATGCTTGATTTGAGATGATTTGGGGGTTTTAGGTGACGGCTTTGCCAAATCTGTTCCAGCTTCATCCCCTGCTCAGCTAGAAGCCCTAGTTCTTCTAGAAGGCCTGAAGCACGTGCAAAAGAGAAAAAGTGAAGTCTTTGAGTTGAAGTTAGATTGTTTGGAAATAGTCAACACCATCATGTACTCGAGTCAGCATTTATGGGAAGCCACTGCACTTATCTTTGAGGCTCATGACTTATTGGGCCAACTTCCTAATGCTACCATAGCCTACGTGGGGAGAAGTGCTAATCAAGCTACAGATTGGGTGGCTAAAGCCCAGAGACAGAATGCCCTTCCCTCAATTTGGGTTCTCAATCCCCTTAAGACCTTTGGAATTTATTTTATTTTGATACCCCTTCGATGGGCTCTTTTGTTTTCAGTACTCTTTAGGTTAATAAAATTTGCTTTTCCAACCCAAAAAAAAAAAAAAAAATCCCTTACACTTGGGAATTAAATTTCCATCTAGTCTCCAGCACATATTCATCTATTCGTGTCCATGTTCAAATTCCATGTCTATGGCCAAGTATTGATCATGATTTACGTGCAGGTATTGTTGATTCCATGTTTATCTCTAAATTCCTCATGTTAATAGGATTGAGAGATTGCCATGTTTTGATTCTTTTTGCATGAACTTAATCAGAGAAAGGTACCTTCTTTATTACTTAGATTAATCTCTTTTTGCATGGATTTGCCCTTGATAGAATTATATGGATGATCTTTTTGCATGTTAACGTTGAATCGGGTCGGATTGACGATT
Organism: Eucalyptus albens; assembly: GCA_014182695.1. Lineage (NCBI taxonomy): Eukaryota > Viridiplantae > Streptophyta > Magnoliopsida > Myrtales > Myrtaceae > Eucalyptus > Eucalyptus albens. Next base: position 18,658,380 of record CM024646.1, read on the forward strand.
CCTTTGCATGTTGTTCATGGCTGGTCCCCTTGGTGCTCTTGGTCACGTCCCCTCCTCGTTTGATTGCAGATTGCATAGGTTTAATGTTGTCTCGCATTGATGGCCCTTACTTTAATTCCTTGCATCTAGGCTAGGGTTTGTCTCGCTTGGAAAAATTTTGATCATCTGTTTTGCTATGATTCATGGAAAATAAGCTAAAGCTTCAACCTTAGATCAATGCTTCTCATGTCAAAAAGATACAAATTTTTTTAGGAAAGATCAAACATTTACTGCCTTTCATTCATGCATATAGGATGCAGTTTGCTAGTTCATGTAGATTAGTGAGAAAAATCATAAAAATTGCATCTTTTATGGTCATCTGGCATATGGGATATTCATGATCACCTTGGTAGTTGCATATCAATAATACAAAGGAAAAATAAAAATGAAGAAGATATCTTAGAAGCGTGCCAGTCGACTAAAAAAAAAAAAAAAGATTAGAATGGCTCTTAATCGCATTTACGCTAGTTCTGTATCATATTGTTAGATAGTTCATGACATATGATTCATGCATGATGGGTTAGGCGAGTTCGCACTTAGATTGGCCATCTCATGTTTATTTTTATCTAGTGCACGTTTACTTTTGGTTTAATAGCTTAGGGGACCCGATACTATTCGAGTTCTTTATTTTCTTAGTACTTTATTTATCTTATCTTTATCATCAGTTGATTTAATATTAATTGCTTGAACACCCATTCAGATCACCCTGTTTTTCTTTTAACACGATTGGAGTATATAGTGAAAAAATTGAGAAGATTGCATGCAAAATATTTTCACAAAAGGTATAGGTATTGGTGACAAACGTTAAATTTATCTAGCATAATCAAGTTATTGAACTTGTGAATCTCTAGTTTGCAAGAGCAAAAGGTGGGCTCTTGTATCTCACTTGGGCTTTTGATCGGCCCATAACTTATCAATGAAGACTCCAAAGTAAATTAAATTAAGTGATTGAATTAGAAAACCAAATTGCGACCGGTAGGGCTTGAGAATGTCTGGGAGGTGACATCTCAAAAGAGGAACCATTCACACCCGTTTAGCAATTTGTCAACATATGTAATGACCCCAACTCCGTCTCTAGGGCTATGAGTGATAGGGGTTATTTTCGCGACATTCCAGGCATGTCACCATCCCATTCCTTTTATCTTTTCATTAAGCACATGCATAAGCGTTACAAACAACACTTAGACAACAATAAATAGCTAGGAAAACAACCACTTGCAAATACACATTTACATCAATTATGTTTATAAGCCCTTTGTCACGGGCCGTTATATTTACCACCACTACATTTTCTATGCTCCAAAGGCCGAGTAAACCTTCGCTCCTCTAACGAGACTGCAACTTTAGCACTAGTGTGAGTCCTCCATACCTACAATTTTGAAAAATAACGAGGTGAGTCATGCATTCAGTAAGTAAAATCCCTAATTCTCTACTAGGAGAATCTCACAATGCAATGTCGATGGCAGATCAATAGTAAACTTATTGCTATCCTCGACTACATGCAGATGTCCATCACAACATGCTTCAATGCATACTTACATATGGCTTATCAAGAAACGTATTGCCATATCATACTTATGCATAACCGACAGTCATGCAAATTCATTTACCGTCATCCTTGCTCGACTAGGCCTTCTTGGCTCGACCAAGGCTTTTAGCTTCAAGCTAGGCATCTTGGCTCAACTAGGGCATCCCAGCTCAATCAAGGCATCCTAACACTAGCTCACCAAGGCATCCAGGCTCAACTAGGGCATCCCGAGGCTAGCTTACTCGAGGAATCCGGGCTCAAACCTATGCATCTTAGCTCAACCAAGACATCCCATTCAATTAATGAGGCATTGCTGCCAACGCTATGTGGCGATGGATGTTTTTTCCTCTTTAAGGATCCGGTTCTTCATCTTTCATCTTAGGCAATGCATACAAGGCTCGAGGGCATGCTCATTCAAGCAAGTATATCATGGGTCTTAACATGCTATATAATATGCCAGGCATGATTCTTGGTTCGTGGCTTGAGCCGTACACCTAGGCTAATGTCTGCACCAAGCAAGAGTTGGAATCGGCAAGCTTCAATACCAATCTAAGGTTTCAAAGCTTAGGCCATCATGGCCCGACATCAATTCCAAGCCGAACGAACCTTGACCTTGTCTCGGGGCGTGAACACGCTCAAGCACGCAAACTTAAGCAAACCATACAAAAGAATATTACAACATACACACGGCTTATACGGGTGACCACACCACTAAACTCGACGACGTAGGCTATCGCCCTAGCAAAGAGTTAGAGATTATATTTACCTTTGATAAACCTCAATAAACTATAGGTGATTTTACCAAGAGAGGGGCGTCTTGTGAGGTGGTGGACAAGCAAGGTCGAGAGAAGGAGAGGACATGCAAGAAAGGAGGAGGAGGAGAAGAAGTGAGCCAAAGGTCAGAGAGAATGGAGGGGATGGTTCCCTATTTATAGGTCAAGCTTCATTTAATGGTCCTAACAAGTGATCCAATGAGCTTTCTTAGGGTGGCATGACTAGTTTGACGGTGTGGCGCACTAAGGTTCTAGGGGAATGATTAAGGACGAAGGGCATTCTTCTCATTGGTCCATTTATACTAATGAGTCATCTAACATTTATGAATTGGCTAACTTGCCTTCTAAGGCGCATATTAGGGTCATGGTGACCTAAGTTTATAGGGACACATAAGATGTCGAGTCACCCTCTTTCATTAATGACTAGCCTTCAAAGTCATTAATGGCTTAGACTTGTCATTAGGAAACTTGGGCTTTGGACAACTTGTTTTCCAAGTTAACCACATGAGCGTGTGACTCATTAAACTCATTAATTAGCTACCTTCCAAAAGCATTTAATGCATTATTATCTTCAAGGCAAGAAGAATTTAGATTGGCTTCCTCCTCAAGTTAGACATGCAGCCCTCTTCCCCTCCAAGTTGGGCGTGTGGTTGTCTCATTCTAAGGCGAAAATAGTTTTGAGCAACTTTTGAAATTAGTACCGTTACTTTATCAAATGGGCTTGAAAAATTATAAAATTTTAATATGTTATGTAGAAGATCTTACATAACATTTTTCATGAGGAATTCAAGCCAAATTCATTCTATGGAAAGAGCAACAAATCATTGAATACAACCCCAAAATTCGTCTGTTGAGCAAATTCAATGGTCGGGGAGAGATTCATTTCAAAATCCAAATCTTCACAAAAGTCCTTGAAATTTTAATATGTTGTAAATATGAATTTTAAAAATTTTGTGAATGAAGCATATCCAAATTCGAAATGGAAGATTTTATAAAAATTTGAGAAAGCAACTTGGTTATTGTTTCACCATACTAGGAAGGTTTTATACAGTAATTGATTGGGCCTTCATCCCAACCATTTTAGCTTAGAAAAATCTGAAATTTAAGTATGTTGTAGATCAAGATGTTTTGAACAACTTTGAAAGAGGAAGTTTTTTTTTTTTTTTTTTTTTTAAATTCGAATCACAAAAAACTCTATAAAATTGGAAAATAGTAAAGGTCCAGTAGTTTCGAAAATCAAAATGTAGCATATCTAATTGGAGAGAAGTGGCACCCTACTTGGTCAATGTCGCGACCTAAATTTCGAGTGAACCACCTAGGGTTTGGCTAATGGATTACTAAACCTAAACTTAGCTCGAGCTCTCACAGGCCCATACCAATTTGTGACTTAGATTCAAGTTCTTAACATGCAATTGATTTTCTAATTATGAGTCACCACTAATATATTTTCGGTGGGTCGATTATAAACCCAAGTAAAGTAACAGAAGATTTACTTTACTCCTACAAACCAGAGATTATGAGTTTGGGGACTTGATTACGTTAGATTTCTCTAACACCCTTTTGGTACCTTTCTCTTTTATTTTGAAAAAAAAAATTGCAGGCAGCTTGAATTAATTTTAATTCACTTTCCTAACATTAGAGGCGATCATGTGGGTACGCAAACCACCAATTTAACACTCAGATAAAGCAATGAATAAATTGCAAGACTTACCTCATAGCAACGAAAGCATCTGCAATATTAAATCAGAATTCACATCAACAATCCTAGATATAATTTCTAATTAACATGAAATTACTTTTTTTTTCACTTATTTAATGAGAATCATGCTTTATGTAATACATGCTACTAATCTAACATGAAATGATATGACATGGCGACATGACCCAAACTACATGACATAAATAAAATGCAATCTATCCTAAAGAATGAAATTGATTTCTTCTAAGACAATTTTGTTTTTTTTGGTATTTTCCATGAAATTTGAAATTAGAAAGTTGTGAAAAATATCTAGTCAAATCGAGATATCATCTAGCTTATATCAAGAATTAGGTTGAGCCAAATCTTAATTTAAACTAGAACATTATCTTAACCAAATAATCCTAAAATGCAACCTATCTAGGAGAAATTATCTAAACCTATTATTAATTAAAAAAACATGCAATCTTATCATAATATGCAAAGACATGCAAAGAATGCCCTAATTCTACATGTTATATGCATGCTAATTTGTGGCACCCTGAACACCTTAGGTCCCCACAGGCACCTATTGTTACACCTAATGGACACTAGCCACATCTCTTTTAGAAGCGTAGTAGTTCATAGAATTTTTTTTTTTTTTTTTTTTTTGAAAACGGTCCCAGCGCAACTCATTAGCAAAAGCAAAATTTAATATCGCCATCTCTCCCTCCAACAATCATGATACAATGCACGCCACTAAGTACCATAGGAAAAGATAAAGCCACGACACTTTTATTTACATATATTCATGATGGATTTTCCTCGGGTAATACAACAAAAGAAAGCCATGATTTTCAGTTACACTTGGCTACATCCCAAAAAGATACTACAACCCCTAAAATGATCACATGACATCCTCCATCTAACAGTGGCTGCTACTCCCAAAAAGAAACATCAGCTCTCTACCCCTCACGCAACCATCACACCCATCCCGGTACGTTAGGCGTTGGTGGCGGCAACATCCCCCTAAACACTCCATCTCGGCAGACATGAACTGATAGAAACTCCTGAATAACAGGACCCCCAACCAGGCCCACATCGTACATAACTAGCACTCGCACTCGCACATATGTCAGTCCAGGGATGAGGACGCAATTGATCTCCGTACACTCTACCTCTACATCCGATGGGAGGCCATAAAAGGTACCTCACGTGACGGTAGAGAGCAGCATCTTTCTAATTTGAAATGTTGGTCCCCGAAGGGGTGAGTACAACCACTCAGTAGGTAAAGGATCAATAAACCACTTAATGCATCATGCAATACAATCATTACAATCATAGCATCACATGTCATTAAAGCATCCATGCACAATTTACCTTGATATCATGCACATGTCATCATACCTCATGTACATACATCATCATATGGTCATCATCATCATGTCATACACTTACCATCATCATATCACATGTACTATCAAGCCATAGGTGCACATACATCCATGCACTCACCATCATCATATCACATGTACCATCATGCCATAAGTGCACATACATCCATGTACTTACCATCATCATGCATCCATGCACTTATCATCGTCATGTCACATGCACTCATCATCATCATATCACATGTACCATCATGCCATAGGTGCACATACATCCATACACTTATCATTGTCATATCACACGCACTCATCATCATCATGCATCCATGCACATATCGTCATCATGCCATACATATACCATCATGCATAATTCAATTTCAAATTTCCCAATTTCATCCTTTCATTTTGGGCTGCCACATTTCACTTTCCTAGGACCAATGTTTGCATCCCACATTTATCACTCGCACCCCACCCGGCATTGCGAGAACCATCCGGCATAATACCTACCGGGCATCTAGCACAATACCTGCCAGGCATCTCGTACCCCAACTGGCATCACGAGGCATCTCTCGGCACAATACCTACCGAGCTTCCGGCCCCCCACTCTCCGGGCATCTCGGAACTCCCGAGGACCCTCCAGCATCCGGCCATTCAAGGCCACCAGGCAACCGGCCGTACCCTTCTAGCCAGGCATCCCGACACTCCCGGAGCATCGTTGGCTCACACCTCCAACGGTCTTCTCACTTATCTTAATTCACATCTTCAATTATAGTTCAATTTTAACATGGCATATGATGTAATGGCAAACAAGATCATTTTCATCCTTTGATAAGACACAATCATTCATAACAATACAATACATAGAGTCTATACAATTTAGAATAGTCCATATATCATGCCTTTTTGAAGTTTACTAAATTCCAGCTTATACCATTTTAAAAATCCATATGATTCTCAAAAATCATGAAATCAGGACATGTGATAGACAAGACAATAAGATAACAATTTCATGAGGAACACATGTCCAAAAGAGTTCCACACAAGAAGATATAATTCACACAAATACAGCATGTAGTTTTGGATAGAATCAGATTGCACAGTTTTTGAAATATTTCAATTAAAATACCCGAATGACCTTTGAAAATTATGAACTTTTACCAGGTTATAGTTAAGACCCTGAAGTAGATTTTTCATGCAGACATCTAGGCCATATTCATTCTAGATAATTTTCTATAGGCGTCCGAAGCTCCTGTTTCTAGCACCGAAACGTCCAGTATAGCTATCTCCGAAATATCGAGTTTTCACCTAATTATCCTTCTTTGTTTCCTCTGAAATTTTGATATGTTTTCCTCAAGAGTTCCCTTACAACTTTTATTAAGGGATCTAAGTGAAATTTCAAAAGAATAGTCACCATATGGGTCTAAGAAGTCTCGGGTGTCCAGTACTGTATTTCCAAATTTACCGTCTTCATGAGAAAGTCAACTCACTAGGCTACACTTGCTCATTTTACCTCAAATATGAGTATGTTAGTATTTAGAATGTTCTCTACAAGTTTCATGAAGAAGTCAAAGGGAAATTCTCTGTAAAAAGCAACATGCAACCCATAAAACTACCGAAAGGTCAGCAAAGCAGTTCCAGATCTAGTGTCTTTGTAGGAGGAGGATTTTGCCCCTTAAAACTCAACCATTTTGTCCCACATTTTAGTGTGTTTTACTTTGCGATTTTTTCTACAACTTTTATAAAGGAGTCGAAGTCAAAATCCAACTTGAAACATGCATGCAAGCCTCCACAAGTTTCTGGGTCAGGCGGTATACACGGAATCGTAAGCTTTTTCAAGAACAAACCACACTAGCTTCGGTTCCTTACCTCTAAACACCCAAAATTCAACACCATTTCAACCACACATGCAAGACACACATGCAAGAGTAGAAATTAATCCTAACTTGCCTCTAAGATCAAGCGAACGACGGCACACGGACGGCACACGGACGGCGAACGGACGGCGACGGGCGGACGAACAGCGAGCGGCTCCTTCTTCCTCCTCTCTCGGCTTCCCTCTCTCTCACGCAACTCTCTCTCCCTCTGTTGGCTTGGTCGAAACCCTCAACCGGCCACTCTCTCCCCCTTTTGTTTCCCTAAATCCCATCATTGGCAATCATGAGGTGCCTCCCCAATAGCCAATGCATGGAACCCTCTTTTTGCCACTTGGCAAAGCATGCAAGATGGGCTTGGGATTGGGCTTGGAAGAAGTGGGCCGGCCACTCCTCCCCTCCTTGGTCGACGGCCTCTCCATGGGCTTCAAGGGGCCGGCCATTTGGCCCACCAAGAGTCCAAGCTATTGGGCCTAAGGCCCAAACCTAATTAAACTCCAAATTTTACCTTTAAACACTTTTAATTCTTTCTTTTATAGATTTCAAGTTTTAAATTTCACATGGCCAAAATCTTGTAACATTTTATCTATAGGAATTTTGTCTATGAGGTGCATAGCCAAGAATAGATTATTCTCATTAATTTATCCTATAATACTAATTTTAAAAACTCAAGAACACAAGCATATATCACTTAGTCTTAAGAGGAGACTAATGGCTAAAGCATAAACCATAGGTAATTTCATTACCTAATTATGGGCTTTAATACACCTTAGAGCTCGTCTTGAATTTTTGGGATGCCACATAATTTTTGTGTTTTTTTAATAAAAAAATTCGAAATTAAAATTGTCAAATAATTAAAGATGCGATCTAAGTTAAAAACTAGCATCCTAAATTGATTTTATTTGGATTTTTTAAAAGAAATCGAAATGAAACCCCTATTCTAAATATGCAAGATAACCCTAAGACAATAAACCTAATCTAACTCTCTCTTTTTTTTTTTTTTTTTTCTGTTTTACGAAAACAAAATCGATCAAACGACATGACAACAAAAAAGGCAAGATAAGATCAATATCCATAAATTGACGAATCATATCCCGCGCATGGACAACTTTAAAGAAACCACAAATCGAATCTCTAGCATAAGATCGGATTGGCGATTTTCTAAGCGATTGCGAGTCAGATTCCAAGCACAAAAATCGGACTGTCAATCCCTAAGGTTACTCGAATTGTGAATATCATGACAAATCAGGGCTTTTCAATCGGATGCATCAAGGAATACTTCGGATAAAGAAAATTAAAAATAATAACTACCTAATTGGGATTTTGAGCTTCTAAGCAATGGTTAGCAAATGGCGGCTACCCATGATGGATCGGCGTGATGGTGGGTCTCCAAAGCTTCAACGCACGAACCGGTGGTGGCGGATGCAACGGTGGTGGCTGGTCATAGGTCAAGCGGGAAAGGGACGGTACCCGGGCAGCAGGGATAGCTGGCAGAGTAGGGGCATCGCAGGTGGAGCTACCGGTGTTTGGGACACCAACGAGGGGTGTCACGAGCAGAGGACTAATGACAACCGGTGTAGCCATAAGCAATTCGGGACCTGCTGGCATCGGGCGCTAGGCTGAGCAGAGAAACTCGGCAGCAAGAGGGTCTTGGAAATAGCGCAATAGGAGAGGTGAATGGGCCCCGAGCGGTCACGGGTGATGGCACTGCAAGGTTGCTAGGTCGTCGCGGTTTAACGCAAGATACGGGCGTCGGCGCGATGGAAGCTTGGCACGAGGACGTGGCACGAGCGGAGACGCTTATGGGAAAATCTCGGACAAAGCAGGGAGGCAAACAGGCAATGACTAGCTGCTGGCATTGGGTTGCAGGCAGAGACGCGGCCAGGGCCAGCAGTGCAGATGCGTCAGGTCATCGTGGATCGACCTGGGAGATGGCAGGCAAAGGCGTAATGGAGGGGGCTCGGCGGATGCGAGATCTGTAGGTTGCAGGCGAGGCGGAGTAGATACACGTTGGCACTCAGGAGGAGACGATGCAGAGACTCCAACAGAGGATGCAGGAACAACGACGGCGAGGCGGAGCTTTGGATGGTTGCAAGGTGGTGCGGTGAGGCATGATGTGGTGGCCAACACGGAGGGCATCAACAACAAACGCCGGCAAGGAGACCCTACAAGGAAGATGAACAACCAGCTTTCTTTTACCTTTTTTTCTTTTCTTTCTCTCTCGCCTTTGTCCTCTCACATCTCCTCTCTATCCCTCTCTCTGCATTATTTTTTGACTTTTGGAGCCCTCAACCCCACCAAAGGAACCAAGGAACCAAAGGAAAAAAAAAGAAAATGTTTTATCTTTTTGTGCTTGAACTTTTGTCCTAAAAAACCGAGAAAAGCCCCCAAAATAAAAACTCTCCTTCGACGTGATTAAAGAAAAAACCCCATTTTGTGCGGCCGTATATTCAATATTCCTTCACCGATTTTATCACATATTGATAAGGATTCAAGATTGTGATAGAATTGTTTTCAAATCCCAAATCCTGCAAAGATGAACTCATCATATCTCCTCGAGGATACGGGCTTGGGCCAATTTGCTCTCTTCGTGGGCTTAGTCCAACTCATCAATTTAAAGCTCAGAACCATCAATTCGAACCCATTTGTTATCAGTCTAATGCAAATAAAAAGATGCTCCTAAAACTATGTGATGTGCAACTTAATTCTAATATTTTTGCTTAGGGGTTAAAAATTAATCCCTAATTTTTCAATGCGATATATAACTGGTTGGGTCGCTAAAATTTAGGCATCAACAGCTGCCCCTCTTTAAAGGTGAGCTCGTAGAGGTTGCCTTCAAAGATAAATTGAGACCTAAATTTTGACTATGCACATGTAATGAATGAATTTTTGTTGGAAAATGAATTTCATTTTGAAATGCAATTTATATGATGCATGGAAATGCTAATGCAAATGCATGATGCGAAAAGAAAGAACATACCTATAGTTACCTACCAATCAGTGCGGTAGAGCATCTTAAGGTACATGATAAATCCCCATTTACACTGCAAGTACCCAGTCTCCACTCAGGTTCCTTGAAGAGTTTAACAGATAATAAATTAAGACATCCAGATTGAGAAAAACATTCACATCCAAAGTGAAATGTTCGACAAAAAGAATTAAGATATCCAAATCCAGATCGAGATGTCAAGATTTTTTAACTCGAAATACTTAGATCCGGACTAAGGTATAACGAGAAAAATCGAAAAACATTCACATTCAGAGTAAAATGTTTAGATGAAAAGAATTAAGACATCCAGATCCAGACTAAGATGTCAAGATTTTGGAACTCGAAATATCTAGATCTAGACTATATAACGAAAAAAAAATCGAAAAACATTCACATCCAAAGTGAAATGTTCAACAAAAAGAATTAAAACATCCAGATCTAGATTGAGATATCAAGATTTTTGTACTTGAAATACCTAGATCTAGACTAAGGTATAACAAGAAAGATCGAAAAACATTCACATCCAGTGAAATGTTTAACGAAAATAATTAAGACATCAAGATCCAAACTGAGATGTCAAGATTTTTATATTCGAAATACCTTGATCTAGACTAAAATATAACGAGAAAGATCGAAAAACATTCACATCCAAAGTGAAATGTTTAAATGAAAATAATTAAGACATCCGGATCTAGTTTGAGATGTCAAAATTTTGGAGCTCGAAATACCTAGATCCAGACTAAGGTATAACGAGAAGATCAAAAAACATTCATATCCAAAATGAAATGTTCAATGAGAATAATTAAGACATCCAGATTCAGACTGAAATGTCAAGATTTTTGTACTCGAAATATCTAGATCTAAACTAAGGTATAACAAGAAAGAACGAAAAACATTCACATCAAGAGTGAAATGTTTAGATGAAAGACATCCAGATCCAGACTGAGATGTCAAGATTTTGGAACTAGAAATACCTAGATCTAGATTAAGGTATAACAAAAGATCGAAAAACATTCACATCCAAAGTGAAATGTTTAAATGAAAATATTTTGTGACATTCAGATCCAAACTGAGATGTCAACATCGGATTGAAAGATTTTGGTGAAATTCACAGACTCTCAATTTATGAAAAGGAACTTGGGCTATACAAGTACGTCGAGTCGATGAAAAGGACTCTGGGCTATGGAAGCACGTCGGGTCAATTAAGAGAGACGTTGGGCTATGAAAGCACGCCGAGTCAATTACGAGACTCTAGGTTACAAAAGCATGCTAGGTCAATATAAAGGAAATCTGGGCTACGGAAGCACGCCAAATCTATTAAAAAGGACTCTATGCTACAAAAGCATGCCAGATCAATATAAATGACACTAGGCTACAAAAGTACGTCGGGTCAATAAAATGGCTTAGAGCTACGAAAGCACGCTGAATCTCAAGGTTTCAAGGAGCAACTTGAACATCAAGTATTACTCGGTCTTCAAGGAAATATTACCTGTCAAACAAGATTAAAGCAAAAACTGATATGCAATCACTAAAGACATAGACAATTTGAACTACTCTAGAGTGCACATTTCAAAGTTTAGTGGGATTTTCATCCATTCAATCAAGGTTTATGCATAATGACTTTACCATATTTGCATCACCCAAATTTCCATAGGAGAGAATTGTCGTTCAAAATAATGACATGGATTTCTTAAGAATACTAAATGAGACACTTTCAATTAGAATTGACTTTCACTCACTCTCATTTAGAATTGATATTTTATGAGAATCACTCCATCTCACCATCATCATATCGACAAGGGTCCGAGTATTTTCGCAAACAGTATAACCTTACCAATTCGAGAGGTCTTTAATAGGGACCATAATGTGGGCTTGGTCAATGGCTTAACCAAGAGACTCTTTGAGTCAAGGCAATTGAAAGAACAATTTTGTAATCATCTCCGGGTTTAAAGTCAAGAACCTTGCAAAATAAGAAAGAAATAATCTTGCTCGCACTTCTTCGAGCAATGCTTATAAACATGTGAACCCCTACGTTAATTCAAGTGCCCTAATCAAAAGAGACTTTGTAAGGGACGTAACGTAGGTTGGGTTCATGGGGTTGAGAAACGAAAGGCTTGTTAGGCTCAAAGATGTGTATAAGGGTCAAAGTTGATGATCATCTAGGTATTGTCACCAGTCTTCTTCTTCACTAGAGATTGTCATTATAAATGCACTATTGATCTTGACTCCTTGAGTACTACCCCATTGGGATTCAATTTTTGCAATTGATAACCATTATCTTGACTCTTTTTCATCTATGGGCATCGGCTTTGCTTTTTATTAGGCACGCCGCTTTTTCATGCCCCTAGTTTTCATGCATTTTTTCCTCGCTTCTTTTTCATGGGCATTGGCCTTTCTTTTACTAAGTACACTGCTTTTTCATGTCCCTTAGTTCTATTTTGATATCAATTCTTGCGCACAATGCATATGTCAAGCAATTACACTTTGAATGACACTCAAACTTTTCAAGAGTCTTCATCTGCCTTTTGTCTTGCCCTAGTGTGGGGGATGATTACCAACTAGGTTTTGAACAAATGAAATTGCAAGCTCAAGTGGGCTATGCAAATGATATAACTGTATAGGATAGAGAAATAAATGCTCTTCATATTCATAAGGCACTTAAATTACCACATGAATTCAATGTAATAGCACGACTTGAAGATTGATGCAAGTGAGAGTAAGAAATTTTTTTTTCATTTTCCTCACCTCATGATGCTGTCTTACCTCCAACTTGCCCCAATGTGGGGTGGTTCTTCACAGGGGTAATTTGAAAGAATTTCCACAAGTGTATGGGGCTCAAAGTGGTTAAGCAATGGATCACCTGTAGTGTTTGAGATAGAAAAATGAATTGCCCCTCATCATTTCGGTCATCGTACTTTTTGCAAGAGAACTCTTTATATTGCGGATATGGAATTTTTTACACTCATCTCACAAGTGTATATGTAAGGGACTGTGTATAGGATAAGGCTTGCCTTTCATCATCCTGACACGTCTCAATTCACCTTCCTTAGGCATTTGATATCACTCCATTGTATTGTCCATCTTGACAAATCTCCACATGAAATTGGTGAGTTAAATAGGTAAGATCACTATGGAAATTCTCTTTTCAAAAGAGTCTAGCAACTTGAAGCATGAAAAGCTTTTGTGACTTCAAACAAACAATTTACTACACTCAAAAATGCTCTCATAAGTATGAAAAACATAATTTCAAGCGTTTATTCAAGGAATTCTCCCACAAAGGGACTATCTCAGCAATGGGTGTCCTTGGATTGCCCCTATCGAAAGGGAACAAACACACAAATTGATCAATTGAGACTGAAAATCCAATATTTGATTTGATGAAATCTTGCTTTTGCCCCTGCAGGAAACAACGTGCGTGAATAGGATATTATGCAACATTAAAATAAATGCACATGGAATATCCATTTTGGTTTGGGTGGAGATTTTGTCTCAGTCAGATCACTACCAAAATCTATCATGCCCCCAATTTGTCATCTGCAAGGAAAAGAACAGAGTGTCATTTTCCAAAATTAATTATGTTCCATGACAAGACATGCCTCTTCCACCAGAGAATAATGGTCCTCTTTTACTTGCCCCTCATTTTATTAAGTCTTTAGAAATGTGTTCTCAAACTTGTTGAGTAACAGTTGGGCCAATTGATTTAACATCGCAACCCGATGTGCCTTTTTCAAATGTTTTCTTATCAGGCCAAGAAAGTAATGCTTTAGGACCATGACTCACATGTGCTTGAGTTCTTCACCCTCCTTGGTCTTGTGATGCGAACTCTCTAGGTCAGAGATTTTTCCTTATAGATATATCACTAGTCTTTTCATGGTGGCATCAAATTCCACTACCTCAGGAAAATGAGAGGGTTTGAAAGTCTCTTGGCCTTCTTCTTCAAGTAACAATTTCTCACTTGTTTTGATCCGCCCTTTTAACTGTCGACCGTGTACGGATGGGTGAGTGGGATCGCTCCATAATCACTTAATTCAAATGAACGGGAACATGTAGGCATGAGGTGTAAATAGAGAGCCAACCCATGACAACGATCTTTTTTTTTTTCTTTTTTTTATCACGAAAAGTCCAAACATGAAAGGAATTTCCTAAAAAGGGACTAGGAAAATAAAGACATGAGACGTCCTAACAAGGACCAAACTTCCTAGAGATGAATTAGGAAATGCCAAAATTTGAAACTTTTTAATAAGAACAATAAAGACATGAATTGAAAACAAATTCTCCAAAGTTTTTCAAATGATTCATTGTACAGCGATTTCCTCATTTCATCTCTAATTGACAATGGAGTTAAATCAATGATTGACCTAAATTGTCATGGACCGACCAAAAGCACGACAAAATAAATTGCATGGTATAGGGATAAAAGACTTATTTCATCAAGAAAAATCGACGGTAAGCACATAGACATATACATGAGATGTAAGGCTCAATTTCTACTCTAGATAGGCTTAGCAAAGTGAAACCACAAGGATGATCAGACTAGCCACAGACATGCGGACTAAGTCGAGTCCTCATAACTTCAGCTTAGTCAAAGAGCTGACCTAGGTTGCGGGCATGCGAATTGAGGTGGGTACTATTGACACCAAAAAGAAAACTTTGGGAATGAGATGGGCGACTCATACTGCGGGTATCTATCTCAATACCATCCTAATTAATCATATGCAGCCAATGTCCGGCGGCGGATTGTGTGTGCAATAGTGTAGTGCAAAATACAAGGCATGCACAACAATTTATATCAAACAACACTTCATATATGAAAATATACCATATATTCCTACACCTTCCTAGAAAATAAAGGTCAGCAAACACTTCTCCTTATACCTCCCATTAGGGGTGTGCATGGTCCGGGCGGGCGGTTCCCGATCTAGAACCAGGAACCGCCTGTTAAGGACCGGTTCCGAAAAATTGGAATCGGGATCCACCCATTTGTTGAGTGGATCCACCCGGGAACCGGGCCGCCGGTCCGGTCCGGTTCCCGGGTGGATCCATGGAACCGATTTTGACCCGAATTTTTTTTTGTTTTCAACATAAAACAATTACGTGATATCAAAGCAAGCCGAAGAAAGAAAATTCAAATTTAAGTACGTGGAACAAAGATTCATTTGTTGTAGTTATAAATGTATCTCGTAGATAAAAAAAAACGTGAACAGATGGAATGCAATATTCTCCCATTTCCTACTTGCGAATAACCATAGATGGTTAAATTTTCTTTGAACAAAGATAAAGGTTCCTAGAGAGTGAGATGAGATGTAGGGTTTCTTTTAGTAATTTTTTTTTAAATATTAAAAAGGTTCCGGTCCGGTTTGGGTGGGTGGGTGGGCGGATCCGCCCACGGAACCGGGAACCGGACTCGGTACCCACCGGTTCCAATTATTGGAACCGGGAACCGGACTGGTTCCCTCAAGACCCGTCGGTTCCGGGTGGTTCTGGGCTGTCCGGGCAGATCCCGGGTATTTTGCACACCCCTACCTCCCATCCTGCAAGAAAATTTAACACCTTAATTGTTAGAGACATATCTGGGATCCTTATTGCTAAACAAAAATATTTTTTCAAATAGAAGAAAAAATTGGCCTAAGTCCACTAAGAGTTTTAACTTAAGTCCCTAGCAGAATTGCCAAGTTGTCGTGACCTAAATTTTAGGTGAACCATCTGGGGTTTGGCTAATGGATTACTAAGCCTAAACTTAGCTTGGGCTCTCCCAAGCTCATACCAATTCGCAACTTAGGTTTAAGTTCTTAACATGCAATTGATTTTCCAATTATGAGTTGCTACTAATATATTTTCGGTGGGTCGATTAGAAACCCAAGTAAAGTAACGAGAGATTTACTTTACTTGTGAGTTTAGGGACTTGATTATGTTAGATTTCTCTAACGCTCTTCCAATACTTTTCTCTTTTATTTTGAAAAAAAAAATTGCAAGCAGCTTGAATTGATTTTAATTTACTTCCCTAACATGTGAGGCGATCATGCGAGTGCACAAACCACCAATTTAACATCTAGATAAAGCAATGAATAAATTGTAAGACTTACCTCATAGCAACGAAAGCATTTATAATGTTAAATCAGAATTCATATCAATAGTCTTAGATATGATTTCTAATTAACACGCAATTATTTTTTGTTTTCACTTATTTTAATGAGAATCATGCTTTATAATCTAACATGAAATGATATGACATAACAACATGACCCAAACTACATAACATAAATAAAATGCAGTCTCTCATAAATAATGAAATTGATTTATTCTAATACAATTTTTTTGGTATTTTCCATGAAATTCGAAATTAGAATGTTGCGAGAAATATCTAGTCAGATCGAGATATCATCCAGCTTTTATCAAGAATTAGGTTGAGCCAAATCTTAATTTAAACTAGAACATTACCTTAACCAAATAATCCTAAAATGCAACCTATCTAGGAGAAATTATATAAACCTATTATTAACTTAAAAAAACGTGCAATCTTATCCTAATATGTAAAGACGTGCAAAGAATGCCCTAATTCTACATGTCATATTTATGATAATTTTTGTGTTTTTTAATAAAAAAAATTCGAAATTAAAATTGTCAAATAATTAAAGATGCGATCTAAGTTAAAAAAAAAAAAAAAAACTAGCATCCTAAATTGATTTTTTTGGATTTTAATTTTTATTTTTAAAAATTGAAATAAAACACTTATTCTAAATATGCAAGATAACTCTAAGACGATAAACCTAATCTAACTCAATTTTTTTTTCTTTTTTATGAAAACAAAATCGATCGAACGACACGACAGTAAATCGACAAGATAGGATCAATATTCATAAATTGACAAATCATATCTCGTGCATGGGATTGGATTGGTCAATTTTAAATAAATCACAAATCGAATTTCGAGCGTAAGATCGAATTTCCGATTTTGCAAGCGATTGCGAGTCGGATTCCGATCGCGAAAATCGGACTGTCAACCCTTAAGGTTACTTAAATTGTGAATATCATGACAAATCAAGGTTTTTCAATCGGACGCAGCAAGGAATACTTCGGATAAAGAAAAATAAAATAAATAAAATAAAATATACCTAATTGGGATGTTGAGCTTCTAAGCAAGGGTTAGAAAACGGGGCTACCCACGGTGGATCCGCGTGATGGTGGGTCGCGAGCTCCGGCGTGGGAACCGGTGGTTGCCGGATGTTGCAACCGCGGCTAGTCGTGGGTCAAGCAGGAAAGGGGCGGTACCCAGGCAGTAGGGACAGCCGGCAAAGCAAGGGCGTAGCGGGCGGAGCCGCCGGCGTTCGGGGCACCGGTGAGGTTTGTCACGAGCAGAGGACTAACAACAACCGATGCAGCGGCGAGCGGTTCGAGACCTGCTAGCGTTGAGCGCTGGGCTGAGCAAAGAAACTCGGTAGTAGAAGGGTCTCAGTAGGAGAGGCAGACGGGTGCCGGGCGATCGCGGACGAAGGCGCTGCAAGGGCACCGGGTCGCCATGGGTTAGCGCGAGCTATAGGCGTTGGCGCGATGGAAGCTTGGCACGAGGACATGGTGCAGGCGGAAACGCTGGTGGGTAGATCTCGGACAAAGCAGGGAGGCAGACGGGCGATAACCGGCTGCTACCGTTGGGTTGCAAGCGGAGACGCGGCTAGGAGCAGCAGCGCAGATGCGTTAGGTCATCACGGATCGGCCCGGGAGACAATAGGTGAAGGCGCGGCAGAGGGGGCTCGGTGGATGCGGGATCTGCAAGTTACAAGCGAGGGGAAGTAGATGCCAGTCAGTGCTCGGGAGGAGACGGTGTAGAGACTCCGGCAGAGGATACGAGAACAGCGACAGTGGGGTGGAGCTTCAGATGGTTGCAAAGCGGTGCGGTGAGGCACGATACTGTGGCCGGCACGGAAGGCAACAACAGTAGACGCCAGCGGGCAGACCCTACAAAGAAGATGAACAACCAGCTTTCTTTTACCTTTTTTTCTTTTTTTGTTCTTTTTTTTTCTCTCTCTCCCCTGTCCTCTCACGTCTCCTCTCTGTCCCTCTCTCTGCTAGAGAAAATATTGGGTACCTTAAAAGTGCCACGCAATCCGTGCTCTGAACCATTCAGAACGTGACACCTGTCCATGCGTCAGTCCACGTCGTCAAACCAACGCGCGGAAGCCTCTCTCGTCTTCTACGCTTCTATCTCTCTCCTCTCTCGAGAAAATAGGGGGCGGGCTTGGCTCGGCTCGGCTCGCTGTAGAAGAAAAGACAGATCATGACTCCCGCCCAAAAGATTTATTTTTCCTCAGTTGAATTTTCTACGATTTTCTTTCTCTCTCTCACTTTCTCTCGATCAAGACCTGCGTTGTCCTCTCTCTCCCCTTCACCTCCACTGGTTGCTTCCATCACCCTCCACCTTGACGCTGACGCCGATGCCGCTGACGCTCCTCCTCCTCCCTCTCGCGACGTTCGCTCTGCTCTCTCTCTCTCTCTCTCTCTCTCTCTCTCTCTCTCTCTCTCTCTCGCCCCTCCGCAAAGTCGTGCCTCTCTTCTAGCGAAACGCGTCGCCGACGGGCCTCCACCTTCGCCTCCGCCGGTTGCCTCCGTTGCCCTCGACTCCGACGTTGACGCCGACACGCCTCCGCCTCCCTCTTGTGACCTCTAGTCCGCTCTCTCTCTCTCTCTCTCTCTCTCTCTCTCTCTCTCTCTCTCTCTCTCTCTCTCTCTTTCATCCTCAAAGTCATGCCTCTCTTCCAGCAAACCCCGACGCCGACGCCCCTCCGCCGGTTGCCTCCATCAACGTCGGAGCCCGTCGCCCCGTCTCCTCCGCCTCCGCCTACATGCCCGACGCCAACATGTCGAACCACGATGGAAAAAATGGAGGAGAGAGAAACAACGAAGCAGAAGAGGGAGACGAAGAAGCAAAAGCGCGCGCACTCAAGGTTCTGGACATGGGTTGTCGCGTTGGTCGCATTCCTGCTCGCCCTCGTCTACCTCCCCAGGAACCTCCGCCTGTCCACCTGCCCCGAGGTCACCACCCCTCTCACCAGCATTCGCCGTCGTAACGCTGCCTCTCTTTGCTCCGTCAATCGATTCCCAATCCCCGATCCCCCGCCCCTCCTCCCTTGAAATCTTGGAGGTCCATTTTCGATATGATTTCTGGTTTTTCTTGTTTATGTCACTTGCGGTTGGCGAAGGCTACTTTTGGTTGAAGCGATCGGTGATGTCTCCCTACACGGGTTCAGCTCCGTTCGATCTCTATAGGAAGGAAGCTGCTTGTTTGCCTACTGATGTGTCACTATTTGATGCTTTGATCCCTTCCACAGGTTCCATGTATCACGGTTCTCGTTTGCTGTTGCTCGTTCTTGGACCTCTTGCTGTCAAAAGGTAACTACCGGAGTATAATCGCCGATGCATTTTGAAGGCTAGGTTGATTGTGAGCTCTACTGGTTATCTGCTAGAATTGAACTAGATTTATCTGGCGTTATTGAAGCGGAGGCTGTGGCTTGTGCGAAAAGTTGTTTTCGATTCCAGAAATTGAATTTCTTTTTAGGGCAGTCTTAGTTTCTTGGGTGTTGTGAAGTTAATTATGTTATGTAGCTTTCTCGCTATGCAGAATTGAAGGGCAACCAGAGCATCTTCTATGTAGGTATCTACTTCTCTCATGTCTCGCTTGCGTAGGTAGTTCGCGATTTACTATTTTCATGCAATGTGATGTGTGGTGATCTTTATTGTACTCATCTCTTGTTCAAAGCATGAGTAATTCAGTGTTGTCAAATACCTGGAAGGATCTAACCTAAGTACAGATTACAATGGTTCTGGTCCTATCTTTGATTCTCTGAGTCAAACATGACTGCAGAAAACTTCTGAACTTGGAAATTTGCCATTGTTTCATTGTTTTGTTTTCGATGGATTACATTGAGCACAATACACGATTGTTACAATGTCGCAAATTTTTATAAATGTCTGTTGTATCTTATCTTGTGAATTTTGTCTTTCATAAGTTGGTATAATCTATCAAATCTTCTCCAAAGCAATCTAAGATTATCCCCTTCATTCTTTATGTAATTATCTTCTATGTTGATAAGTTGCTCAGTCCATGAGAACAGCTCTTTTGGTCATGGTCTACTTCTTGTGATTGCAGATATTCTCAATGCAATGCTTATTCGTGCAACTAGTCAGAGTCTGTAGAAGGCGTATGCCCAACATTTGGAAGCTCTGGATCTTTTCAAGTTGTCACAAGAATCAGGTAAACTTGTTTCTCTAGAATCTAACAACTAGTGTTATATCGTTCTGCTTCTCTCCCTTTTGTAAGACTATTATTGCAATACATTAAGGGCGCGCATGGTTTCATTTCTGTTCCTTTTCTGTTCCGAGGGAAACAAAAAAAAAAAAGTGTTTCTGTTCCAGGGAACAGTTTTTGAACAAAAGAACGCGTTTGGTAAGTGTAAAAAAAAACTGTTCTTGGAATAAAAAAAGAACAAAAACATGTTTGGTAACTGCAGTCAATTTCTGTTCCTAGAATAGAAAAAGAACAGAAACACGTTTGGTAAATGACAAAAAAATTTCTGTTTTTTTATTTTATTTTTTTTTAAATAAAGTTTAAAATTGATATTGAATTCTCATTCTTATGAAATGCTCATTAATTTTATTTTGTTCATGATTAGTGAACGACAATTGAGTCCGACTGTCTTAACGAGACATGATATTATATGGTGGATGCTGAGAGGATGATGCTGAGAGGCAAGAAGCATATTCTGTTTGTACGATAAAGACAAGATGCAAGACAAGGGACCACCCTTAAATAGAACCTCCGGAGGATGTGTCGTGCAAGGAAGTCATTGATCTCCGGAGAATGCTTTCGAAACGTTCAACTTCTCTTCGACTTCAAGAAGTTGATTTGCTTGCTTAACAAGGTTATTTCTAGTTTTATGTAAATTCCTCCACCCCCTACTTAGTACTAGCTGCAGAATTTCGTAACTCATCTGCTCATAGCTCTCTTCTAGGTCCTACGATGGGTCATCATCGATGGTTTTTAGGTTGGGTGAGTCTTGCAAATCATTCCTTCCGCTTGATTATGGTCCAAGAAACTCCACGTAACAAGGAAACGTGAAGAATCCAATGTCGAAAGCGACAGAGGAAAGCGAATGACTCTCAATCAAAGAAAAGGGTAGACAAAAAGGTTGCTGCTGACTTCCCAACTTGCGTGCAATCAAGTTCAAACCATTCGCGCGATGCGGGTCGCACAAATGACAGCTTGCCGAACGGAAAGCTGCATTCTTACATTGCCAGTGACTAGTCCATTTCGTTACCTCCGTTGGTTCTCACGTATTAAAATTTGCCTCTTCGCATGTGATGCAGATGGGCATTTTTCACCATGCAAAAGCTGCGTGCTTAGCTCATTGTATTAATACGTGAAAAACATGCAAATATTGTATGGCCGGATTTCCGTTTATTTGAAGCATCGTTAATTAGGTAGGCACAGAAAATGTATGTGCTCATCTGTAGCTTGTGTTGCACATATTATTTAAAAAATTTGCCGCACTGAAAAGCATCTCAAGTGTTGCACAATATAGCTAGTAAAAAAATGATTTACCACAAAAAAACTGATGAGTATTTTCCTTCGATATCAAAATTGCAGCATTTCAATTTGATGTCTTTCAACATAGATCCACTTATGCTAGATGCTAACAAGAATTTATCAAGACTAGCATATCCTATAATCAAATGACATCATGTCACTAGAGGAAATTTTGTGAGATGATCAGGCTGAGCAAACCTAAAAGGAAAAGAAGACACAAGGTCTTTGATGAGCCAATACAGAACAACCCCATAAAAGCATCATAAAGCATATGCAGTACTTACAAGTTACATTGATGGCTTCATCAGATCAAAACATCCGTGAACCAAACAGTAAGGCTTTACACATTGACATAAGAAAGTGGGAAAACAAATCTTGAAAAATTTGCAGATATAACCTTCGGGATTCAACTAGAAGGGCCTGCTGTTCTCGGACTCGTATCCGAACCGACATCAATCTCTCCGGATGTGTAGCTGCATCCACAAACATGAAATAGCTCATATAAACTAGTAGTGTGTGGCAGGACTAGGGAAAAGGCATTAGAAAAGTGGGAGTAAAAGTAATTGCTATTTCTTGCACAGAAACTCTACCACTTGTTCACGATCTGCGATCGTTAGTCGCAATACATTTAAGATGGAATTAGAAAATTAAAGGAAAAAAATGTAAACACCTACCGCTTATTTAGTCACAATACATTTTAGATGGAGATAGGAATTTAAAAGAAAAAAGAGAGAAAAGAAGACACCAAAAGATCTTACAGACTGAATCACCCTGAAATAGTTACCTCGAAGGAAGTATGGCACGGGGAACAAACGGTGCATATCTTTGTTTCTCTCTCACCGCAAGCCGTTGAGCCTTCGAAACTCTTTAAGAACCGCCTGAAAATCTTTTGCCGCAGTTTGGCATCTGCAATCTTCTTTCGGCCGCAAGCAATGAAAGATACTCAATTTTCCATCTTAACATTAGAATGAAATCAAACACTTATATGCCCGGTACCCAAAGCACCCCGACCAATGATGTCGACTGCTCAATAATGAAAATAGATAATTAAGACAATGGATGTCCAATCAAGTATCGTTAATTCGTTCATTCCATCGATGAAGCAATCAAGGGAACTTACGCTAACTCCAACGTGATGATCTGTTTCGCTAGCTTGTTTAAGCTTGGCCGATGTATCCTTCACCAACTGTCCAATATGTAGCCTTGTCTTGTGCCTGCAGATTTGAAGAAAAAAACCAAGAAGGCTGCTTTAGCATTGCAGAGGAAATGCCGGGCAATGAGGCAACGAATGCCGAATTGGCTTTGCACAGCGGTTTCGAAATCATCAAAGCAGAGCTTAGGACTGTCTGAAATGACGAATCGCGCGATAACCACACACATTTCCGCACGCAAAAACATCCTACTCCTCATCTATCCAAGCGGCCGACAAATTCAACCAAAAACTCACGTGCAATCACGCTCACGAACCGACAAACCTACCCCCTCCCCGGGGCCACACCACATTTCCAGAACCCAAAGCAATTTAACGATCAATTCAGGACACTCTCGCCGCGGCGGCACGGCGGCGTCGACCGCCGGACGCCGCCGGAATAGTCGCAAGAATTTCGAACGGACAGGACAGGAAGGGGGAGAAGGGGGCGGGGGGGAGGCTCACGGCTTCTCGCGGAGCTCGGGGGGTCTCCTTGGGCGTGCCGAGGGTGTTGACGAGGCGCTGGAAGGTGTTGACGGCGGTGTTGATCTGGAAGACGCCAGAGACGACGGCCTGCATGGCGTCCGTTGAGCAGCTCCCCGCGCCTCGACCCTCCCGTCCCGCGGCCGGCCTCGAGATCCTGGAAGCTCATTCTCTACTCCTCCACCACCACCACCACCACCACCACCCGCGGCGGCCGCCCGACCACGCGCCGCTCCCAACCCCTCGGGAATCTCGACCGGGCGAAATCGAGAGTACGAGGAGAGAGAGAGAGAGAAATCCCCGCGCCTCGTTCGTTCTCGGAGAAATTGAGGAAATTTCTGATCGGGAATCGGGATCGGAAATTTCCGATCGGGAATCGCTGGAGCTCGAGCTGCTGCTCGAGCGGCGTTGCTCCCCCCTTCGGCGCGGCAGATCTGGGCAAGCAACGCTCGCTCAAGCCTCGAGCGAGCCATCTCAGATCTGTCGTGCCGAAGGGGGAGCAACGCTGACCGGAGGAAGAGCGCCGAACGGGGAGCAACGCCGACCGGAGAAGGAGGAGCACCAGAAACGTACCTCGAGTCGCCGGAGTGAGGAGTGGCCGGAGAGTCAGCCGAGTGGGAGCCGCCGGAGAGATCGGAGAGACGCCGGAAAAGGAAGAACGAAGCTTGAGCGGACGGGAGGAGCGACGAGCACGCACGAAGGAGACGAGCACACACGAAGCCTTTTGTTCCGATTTTGTTTTTTTGTTCTTTTGATTTTTGTTCTTTTGTTCTTGCCAAGAAGTGTTTCTTTTCAAAAGAAACAACTTTTTTTTATTTCTTTTTTCTGTTCTTATTTCGTTTCAGAAACAAAAAAACAAAAAGAACAGAAACGCAACCAAACGCGTTTCTGTTCTTTTTTTGTTCCCCGGAACACTTTCCGTACGAAGTGTTCCGGAAACACTTTTTTGGAGTGTTTCCATGCACACCCTAAGTTACACAAGCTAGTATCTCCTAGGCTTAGAACTCTGGTGAGCTGGCTGCATTGGGGTTGCATTGGTCTAAAATTGGTCTAAATTGAGTATGTCATGCATATATGGAGTCAGTGAAGATTATTTCAGAGTTCATTATCCTAAACGAGGCATGCTGGCTTGGCGAGGTCCGTTTAAGTGAGATAAGGGATTCTAAAGATATATGTCATGCTATTTGAGGGGTCTTGCGTAGAGTTCGATGTGTTAATTGTTGTCATTTTTCTTATCATACCCGATTGAGATAATTCAGTTGTCTAAAAATGGGGAAGTTTTCAGTTGAAGATGCTCTCCTCTTTGTCCTCTTATCTGAGATTTACTTTTGATCCCAATATGATGTTCCCTAATGTGGGTTACTTGTTACTTTCCTTGAACTGTGATTTCAGACTCTTCAAGCTCCAATGTTGGAAACTCCAAGTGCAGACCCGAAGAGTGTTACTTCAATTATACTGGGAGGAGGTGCTGGAACATTACTGTTTCCACTTACTAGCAGAAGGGCCAAGCTGGCAGGCAGTGATTATTTGTATATTCCCATTGTTTACCCACATAGCACTCTCTCAACTATATAATCAATTATGTGGTTCTTTTAAATCTGCAGGTTCCTTTAGGAGGATGCTACCGGTTGATTGATATCCCAATGAGCAATTGCATTAACAGTGGTATTAGAAAAATCTTCATCTTAACGCAGTTTAATTCCTTTTCCCTCAATCACTGCCTTTCCTGGACATACAACTTTGATAATGGCGTTAGTTTTGGTGATGGATTTGTGGAGGTATAATTTTTTTCCGATTTATTATTTTGGATTCCTGATGACTTAACTCAAGAAATGACTAAAGTTAATATGAAAAAAAATTTGGTAACACATATAGGTCCTTGCGGCAACTCAAACTCCGGGTGAAGCTGGAAAGAGGTGGTTCCAGGGGACTGCTGATGCTGTTAGGCAATTCATATGGGCCTTTGAGGCGAGTGCTTAGGGTTTTGGCAATTACTTGTGCGAAGTTTTTTGGAGTTTCACTTGAAGTTGAATGTTGGTTTCAAATTATTTCCCAGGATGCCAAGAACAAGAATGTGGAGAATATCTTGATTTTGTCTGGTGACCAATTGCACCGGATGAATTACATGAATTTTGTGCAGGTACTTTGAAGATTTCATTGTAAACTCCATCTAATATGTTTGTGAGTTTAAACTGACCAGTTGTGGCTTGATGGCAGAAGCATATTGATACAAATGCCGATATCACAATTTCATGTGTCCCCATGGATGACAGGTTCTTATTGTGGTTAAATATATTGCCTTAAAAGATTTAAGAGCATATAAAACTCAGTTCTCCTTGACATTCCACTTATGGTTGGGAAGAACCAAATTTTTGTGATTATATTGTTTCTTACGTCTGTTTTCAGTTGCATTAAATTTAGAGCTACTGAGTTTTGCAACTAACCCTTTATGGTTTTTATTGCTGCGTCGTGCTTCAGGTTATGGACTGATGAAGATTGACAAAACTGGACGGATTATCCAATTTGCTGGAAAACCGAAGGGCAATGAGCTGAAAGCAATGGTAACATTAATGCAATAAACACTTCCTATCATTTGCCATGACTGCTTTGGTTGTTTCCTTAGCAGACATCATCTCTGCACATCATGTAATGCATCGACTAGTTACTAATCTTATTTGGATTCTCGTCTCCTGCACAAACCTCTGTCCACAGCAAGTTGACAGTATTCTTCTTGGGCTATCAAAGCAAGATGCAGTGAACTTGCCATGCATTGCCTCAATGGGCGTCTATGTATTTAAAACCAATGTGTTACTAAAGCTTCTGAGATGGAGCTACCCCTCATGCAATGATTGTGGCTCTGAAATAATTCCATCAGCTGTTGTAGAGCATAATGTCCAGGTCAGGACCTTTTCTTTAACATAGACTAAGCTGCGGGCTTTCTCTCTGTCACTCTCTGTCTCTCTCTCCCCTTCATTAGAGATGTGTGTTTATATGTAACTTGTACTTGCAAGCTACCTTAACAGAAATGCTGACTTATCCGGATGCATTGATTTGTCGTGCATATCCGTTTAATGACTCGGGAGGACATTGGA
Source organism: Eucalyptus albens (assembly GCA_014182695.1). Lineage (NCBI taxonomy): Eukaryota > Viridiplantae > Streptophyta > Magnoliopsida > Myrtales > Myrtaceae > Eucalyptus > Eucalyptus albens. The sequence continues at coordinate 18,684,988 of CM024646.1, forward strand.
ACAATCAAGTCATTCTTTGACACTAATTTGGCCCTAACAGAGCAGGTGTGTGTGTGATATTGCATCTTCTGCTCGATTACTCAAAATTGGAGACGTCAATGTCATCTGCTGATTCAGTCATAACCTTCTATAGTTGTTAATCACTTGATATGCTGGCTTAACCTTAGGGCTGGAAAAATACTTACTCTTTAGATCTTTTTGGCTACAATTTCTATGTCAATCTGGGGCCTCATCTCAATCACATCCTCGGAAAAATCATAGAAGCTTCGAGTTCAAACTTTGGCTGTCATAAAGTGATATTGTTTGTCCTTTGAGGAGACAGTGGCTTTTCTAATAGTGGGTTAATTTCCTGTAATGCAGCCTCGAAAGTTCGAATTTTATGATCTGCAAACACCTTTCTACACATCTCCAAGATTCTTACCCCCCAGTAAGGTTGATAAATGCAGGGTAAGCTTGTCAACACAATAAGTCTGTTTTTGTTATGGTCTAAACCGTCTCTTATTTGAACTGTTTCTGCAGATTGTAGATGCAATAATCTCTCACGGTTGCTTCTTGCAAGAATGTAGCATTGAACACTCCATTGTTGGTGTGCGCTCGCGTCTAGGAACTCCAAGAATCTGTATCCTCACATTTCGAAGATAAATACCAAGCTGGTATGCCAAGGAAGGGGATCTAAAGAATTTCTGCAGCTTTTGAGTGTGTATATACAAACAAAATTGACATTAGTTAACTTTCAATTACTTTTGGAAATCAGAACAATCTTGAATTTTTAGTTCTTGTTATAAAGAATATGGTGGTTCTAAATTTTGACTTTTGTATTGTTGGAAGATATCTTGAAAACTTTGTTATTCAAACATCGAAATGCTATGTTCGAGTTCTTTTTGGCCTTTGACTACAAAATACCAATGTCATACAAAATACACTACTTTGATTTCGCATGATAATGTGGGTGAGAAGACACAGCATTGTTCAACTCTGACAAGATGTTGGTTTAATAAGTTATAAGTCCGTTCACTTTGATCCTTTCAGCTCTCAATTCAGCTGGTTAAATCTCATTAATAGTCTCCATACCCATTCCTTCCTTTGATTGGTCATCATAGTAAAACTCAATTTCACTAAGTACGTTTCGGTGCTTGAAGAGATAAAACTCTACACTCTGCAGTCTCATAGTCCCAATTTTGATTAATATGAATCAATAAGAAATGATGCACAAATCAAGTAAACTATATGCGCGTTTCCCCTTTGTCCTCCCGAAAGCTTGGCAGAGTTTTAGCAATGGCTTTTCATGGTTGTTAATACTGCTCATTATGCAAAAAATTCATTGCATTACAACTTGAAAATGAACCCTAATTGACATAGAAAATTTGTGATATTTTGACGATACAATATATATGATACAAGCTTTTAGTCTCATACAAAAGAACCTTCTAAAAGCTTGGGGAGATAGAATTGAAGAAAAGAAAAGTAAATGCACTGTTAGACTTGATCTAAGGGTGATGTCTTGGACAGAGCCACTCAGCAACCTTACTCTAATAAAACGACCGCACTAACTCATCTTTATGCTAATCTAGCACTTGCAACATTTGAGTAAGACGAATGTACATCGACTAACGCTATAATCTCATTTTCTATAACAAAAGCTTTACACGGGGGTGTCCTAATTTGGCTAATCGTCCCTATCTTTGCAGTTTTATTGCTCACCATCATTGCTCAAAGTCTACAGGAAAAGAATTTATGCCACCATCTGCAAAGCACCCTAACGCTTCCAATCCCATGAAAGAATTGTGATTTCCATAGATTGTCACTCCCCTGCCTTGAAAGTGTCACTCTCAGGATGACCCAAACAGTCTCCTCGACGAGACTTCCCTCGCATCAAGATGATCACCCAAGAAAGAATCGACCAAGTCTTACCGTAAGAATTCCCACTTTCAGGCTGGTCTAACTTCGGGGATTTGCAAGCCCATGGACGGGATGTGATAGGCGGCTCGGGATCGGTGGGGGCGGAGGAGGAGTCACAACTTCTCTTTCATCAACGAATAAGCATTGGCATCCTTTTCATCAATTGAATTAGCAGCAAAAAAACTTACACCGAGAAGAAAAACATAAAGAATTATGGCACTTACTATTTTTCCTTTAGAGCGCATCCAGCAGGTGTATACTCCTGTTTTGGCTTTAGCTCTGGCACCCGTTCCTCTTCGTCACCACTCTGCTTTATGTTTCAAAGGTAAACCAACAAATTATGAAATTATGATGCTATATAAGTGCAAGTCAATGCATGAAAACCTCAGCACCATTGAGATCAGGAACAAATTTGATTTTATTGCCCACAAAATTTTCTAATGGAGCAAATAGCTTAATATACTCAGTGAAAACCTCAAAATACAGACCAGCATCCTACCTTCAAGGATGTCAGCAATTCAAGCTAAAAGCGACATTAGGACAAGATGAAGAGAAAAAATTTATCTTTCAACAGGAATTTGAAAGCAAACTCATGCATGCACAAAAGTTAAGGAGGAAAATAAGCCGTATGTTCAAGGCATGAGTCCTTACAAGTGTTTGCGATTGAACTTTCCTTCATTAGTGGAATAATAACAAATTAAAAAGGAAAGACATTTGCAACTTCATAATCCAAATTTCAACTCCCAGGACCAGAATAAATAAAGAACAATGACAAAGGGATTTATTTAGTTGCCCTTTCCATAAAAGGAGCATGGTTAAAAGTGGATCCATGAAGTTGCTCTTCAGCACAACAGAGAGTTTCTTCAGCATATCAAAGAAATAACCATTAGATCACCATCATAATCCCTTGGTCAATATTTAACACCATCAGGTGCACTCTTATATTAACGTTTCTAGCCCTAACAGCATAAGAGAAGGCAATTTAGATAAAATACGTCGTTGGCCATTTCACTTGGAGGTGCTGCCTATGCTTCTTTGTAAGAAACAACTTTTTTGACATGCTTTCCCCAACCAAGAGCCGCTTCCTCCTCACTTTGATATTTCTCCCATCTACAAAACACAAGTGATCATAAAAAGCATTAAGAGCAAGAATCTTGAAAGATGGAGGTTCATATTTTCTCATTACTTATAGTTACAGAACAGTCATTCGGATAAGGGATTTACTCCTCCTACCAAAGAAAAGGAGAAAGAATCTGGAAATGCAGCAGGGTTGTTCTTCACTTGGAAAAGAAACGAGTTATTTTCGCTGCATGGGACTACAAAAGGCAAGAACCATCCTTTCATCGCATCGCAGAGAAGCCACTCAGACAGCTACGGAAAACTACTGATACTGCTTATGTTGTAACTTCTTCTTTTGTTTTTGTGCGTGAGTGTGTGTGTGTTGTTATTTTCTTTTCTTTTTTTGCGCCGCCGGCGGTGGGGGGGAGGGATGATAGGGACTGCAATCAGGTATATGGCTTTTGGTCACTAAAAGTTATCACATGGTTCATTTTAGAAGTAAAATTATCCAGGAATCCAAACATCATTGTTTAAGGTTCAGCATTCAGTATTATTAAATTCTCAAAATGAGCCATAGTCATTTTCAAGTTAGAAGTTATGTCTTCCGCCAACTTCATTTTTGTGAAGCCAAAAACTCAAACCCACAGCTAAACCGGAAAGGCAAGCTGAAACTCACAGCCAACCCAAACAGACCTTGACATTTATGTTTGTGATTATTTGACGAAAATAGGACAATGATAAGTTACTTGCCAAAGGATTTACAATGTAGGAAGCACAAACAATGTGGACATGCTAAGTTAATCTATAGTCCCTACATCAATGTTTCGTGGATCTTCTTCGACACAACATACAAGTTAACAATGTCTTGGACAAGGAAACAGAATTAATTCCCAGACTTACATTGGACTGTATCCTTATAAAGAATTTCATTTGCTGCCGGATTTAATACTGCAAGCAGGCAAAGGAATCACAATCTAGGAATGCAAACAGTGGGGATATGCTATCAATCCCTAAATGAACGTGTCTATGGTTCTTTTTCAGACAACCTACAAAATAATGGATATCATGGACAAGGAAACAAAATCATCTCCCCAACTTGCATTGCGGATTTACTCTGCATCCTGAACAAGGATTCAATTTGCTGGGGAATTTGATACTACAAGCAGGCAACAAGAGAAGGCACAACTCAAAGTGCATTGTACTTTGATTCATTGTAGCGTGCATCAGCAACTAGAAATGAACATGCCTTGAAGCAACTAAACAACAACAGCAGCAATTGCCAGTCGTAAGCTTAAATGGATCAAATGGATCCTCTACATTCTATTTACAATGAATTATACTGTATGACATCCTCTAGCACATATACTAAAAAATATTCTCAGTGCATAATGACTGGATACAAGTACAATTCTGCTGCATATAAGTTCACAAGTTACTCTTGCATACATAACAGTGCATACCATCAGAGACAACCATTCAACTTGTTAGCTGACATCCTTTAATGCCTAATTAGCTATCTATAATCAAGACTGATATCTCGACCATACTTAGTTCATTCTGGCAACTCAGCTTCCTACATCATAAAAGTGCACATGCAGAATTCTGAGCACTACACATTGAGCAAGATTTTACACCATAAGTTGCCCCACTGATACCGAAACTAATTCCTTTACTGGACTTGGGTAACAACAGAACGTTTCGAAGAAACACCAAATAAAATTAGTTGACAGCAATGTTACCACTTTCGTCCTGGCAGCCTCATCCATCAAGGATGCACCAACAAGCATTTCTCTGATATTGATCCCCCAAAGTTGGATTCACTAATGAATATGCTCTTCGAGTCAAATCGAATATAACCACAATGAGATTAGAAGTAAGGCTTACAAACTTGAAGGGCTGCTGGAAATAGACCAACCGCAGACATGTCGATGTTCCGCCACTCACCTAGTCAAACATTGGAAATCTAGCCAACCAGCCCTCAATCCGCGCAGTATTGTCCAACAACGAGTTCTTGTGTTATGGGAACACCCTGCATTCATGATGGGAAAAATAGTGATCAATGGAATATCTGCAAAATTGAAGGTGCCAAAATTTCACTTAAGCAAACGACCGAAAAGATTAATTTTGACATAACTTCATGCAAGTGTACCATTAGAATGACATATAACCACATGAGCACATCAACCAAGATCAACTAATTTTTTTGCAATAAAAAGGATAAGTCTGATATTCAATAGCTTATAGCTCTTGCGCGTCACGAGAAGCTAATAATTAGTTGTTAACTCTGCTCTAGTTAGTATCTTTAAAGAAAACATGAAACTCAACGACTTGTCGTTAAAACTTCCATAGGCAGGGGAAAAAAACTGAGAAAAAGGATAGATTGTTGTCACCCTATCAAACAACGGTTGGTGGAGTATCAATTCCTTGAATCATTGAAAGGAAAATTTGTGATCGAAAAATCAGATGTATAAAGAATACTGCTACTTGACATCTAAAACTACAAAGCGACTGTTCTAGGATGTGTCAATTCCATGGCAAAAACCTAGTACCAACCATGGAGGTCTCATTTACAAATGATCTCGCAATCGGCCGGACATGAGCAATGGAAAATAACATACAATATGTATGATCTGATTTCCACAAAAGCTCTTTCTGGGAATTGGGCGATTCATTTCCGAGGCTGGAATCAAGAACCAAGTCAATTACACTTAGCCGGTTTCAGGCTGGTTTACAGTACTCAAGAACCAGGTTTTTTTTGTGAAAATCAGGTCTAAAATATCATTGATCATCTTTTATAGCTGTCGTCAAGCAAACTCTTGTGAGCTTAGTGGTGTTATGCCTACACCTCATACTTGAGGTCACGGCTTCCAATCCCTCTTGGTTGCAACTTGCTATTACATTTTTTTTTTTTTTTTTATAAATAAGGTGAAACATGGGTTCTGGATTGGTTCGAGCCCGTAACCACCTTGGTTGGTCGGTTTCAAGGTCCAATAGATGGTTTTAATATAAGAACCGGAGCCAAACCAGAAAAAGGCCGACTCTACGGTTTCATTATCAAGAAGTGGACCAATTTTTTTGAGAATTGACCTGGAACCGGACTTCATCGGGGATGGCTCTACCCGGTTCTTGGCTTGAACTGGACTTGCTGTGCACTGCTAATCCAAGCTCTCCAACTAATTTCACGAATATTAGATGACAAACAATAATATGTAGTCAACATTAAGCCAGTATTGAAGTCGTAGAGCAATATGTAACTCTTTTATGTGTCCATAAGCCATCTACGACTAAGCAATTATCAGGAGTATCAAATAATAATTTTGGGGCTCATATTCTCATCTCTCGACACCTTTCCCTGATACTAAAAGATTATTATGAGCGTCAAATGTTGAGCAACTTAACAATTTGAAATGAGTTATGGGATTTAAGGTCTTCTTATCCAGTGGATATACATCCTCTGTACCTCACTTTATTCTAAATGTGATTAAGCATGAAAGTTTTTCTATTATTATTACAATTAACCATTGAAGTTACTTGAAATGCGATAAAACAGGTAGCAAATTTTGATTCTGGCAATTAAACTTGAAGCTGTAGATGATGTGAATGGAACTAATTTAGATAGATCACTTTCTTTATTAAACTCTAAACTACTGCATTGAAGGAAGAAATAATAAGAGAAGTATAAAAGAAGTTCATTGGGGACATGGTGAGTGCGTAGACATGATGAGAGTAGATCTTCTACATGCCGTGTCCATGATACGGAATGATACTTTGTGAGGAAAGATATCCTAATCAATTGCAAAAAAAAAAAAAAAATGCAGTGAATTCAATTCTAGAAGTTTAGAGCTCATCGATTCATGCGGAAAAATTAAATAAACGAAAAACATGGTAATGTCAGACATCATTAAGAATTTAACAGCAAAGCTCAAATAGGGATTCTCTCATAGATCTATACATCCAATGATTTGAACGCATATTCACCTTTAACATCAGTTTCGTCCACTTCTTTAGCATAGAGCAATACCAACTCCTGCAAGGCTGCTTCCTAACAAAGACAATAAAAAATGACATACGGTGAAAAGCTAGGTTAGGTGCTGATTTAAACCACCAAATAGTGCACATATTTGTCCATGCCATAGATTTTAGAGGGACTCTTTTTTGTTGAGGGGAAAGGAATGCGCCAAGCAGAAAAACAAAGTCTGGCTTGCCGCACAATTTGCCAATAAAACTGAAGGAAGTGAGCAGCTCAGCTTACATTGAAAAATAGGATGGAGTAAAAGTTACCAAAAAGAACATGGTGTGGTTTGGTTTGCTAAACCATATTAATGTAGTTTGTTTGGTTCGGTGCCCAACTGAATGAAAAAGGGCCGTGCTCACCTCCACTATCAACGGTGCAATGTGCATCGAACGACAACTTAAATGGATAGATCAATGAAGGTATAAAACGTTAAAAGAGCAGAGCACATTCCATGAAGCTGAATACCTGAAGGGTAGATTGCGAGAGGAGGATGGACACTCCGGTCTTTAACACTTCAATGGAGGATTATCGGGAGCCAATGCCTCTGCAACAAACTATGGCTCAAGAGCTGAACTTCCTATTCCAACTTAAAGTACTTGAGTAAAGCGATCCACGGGAGAAGTAGGAGGGGGCTTAATCTGCAAATTAAGCGTCAAACATTATCAAGTCAATCAATCCGTCCGTGTCCGATGCAATCAGCTAAGCACACTAAAAGAAAACCAACGATCAAAAACCGAATTTCATGCGACATTAATCAGAAAACTGAAGAAAATTTTGAAATTACTGCGTCTCGTAGTCGGAAATCTCCATTCATGGTCATTTCAAGTGAATAATAGGTAAACGAGTTCTCCATCTCTTCGACCAGAAACCAATTCAATTTATCCCGGCTCGCACTTCCTCAAGCTATTAAGACATCTACGACAGCAAACCGATTCCCAAGAGAAAAAAAAAAAAAAAGAACGCAGGGAACTACAGACTCTACCGCTGACCACGTCGGCAACGAAATTGCAGACGGCTTCGAGCGTGCTCTCAATCTGCGCCTTCAAGAATCGGGCCGGCACGAGTTCCGACTTCCTCAACCAGTAGTACCCAATCATGCGGCCCTCATCCAGGCCGAGTTCGCGATCGCGCCCTTCTCCAGCTCCTAGATCGCCTTGAACGCGGCCTGGAACCGAGGCTCCATCTTCTCCACGAACTCTTCGTGAACCCAATTCAACTCACGTCCAAGGAAAAGCCCTAGCTCCGGTGCTGGTGCAGCTAGTCCACGTACCTCGTCCAACGGGAATCCTTCTCCAGCCCTTTAGCCCACGCCTCTCTTCTTCGCCACGCCGTCGGCCCTACCTAGGTCCACCGAGATCTCCCTCGTGACCGATTGAGCCAGCAACAGGGACAACACCCGGTCGATGGTGGGGAGCCTGGCGGCGCTTGGGAACGAGACCGAGGCCGCCTCCCTCCTACCGGAGGCCGGCGGCATCTTCAACCTGAGGGAGGGGGAGGACGAGCAAATACCAGAGACAGAGGACGCCATCGGTGGCAGCATCTCGGAGTCAAAGTTGATGACAAACTCGTCAGAGGGAGGCAATCGGACGGAGGCAACCGGCGAGGCTTTTTTGAGAGGTGGAGGCAATGGGATGTGCAGCTCGTTCTCTCTCTACTCTTCCACGAGGAGAGAGAACCTAGAAAATATTCAAGCGAGGAGAGAGAAAGTTTAAGCAGGAGCGTTGCGCATTTACTATCTATTCACCTGTCCTTTCTTCCGCCAGCCGAGCCGAGCCACCAACCGAGAGTCATTCAGGAAGAGAGAGGAGAGAGAAAGAAGCGCTGGGTTGAGGAGCATAAGAGAGAAGACGTGGCAGGCCCGGATGACAGGTGTTAAAGCGTGAATGGATTAGAGCACAGATGATATGGCTCTGTTAAGGTACCCAATATTTTCTCCTCTCTCGCTATATTTTCTGACTTTTAGAGCCCCCAACCCCACCGAAGGAACCAAAGGAAAAAAAGAAAATGTTTTTTTCTTTTTGTGCTTGAACTTTTGTCCTAAAAGACCGAGAAAAGCCCCAAAATAAAAACTCTCCTTCAACGTGATTAAAAAACAAAACCCTTTTGTGCGGCCATATATTCAATGTGTGGCCCTTTTCTTTATGTAGTGTAGCAACCTATTTATAGGTGAATGGACTAAGGTTTTAGATCAACATCCATGAGGATTTTTTTCCAAACGCATTATTCCTTCACCGATTTTATCACATAAAGATAAGGATTTAAGATTGTGCTAGAATTTTTTCAAATCCCAAATCCTACAAAGATGAACTCGTCATATCTTCTCGAGGATATAGATTTTGGCCAATTTGTTCTCTTCGTGGGCTTAGTCCAACTCGTCAATTTAAAGCTCAGAACCACAAATTCAAACCCATCTGTCATTAGTCCAATGCAAATAAAAAGATGCTTCTAAAACTATGTGCTATGCAACTTAATTCTAATTTTTTGCTTAGGGATGAAAAATTAATCCCTAATTTTTTAATGCGATAAATAATTGACTGGGTCGCCAAAATTTAGGTGTCAATAGTCAAGAAGCATTAATTGTTGGATATCCTTATACTCCAAGTTTCTAACTAGGTCCTGGGTTAGTTTGGAAACTTCATCTTGCTCATTGAATGGCTAAATTCCAAGAGATATTGATGTGAACTTACCTTGAGTTCAAAGTTTGGACTTGACTTGGCTTCTCTTCCTTTTCCTCTTGGGCGTGTGGCCCTTTCCTTATTAGCTCCAAAGTCCACATTTCATACTTAGGTATTTAGGGTATGATTAAGCCTAGGCTATAGGGACACCCTTTTCCACGCATCATTTAATGCATTCACATTAGTTCACACTTGTTCTTCTAAGAAAGTTTGACTAGTCCAAGTTTTATATTTGTCTTCCAAGTCTAAGGCCTAATGTGCCATGTGTCCATCTCAGTCGACGCGCCTTAATTAACTACAAGATGAGGGCTTTAAATGCAACCTAGAATATCTTAGTTATGAAGGCCTTGTTGTCAGGTAGGAATTAATCGAGTTTGACCGCAACTAACTACCTTATTTAGCTCGAAATTTGTGCCTAAGCTATGATTGGATGAAGTTGGATGCAATCGGGCATAACCAGCGAAACCAAGTTTGGACTCCTCATTTACCACGTAAAGGGCTTGAAGTTGAGGATGTTACAACATACCTTAGGGATCTCATTATTGGGAGGGTTGCAACATTACATATAAAAGTTTGTCACTTAAGTTGCTCCAATAAATGACTGTAATTGTTGAAATAGTTGGTAATTTTAAAAAGAGTTGACAATTACTTATAAAAATTGCTAAATTTAACCCATTGGTGAGTTCCCAAATAATTATCCATAAGCTATTAAAACAACATGAAATAATAAATTAAACGTACTAGTTAGACTTCAATAAGAGTTGGCAGCTTGATCAACCTTGTAATAAATTCTTCACATTTTTCAACCTTCACCAATCATCACCGCTGGTGGTTGCCACCACCTAGTCCTCCGCTCCCACCTCGCACGTCTCTCGCTCTCCCACCCTTGGGTTCTACATTTTACTTTGCTTTTTTTTTTTTTTTATAGCATAAAATTAGTTTCTGATTTTAACATTATTGACGTTAGCTTTTTTAATAATAATAAAAATATATCAACTTAAAATACCACGTCTAATATGCTAAGAGTTATTTAGGGACGACTTGAATAAGAATAGGGTAGAATTAGAGGAGTTGATTCCAAAAAATAAAATAAAAAATGAATGATCCAATTTTGCACAATAAAAATTACTTTTGAATGGTTATTTCTACGCTAGACGCGGACCTACTTTTTCGCCATTGGTAAGCAAGAGTTCTTTGATCAATAAACAAAATTGTCTTTCATATGGTGGTGAAGAATTATGAAGAGAAGAAAAACGAAAATACCCTTTTTCCAAGTTTATTAAATGAACCTTAGTGAAAATCTTCATGGATGTGAGTGTCTAAATAGAACTTTACCCCAGAATCGATAAAAAGCAAACCTCCATGATTTGATAAACACCAAAGGACCACAAAATGCCCAGAAGCCAACCACAAATCCAAGCAGTATGCTCAAGAAAAACCATTTCTTCTCGCTATCCTCATTGTCGCCATCATCATCTATGTCGCTTTGAGTTGGAACACTACCCGCTTCTTCTGTCCCATTCGTTGTAGTTGGGCAAACTTTGTCCAGTGGAAGTCCACACAATCCAAGGTTTCCTTCAAAGGAACTATTGGAAAATGTGAGAAAATGTCCCCATGCTGGGATGCTTCCCTCAAGTTGATTGTTTGAGAGGTTTAGGAATGAAAGGAAATCAAGATTTGCAAATTGAGTCGGTATGGTTCCATTGAGGTAGTTCCATGACAAGTCCAGTGACTCAAGCTGATGTAGATTCCCTAAAGCAGGAGGAATTGAACCGGAGATGGAATTGTGTGATAGGTTGAGGACATAAAGTGCTTTGAGATCTCCGAGTGTGTATGGTATTGGACCCTCCAATTTATTGCCCGAGAAGTCTATCGAAGTGAAAATAGTCAGGATCTTGACGAGTTCTAGCTTTAGACCTTTGTAGGTTACGCTCATTGTATCTTCATAATAGAGCCCACTCAATAGGGAATCAGAATACTGATATTGCAAGTGATCGAAGTCTACATTGGCCTTCATAGCCTCCCAAGATTCGAGGAGACTCGCAGGTAGTGTGCCGCCAAAATCATTTGAAGACAGGTCAATGATTTGAAGCTTCTGCCAAGTTTTGGGACTATGCCGACATCTAATTTCCCCATGCAATTTGTTGGATCGTAAAACAAGGATACGGAGACTTGATATAGCCTTCAAATGGCATGGAAATGTTCCCTTTATTTGATTGTCCCCGATGTTCACAATCTCCAATGCCGTGCAATTTGCCAATGACAATGGGATCTGCCCTTGCAAGAAATTCTCACTAATATCCAATGTCTTTAGACCACATATTGCTGGAATATTTTGTGGAATATCTCCACTCAACTTGTTATTTCTCAGGTTTAATACCTTGAGGGACTCCATCATTAAACAATCAGGAATAGTTCCATTCAAATGGTTATGTGATAAGTCAAGCACTTCAAAATAACTAAGATAACCAACTTTGCAAATTGACTTGGGGATGGACCCATGGAAATTATTCTTCGAAAGGGAGAAGAATGAGCATGATGATAGGTAGTTGCCAATGTTATTCGGAATAACAGAAGTGATGTCATTACTTGAGAAATCCAAGTATGTCAAGAAGTCAAGCTGTGATAGGAAGGGTAGCATATTTCCTCGGAGCTTATTCAAATGGAGGTCAACAACAGATAGAGCAGATGTAAGATTGCACGGAGGTGTTTCGAAATCTTTAAAGAAATTAGAGGAAAAATTGAGATAATCAAGAGATTCTAGTGCCCATATCCATTGCGGTATCTCCCCTTGAATATAATTGTGGGAGAGGTCGAGGATGATCAATCCGGACTGGTTAACCAAAAATTGAGGCAATGTCTGCAACTGGCAGGAAGCCAACTTTAGCAAAGAAAAATCAGGGAAAGAGCGTGCAGCAACAGAAGCAGACGCCGTATCATTAATGGACATGCCACTGTATGATAGATCAAGATCAGTTAAACCTTCAAATCCCTGAAGCGCATCAATATTCATTGAGCCGCTTAAATTATTAAAAGAAAGTGAGAGATCCCTAAGCCCTGAAAGGTTGAATATGGATGTTGGTATCGACCCTTGTAATAGATTGCTACCCAAATGAAGCACGTTCGGTCCATACGAAGAGACATTCAGATGTATGATAAGCTTACCAGAAAATCTATTGTGTGAAAGGAATATCATCACAAGTCGGGGAAGTGCAAATAAAGCTGGGGGAATTTCGCCTTCTAATAAATTGTCTTCCAGGTCCAAAATTTCAAGATTCAGAAGGTCTTCCCAGCCAACGGAGGTGATCTGACCCGTTATGGCATTATTAGATAATCTTATATCGATCAGATTTCTGGATGCACCGAATGACGGAACTGAACCAGTAAGATTATTGAAAGACAAGTCCAAATAAGTCAGCTCTGACAGGTTCTCCATCGAGCTTGGGATCGATCCATTCAATCTGCTGTTAGACAGATCTAATCTCAACAATTTTCTGAGATTACCGATTGAATCTGGAAGCCTCCCTGAAATACTCGTTTCCCTCATTACTAGAGTTTCAAGAGAGCTAATCTCTGGAAAATCGGGCAAAGAACCCAGAAGAAGTCGGTTGAATGATAGGTTAAGGTTCTGAAGTTTTTGTACCTTCAAGATATTTTGAGGAAACTCTCCCCGCAGGCCACAATCACTTAGGCTCAGTGTTTTCAAGCTGGAAAAATTCGCTAAGAACTTAGGATTTGAGGGAAAAAGGTTGTTGCCATCAAGTTGAATGACCGACAGATTAGCAAGACTCATAAGAGAAGCATCAATAGGACCAGATAGATGACAATAAGACATGCTCAACACCTCAAGTTTTGGCACTGAAGAAGACAATGAGTGACACCACTCACTTCCCTCAGCAGACATATTGACGTAATCAAGATACAGCTCCCTCAACTCCCCCATATCCCCAATCAGTGACCTCAAATTGGGCATCTCAAGTTTCGGAATCCATTCAGGGAAATATTGACTAGAGAGATCAAGAGTACGTAGCTTCGTCAGGTGCGATAGCTTTGCTGGAATCTGCCCGGCGAATCCGGCATGTGACAAGTTGAGATGTACCAAGCGGCTGAGATTCATGAGGCCCAATGGAATTGCCGAGAAGTTGAAGTCGTTGAAAGCCAAGTTCAGGCTTTGAAGAAACTCAAGCCTGAAGAGACTCGACGAGCCATCGATTCCGCCAAAGATCGATTCGTTACTTAAATCGAGACCAACGACGAGGCCATCCTCACACGTGACGCCGCTCCATGAATCGGCACTTTGGTTCCACTGCACTAGCTTGGTAGACAAGTCGGGGTCGAAGGTTAGGCTGTTATTCAGCTTGACCAAGAGCAATCTCTGTTCGACACTGGGACATCGGGCTGGAGCTGAAGCCCTAGCAACGTCGGAGAAGATGGAAATCGTGGATATCACAAGAACAAGCCATGAGATGCTGGAACTGTTCATTGGAAGAGGATGAGGAAGAGCACAGGAAGAGGACAGGGAGAGGAGAGAGAAATGAAATGAAGTCGACACTTATAGAGTCGTCGTCCGAAGTCAGTGCCAACAGGTGTCGATTTTCGGGATGTGATTAGTCACTAAATTTGACTCATTTCACTTTCGAAATTACTAGCAAAATCCCGCAATCCTTTGCAACAAAATTATACTCTTTATTTAATATAATTTTTCAATCGAAACAAAAAACCATATTTTTATTTTCTAAGAAAATGGAAAGTTAAACAAGTCTGCCTAAAATTTGGAGATTAGAACTCGACATCTCCTTTGAAAATGCTTTTGGCTCATCTTATTTTACATTATAATGCAAAATGACATATTACGAATCAATTTTTTCTTTGTGCATACATTAACAATGTAGAAATTGGTTAAACGTAAATAGACACTGATGCGGCCCGTATTCAAGACCAACTTGTTCATCCAAGAAGATCCGCATGCATTCAAGATCGACGACACTCTCATCGATAAACTTAATATCGATAAGCTTCATTCACAAGAGAAGAGCCTCATATTTGACTTTATCATAAAATTTTTGTCATTTCCCATGCATTGAAGCTTGCATCAAGGTACTTTGAGATGGCCACAAGCATTGAAAATGTTAGCTATGACCATTTTTCCGAATTAGCATAGAATTAAAATTTCTACTCGATTTTATAACTGAGTTTCTGCATGCGTAAGTCGCTCTCCCATCCTACTGTTTGAGTAACAGACCATGGGCTACATCAGATACCTAGCTTTCCACGGTAACATCAGAATCTGTCTATCATATCCTTATTTTTATTAAATAAGTAGAATGAAGAAAAGAAATAAAATCATTTATTAACGTTTGAACGCAACTTCATCACAGCGTTTGTGAGAGAACACATAGGAAGAGGAGCTGTGTTCTTATTGGAAGGCGGGTGAAAATGAGCTTCCTTGGATGGAATTTCAATGGGGCTGTGTTTGGTCTCGTTTAAATCACATCCTATCATAAATTTTTTGGTCCCTATGCACGACTATCTTGAGTTGACTTGACCTGTGAATGCAGATTCATCAACTTGCTTATTGAGCCGGTGGTGGGTTTCAATGGTTCTTGACCGTCGATGCAAATTCTTGAATGACCTTGCTAAGGATGTCGCTTTCGATATTGGCTCCAGTTACTTGACCGAGTAATTCGGGCAAGTGGCTAGACACCACCAAAATAAGTGGCGCATGAGATGGACAGGGATCAAGTGCGCGGACTTTGGTAGCCCTTGGTCCTTCTTTAGGCAACTGCTGCTTTCACTGTCTGTCCTTACCCACGTTAACGCGTTTGTTTGCCTTGACTAGAGAATACAAAATTGTTGTTTCAGTGGTGCTCCCCGATGGGCTGATTTCTAAAATTCTGTATATGGCAAAAACAGAATTTTTTCTGTGCGCGTCAAATACATAATGTCTATATCGAAATTCAACACAACCACGTAAACCTTTTGTATTCATTCGTTGTTCATTTCTTTGGTAAGCTTCAATCAAGGGTAATTCATACTCAACAATATGTGCATGAAAGAAAGTGATCTCATCTAACAAGAAATTTATTTATCTTTATCTATCAAGGAAACTATAATATCTCTATAATCTAATAATATCTCTCACAATATTTTTTAATAATTCCTCGAATATCAATAAATATACCTAGAACAAAGCCCATAAACATGATGATCCGTGACTGAGGGATCTGGAAAATTTCGTGCGAAATGTGCAATTCAAGAACAGAGAATTGCGGGTAGGAGGAGAAAAACGGGATGGTTCAGATTGGAAACAGAGAGTGGTCAAAGTAAACACCCGGTGAAGACGATTTTGTCCGAATATCAATAAGTTAGGGCGGGACTGACGAGTGGGGACGATTTTGTCCGAATATCAGTAAGTTATGGCGGGACTGACGATGCAACTTTCTTTGTGGACTCATGTGTAGCGAATATGATCAAACTTCAATGGGATGGGATATGACCAGCTTTGGGAATTGGAATCTAAGCTAGTCAATGATGAAAATAGAGATGGTTAAATAGCGGCCAAATCCAAAGCGTGGTTTGAGGTTACGATGATTGAGATTTGCGCGTCAAGAAGGGTCAGTTGCTGCCTTTGGTCCGTAATCACTGCAGCCACTGGTGCCGAAGATTGAATCAGAAATATATTTGGTTTTCATGTGAATGGGCCCATTTTTTATTGTATTGAAGATGAGTTGAGTGGATGGATAAAATGTTGCTGAAAGTATCATATAATCTCTATTATAATTGTTGAGTATGTCTTGAATTCTTTATGTGCTTCGGCCCACGTTAGCATTTACGAGCAGTATAAATATTATTTTTCTCAAGTTATTAAGTAAAGAAGTTGAGATAGAAAGAGTCCCAATTTTTAAGTGACCTTTTGTAATCATTGAATTTTTATAGTTAATTTTGCTTCTCTTCTCCTCATGATTTTTCTCAAAAAGTTTTTCCATGTAAATCTATGTGTTCTTTACTTTTCTTAGTTCTAATTTCCTTATAGTTTCTGCATCAACTATAACAAAAATGAAGTACCTTTCAATCTATTATATTGTACTTGTATTGTGGGTCTATGAGGGGAATGTAATTGCTAGGCTACTTCCGTGGTAGATCTAAAGTAATTTACCATGTCACAATTTTCTTTTGTTGTCCCCACTAATCTTGCATAGAGTTGTGACGGTGTGTGAGATTGTCCCTCTAAGGGATGATCAAGATTGAGGCCCCGTTTGGTTGGACTTTCCAAGGGGCTTTGGGCCCCGAAAGCCCCTTGGGGGAAAATTTTTGTGTTTGGCAAAACTTTTGAATGCTCCTTGGTGGAATGTGGGCATTCCACATGCTGAAAGCCCAATGCTGAGGTAGGGCTGCTTTCAGCTTTGGCATTTCCAAAATGCCTGAGAGTCACTGTTCATTCTTCTTCCCCACCATCTTCTCCCCCGTTCGGTTCTTCTTCCCCCGCCTGAGAGTCGGCCGAGTTTTGTGGTTGATGGCACTCAGCCGCAAGCGGGCTGCCGGGATGCCTTGCTTGAGGTCGCGCAACCTCAGGCGAGATGGCCTGAGGTCGGGCAACCTCGGGCATCACCTGGGTCGAGCGACCTAGGTGCCGCTGCCTGAGGCCGCGCGACCTCGGCGACGCCCGGGTTGCGCTTGAGGTCGAGCGACCCGGGCGGCGTCGCCCGGGGTAGCGTGACCTTAGGCGGCGTCGCCCGGGTCGCACGACCTCGGGCGGCGTCGCCGGGTCGCGCGACCTCGGGCGGCGTCGCCCGGGTCGCTCGACCTCGGGCGGCGCCGCCCGTGGCCGCGCGACCTCGGGCGACGCCCTAGGTGGCTGGACCTCGGGCGACGCCCGGGTCGCTGGACCTCGGGCGGCGGCGCCGAGGCCACGCGACCTCGAGCAACACCCGGGTCGCGCGACTCAGGGCGTCGCCTGAGATCGGCGCGTCGCCTGAGTTCGACGCCACCCACGGCGTCGCCGAGGCGACCTCAGGCGAGCTGCTCCCCGCCACCGCCACTGCCTCCCCGCCACCAGCTGCACCTCCACGATCACCGTTGCATCTCCTCCTCCCTTTTCTTTTTTCCATTTTTCTTTTTACTTTGAAATAGCTTTGCAAAACATACACAAAATATTGGTTTCCAAACACACTTCCCTTCCCAAAATGCTCATTCTCTCAAGGATACTTGGGGAAATGCAAAGCCATTTCCCCAAAGTTGAACCAAACGGGGCCTAATTCGACTTGACTTTCATAAATCAATTTTTATCAAAGCTTGAACCCAAATTTGGCTTTCGTAAAATATGACCTGATGAGGATCGAACTTGACTTGGTGTCGCACTTAAACTTGTGAATAATTTAGGCAAGCATGAGTAGCATGAATTGTTTGCACGTGAAGAAGCAATTAAAAACTGATTTTGAAGAGGGGTTGAGAAAATGCTGGTAAAGCACATAATTGTTTCAATCTTGAGCCTTGTGGGTCTCATTCTAGTTAAATCCATTTCTAAGTGGAAGGCAATGAACATTAGCTTCCTTCAATGGGGCTGTGTTTGGTCTCATTCACATCACATCTTGTCATACATTTTTTGGTCCCTATGCGTGACTATCTTTAGTTGACTTGACTTGTGAATGCGAATTCATCAAATCACTTTTTGATCCAGTGGTGGGTTTAAGTGATTCTTGACTATGGGTGCAAATTCTTGAATGATCGCTGCTAAGGATGTCATGTTCGACATTGGCTTGAGTTACCTGATCAAGTAATTCCGGCGATCGGCCAAATGAGGGCTGGTGACCTCGCTGGAGCATTGCCGGCCCCGGAGACGGCGAGCCACGGTCGGTGCTAGTGGCCAGCCAGACGAAGGCTGGCGACGTCGCCGGAGTGTCGCCGGCCCCCGGAGACGGCGAGCCACGGTGAGGCGGAGCTTGCCTAGCCACCGGCAAGGCCTAGCCTCACCGGTGGCTGGGTGAGCTCGGCCTCATTAGTTTGGGTGAGCTCTAGCTCGCCACATTAGGCGAGGCCGAGCCTCACCAGCTGACTCAAGGCTTGGCCTCGCCAGGCCAAGGCGAGGCCAACCTCACGTTACCTGGACGACATCGAGCCTCGTAGTAGCCTGCCGAGCATCCGGCGAGCTCGGTGGAGCTCACCTAGTTGGTCGCTGGCTGCTGCCGTGGCTGGTGATCGGCCACAAAGAGAAAGAAGGAAAAAAAAAAAGAAGAAAAAAGAACCACTCGCTTCGGTGGCTCCATTGGTAGTTCTTTCCCATCACGGGGGGACCCGCTAACCCCTTGCTCAAGGGAGAGGGTTTGAATCACCGTAGAATTGCATGCGTCTTACCCGGTGGTTGAGGTGGTGGGTCCTCTAGTTCACCCCCAGGGTTTACTCCAGCCGTCTGCTAGGGGTGAGCAGTTCCCGGTTCCGGTTCGGTTCCGTCCGGAACCTGGAACCTACCCTTGGGTACAGGTTTTTCATTTTTTAGAACTTGGAACCTACCCTGTCACAGGTTCCAAGGTCGGTTCCAGGTTCCAACAGGTTTTTTTTTTCTTTTTATGATTTGAACTATAACGAAGAAGGAAAAAGACAAAACTCCTATGGAATTTAAAATCCACATTATCATTTGCTAAACCCAAAGGAAAACGGCAGAACTTAAATTTGGATCAACCTCCCTATTTGATTCCTATATTGCAGAGTTAATCAAACCAGAATGTGATACATAAATAATTGCTCATTAAAGTTATTGATCATATGAAGTATTTCGATAGCAAAGCATCTCAAAATTTAATGGTTTGGACCAACAATCCCCAATGAAGATGTAGGATAGGTAGAAGACACACAAATTCACAAACTGAAGTATACTAAATAGTATAACAAGCAGAAGCAACCAGCCCAACAGCAAGTTAGATATCTTTTATTTGCACAAGAGTTTTCATAACCAGTAGCCAAAAACTTTACCATGTTAGTTTGCTTAACAATGAGTATATACATTGTTAAGCAACGTAAGAATGTTGCTGCTGCTCCATCAAACATTGCAAGATCTTGCCCCGCTCCATCACGCATTGTGGGGGCTTGCGCTGACGTGCCTTCGACGAGGGAGTTGGTTTTCTTTGTGCCCTGTCAATGGAGGAATGGGACCTTGTTAGACATTCGAAACCAAAAACCTAGCAGAACTTTTACTTCCTTCTCAGATTATGCATCGAATTGGTTTTTATGTGTTGGCAGCTCCTTATTTTGCTAATTCTCTGTATTGAGTTAATCTTTTGTGCAGATCAGCGCCCACACCTGTTCAACATCAATTCGACCACATCCCCAAAACCATCGACTGGTCTCTGAAAACCATCGACCACTTGAGCTCGACTCAAGCTCTGACTTTCAACCGGTAGACACGAAAATCAAACAAAACAAAGAAAACCCAGATAAAGATACCCACAAAACAGACACAGAGAGAGAGAGCTTACGAAGAAGAGGTTGAGGAGGACTTGATCAGGAAGTAGGGATAGATCGGAGAAGTGGGTGAGGTTGAGGACAGTCAATGGTGGAACAACAGCAGCGTTGTGTTAATAGGTGGTGCAGTATCATGAAAAAGCGAGAAACATATATCTATATCATCCTCTACTATGCAAGTGGATTTTATAGCATGCTTTTCAGCTGCTACTCAAGCTATTTGGCTTTGGAACCTCATTAGAGATTGACTGTATTTGATTTTGTAAATAGACTCATACAGTTATATTGTGATAATAATTATGTTGTCTTATTTGTCAATAACAACAGAAGTCTCAAGGGGTATAAGCATATGGATGTCAAGTATTTTACCATAAAGGAAGTGGTACAAAATTGTGACATTGTAGTAGAGCATATTCCCACAGACGATATGTTAGCAAATCCACTAACTAAAGGCTTACACCCTTGTGTATTTGAGCGACATGTCATGAACATGGGCTTGAGAGAATCATTGGATACTATTGTTTAGTGGGAGTTATTTCAGATTTGCTCTAATAAAGTTTTCGTCTATATTTTGTTACTTTTTGTAATATTTTGATATATGTCAACTCCTTTTGTATATATTATTGTTGAGTTGTGTACATATATCTAAAGAAAATCTCAAGATATTGTATAAATCTTGATTAAAGGCTAGGAGCATCCAATTGTTAGCCTTGTACATATGTCTCAATTACACATAAAGAAAGATTAACCATAAAGATAAGACATGTAGGTTCATTAAAACAATTCAGTAAAGTTGAGAGCATTCTTGATTATGGAAAGTTCCGTGTGTGTATATGCAGTTACCACAATGATTTGGTGTTTGAAATTTTATGGGATCCGATTGACCGCTGAGAATTATCTCTAGATCAACATAAAGGTACACACATATAGTACAGTCATAATTAATATAGTCCAAGTGTGGGAACATAAGAGTTTTTATGATATGGGCTACATTAATTGAGATTGTAATTCACCATTTTTACGGAATTGATCCAATAAGATAAGATATCAAGTTTCTTAATAGTCGAATATAGGCATGGTTCGTGTGGGCTGAGTTGGGCTCGGCCTGTGATGAGAGAGTCTATTCAAAATTCTATGAATAGGCTAAGGTCCCTCCTCTAATCCTCACTTTTTGCGACTTTAAACGCACACACCCACTATCTCACATAAGGAACGCTTGTGAGGGGTGGTCTCATTGAGTTAGGGTATCGAGGGTATCGAGGGTGATAGAGGAGAAGATCTTTAGCGTTGAAGGCTCGGAATTGCTATTGTTCTACTCCAGGAATCATGGATTCCAAATAAGGTATGCAAATCTTTGTCGTCTCCTTCAAAACGTTCGAGTTTCTAGCTATTTTGATCTTGGGAAGCTGTTTCGTCAGCCTACAACATTTTGACTAATCTTCAAAAAGTAAGGAAAATGGAGACATCAGTCAAAGGACATCACCCATAAAATTGAGTGGTTAGTGTTTATAGGTCTTCGCTTTTGCATTAATTCCCATATGTCATATTGGTTTCCTTTTAAACTAAGGTCATGGCCTTACTGTGCCGATGGAATGTACGATCAAAGGTTGAACAGTTTTCTCTAATTATCCTATGTCATGATTCAAAGGTACATTTCCACCTTACAAATATTTAAGCAATCTTGGGATTTCGAGCGACACTACATTGCTCCTGTTTGTGTTCCTAGTATGTCTCCTCTAACGTGATCCTCACAAGTTGTCTCCTGAGTACAAATTTTCTGGGCACTGACCAGGAGGTCGCGAGATTCTTCATTGATCTCCCTAAGGATGTCAAGTTCGACATCTGTAAATCAGGGAATTGGCCCACCAGAACAAATGGTTTGTGAGATGGACGAGGATTAAGCCCAAGCACTTTGGCAGCTATTGGCCCTTCATTACAGCTGCTGCTGCTTTCATTCTCTTCGTTTTTACCATCGTTAAGGTCTTTCACCGCTTATGTGTATAATCATCCAAAGAACTAACCAACTTCAGGAACTCAGTTTCAGAAATGTATTTAAAGAAATCTTATCAAACCAATG
Source organism: Eucalyptus albens (assembly GCA_014182695.1). Lineage (NCBI taxonomy): Eukaryota > Viridiplantae > Streptophyta > Magnoliopsida > Myrtales > Myrtaceae > Eucalyptus > Eucalyptus albens. The sequence continues at coordinate 18,707,168 of CM024646.1, forward strand.
AAATATGTGACACGTCCGGTTTCACTTTTTGACATCACTTCGGCTGCAACTTGTAATTGGTTTAGATTGCTTGAAACTTACATCTTCATTTTAGTTTGATCATGTGCTACCGCATGAAACTAGTCCATGACAGACGAGGAGCATCACATCAACGTTGGGATTTAACATTTTTAGAGAACTTACAAAATGTTATTGCAGCCAATCGAAATTAGCAAACCATATTTTTCATCCGACATGATTGTTGACTTGAAAGTAGCAATAACACTAATCAGACCACTGATGAAGGGGACCAGTCAACTAAGTCCAACTTCAAGCCCTTGAACAGAGCAAGAATTTGAAAATTTCTCGGGATTGAAATTTACTATCCAAAATTTCCATGCATCTTCTAAGAGCTGGGCAGATTGTGCCTTTGGTCTAGTTTGCGGGCCCGTGTGTACAAAATTCTTTATTTTTATCCGAAGTTGAAGAATATTTCTGGTTGAAGGACTTTCCAACAATAGACAATCAAGCATGCCGACTAGCGAACATATAATAGTTTTCATTTGGCAGGACTAGAGAATGCAAAATTGTCGTTTCAGTGGACCTTCCCGATTCAGTGATTTATGAAATTCTGTTGACGAATGAAATGAAAGTTTTTCTATGCAAAGTAATTACGTAACGCAGATGATAAATTCGAACTACCGATGATAAGTAAAAGTGATCTATTAATTGTTAATCCTGTTAGCAATTTGAAATTAGCGATGATTAAACAATTCTATCATTGATAAACGAGACGATATATTACCACTTATTTTTAGATTTTACAAATGGACGCATAAATAAAGGTTGCCGATGAAGTAACAGTTCTATTATCCTCTAATATGATAGTAGACCAACACTTATTTGTATATTTTACAAGTGGATGCACAACTGTTTGTAAGTTAGCAATGAAATAATAATCTGACTATCCACAAACCCAATAAAAGAAAACCATGTAAAGGGCTGTTATACGTCACTAATATTGTTGCAAGATATCGTTAATGCACTAGACCAGTAGGAAGGGCGATTTTACCATTGTTATTTAAAATATGATGAATGATATTACAAATTTACTATTGAAAGGAACATTATTCTATATAGGCATAAATTGTAGTCAATCATGAAAACATTTTCCATTAATTAACTTTTAAAAGCAATATAATCAATCATTTTTTAAAAAAAAATTTCAAATCTTGAATTTTTCCTAAAACAAACGCATCCTGAATTTCAAATAAGAGTACAAAGTACAGGCTCTCATGGCATTTTCCTTTTGTGCTACTTTTACAGGGCATTGTTTGTTGTAAGCTACTTTGCAATTTCCTCTTGTTTTTCTGGGCTACTAAGAAAATTAAATTTCTGGACGACTTTGATGTTTCGTGAAACAAAATACAGAACACCATCAGCCAACCTCAGTAATGCAGTGAATAACTTCGCTAAAACCACTCTCAACCGTCATCGACAATCTGGCGGGGGCTACAAAATCCTGTGGGACAAAGCTCACATGCATTCAAGCTCTGCATGAAGAGCTCGTGGTCGTCCATGGCCGCGGCCATGGAAATTCATTTGGTCCAATGGCAGTGGTTGGGGGCGTCCAACCTCGATCTAGACTAGATTCGAGGCAGTAACCATCGCTAGGCTCATATATGAGATTTGCAGCAATCACAATGGCGATACTCACGAATGATTCTTTCAAGGGACGTCTTAGGCAATGATCTGAGGAAGACGATTCTATAATTAATTCTGTTGGTAGTTTGTTTATAAAACAAAGAAATATGTGCCTTGTCCCACATCGAAAACATATGAGGCACGTGGATGGGATTTGGCACTAACCAACGATCGCTATTTTATTTATTGAAAATTCGGATTTATTTTATAAAAAATTAATCATTGTGTCCTTTTGAAACAGTATGACTATTCAAGGAAAGTTACGGTTATTTATTATTTATTTAATTATGAATTTTTTTATGTCTTTTCAACGTAATCTTTAAGACGTACTTGTTCATTTTGCAACCTATGGTTGCCTTTGTTCTTTTTTGCAAATTTTTGAAGAGTTACCTCTATTCGAAAGACAAAGATAAGTACGTTTGTTTTGAGAGAAAAATAACATATTTTTCCATATTTTCGTTTTCAAAGTCCGATTTGATTACTCGACCAACTTCATTGTTCTACCCATCGAAGCCATATTTTCCAAACAAATTCAACCTGTTTTAGTATTTTCATCAGCCTTTTTCAGTTTTTTCATCCCTTATAACTCGGTTTACTTTCCAATGTTTTTTGACCAATATCATTTAGTTCTTAAATTTATTATTTCTTGAAAATTTTTTAGAATTAAGTAAAGATCCGTATCAATGCACCACTTAAGCATCATTAGCCTTGTCATCTGCCACATAGACTAGTTTACATGGAAAAGATAAGAATGGTCACTTTCATCTTCGGAGTAAAACTAGGGGATTTTTTTGGGACATATAGTGATGTCATTTTGATCCCCTGATAAATCATTTAAAGGGTAAGGCTATTTCCATACCATGTTCGCTAAGACAATACTTTCCAAATGTCTTAACTATAATTTTTTTTTACCACCTACGCTAATCACCTATCTTAACTACAAAATTTAACTTATAGTATGAGCTTTATAAATTACAAATTATACATTACAGATGTGCATAAATAAATTTACAGGTAAATTTGTAACTTGAAAAAGAAGTGGATATTACCCTACACAATTTTCAGAATTCTTATTTAATTATTAGTAGAAACATCATACAACAATAATATGCAAGAGAAAAACAAATAAAATTCTTCATCGGTTAGTTTAGATTTAGTGATTCATATATCAAACTACATCCAAATTAACAAGTTATAAGGCAAAGTGGTGTGGATATATTATTTTAGAAATATCCTGTCACAAAATTCGAATCTAAGCCACCTCAGGTAAATTTCCGTAGTTCAAATATTTAACAGCGATGCTGGCATTTCAAGCACGACGCTACTGTTACTGTTCCAAGCACATCAGTTAAGTGATCCTCATGGGATGTCCTGGGAGCATGCCCAGGGATACAGCCTTCTAGTCTTCAGTGAAGTATTATCCTGGAACCTGGTGAGCAGGTTGCAAGATTCTTCAATGATCTCGATAAGGTTGTCAGTTTCCATGGTTGCATGAGCTACTACTGGTCGGAGCTCTTTAGGCAAGTCAGATACTACCAGAACAAATGGCACGCGAGATGGACAGGGATCAAGTGTGCGTACTTTGGCAGCCCTTGGTCATCCATCTCAGCTACTGCTGCTTCAAATCTATTAGTTTCAATCGTCATTCAGACCTTTTTAGCCATTTACGTGTATTATTGTCCCAACGAGCCAACCTCAGCAACTCAGTTTCAGAAACATAGTTAGAGACATCTTATGAGACCAACGAAATTTGTGACATACTGGGTTCATTTTTCGATAGCGCTTTGGCTGCTACTCTTAATATGTTCCTTGTGCTACCACATGAAACCAGTCCAAGACATAATTTAAAGTACGATGAAGAGCACTATACTAACTGCAAGATTTAACAATTCTAGAGAACTTAATTAAATGCATGCACCGCTGATTAAGATTAGCAGACTATAATTCTTATACGACATGATTGTTGACTTGAAAGCAGCAGCAATCAGTAATCAGATCATTGATGAAGTCAACGGGTCACCCCTGCTCCAATTGCACATGCCAAACATGTGAAATTCCAGACACATTGTTAGAGCTTGGAAGGTGGCACCCTTAGTCCAGTTTGGCACAGTAAACATTTGAAGAAATTTTATGTTGTACAAGCTTGAAGAATTTTCTTTATTGAAGGGCTTTACTAGCACTAGACATACAGGTCTTGAATACCTTGAGTCCAATCATCTTCTACCAGATGCACATCCTCAGTTCTGCTTCGTAGACCCTTGACAGTTTATGATAGACAATCATGGAGACAAAAAACTATGATCTTACCCCAATCAAGCATAACGACCAAAGTTCAGTGAACATGATAACATTGCGAAAGTCTGAACAGCAAGTCATCCCAAAACTGATAATACGCATGCCTCCATGGCTGGATAAATATTAGGGTCCCGCAAAAGACCCAGAAGCTGACAACAAATCCAAGTGGCATGCTCATGTAAAATGACTTCATGTCAATCCAGCCATTGTCCTTGCGTTGTTTGGACCTTTGAGTAGGAGCAACATCTGCTTCTTCAGGATTGGTAGTTGTTGGGCAACTTTTGTCAAGTGGAAACCCACATAGTCCTTCATTACCTTTAAATGAACCTTCTGAAAATGTGAGAAACTGTTTCCTTGCTGGGATCATTCCGACAAGTTGATTATAGGAGAGGTTCAGGACTGAAAGGAAGTTCAGATCTGAAAGCTGTACCGGAATTGTCCCATTGAGGAAGTTCTGTGACAAGTCTAGGGACTCAAGTTGCTGTATTTTTCCTAATGAGGGAGGGATAGGACCTGAAAGCACATTGTGCGACAGGTTGAGAAAATAGAGTTCTCGGAAATCTCCCAACGCTTCTGGTATTGGACCCTCAAATTTATTGTTCGAGAAGTCAATCAAGGTGAAAACAGTTAGGATTTTCTTGAGTTCTATCTCCACACTTTTGAAAGTAACACTAACTGTGTCCTGATAATAGAGATTGCTTAATGAAAGAAACGGATATTGAAGATGGTCAAAGTGCGACTTAACCTTCATGGCCTCCCAAGATTTCAGGAAATCTTCAGGTAGCATTCCACTGAAGTTGTTGAAAGCTAGGTCAACAATTTGAAGCATCTTCCATGTGCCATTAGTGACTGGACAACCAATTTGCCCGTGGAATTTGTTGGAATGCAGCACAAGGACTCTCAGTGTAGTTATGTTCTCCAACTGGCATGGGAATATATCCTTAATCCGATTGTTTCCAATGTCTAGCACCTCTAACATGGAGCATTTTGCCAAGGAAATCGGGAGCTTTCCTGTCAAGAGATTACCATTAACATCCAAAGTCTTCAAGAGGCATGTGCCTGGGAAAGTATGTGGAATTCCTCCAGTAAGGTTGTTATTCCTTATGTTCAATACCTTTAGATTCTCCCACATTGAGCACTGTGGGATGGTTCCCATCAAATGGTTGTTGGAAATGTCAAGGACAGTGAGGGACTGGGCTTGACAAATTGATTCTGGCAAAGGGCCATGGAAATGATTGTTTGCGAGAGAGAAGAAAATTGTGTTATGTAGGTGTTTACCGATATCATCTTGAAGAACTGAACTGAAATTATTACTCGAGAAATCCAGGAGGACAGCATTCGTTAGCAGAGGTAATGTTTTCCCCCGAAGCTTGTTTCTGTGAAAGTCTATAACAGAGAGACTGGAAGGAAGATTAAGTAAAGGTTCTTCCAGTTTATCGAAGAAATTGAAGGAAAGATTGACATAAGAAAGATTTTCATTCTTCCATATCCATTTTGGTATCTCTCCTTGTATTTGATTGTCGGAGAGGTCTAGATAGGCTAATGTGACTAGACTTTTCAAAAATTCGGGTAAGGAACTCAGCTGACACGAAGCCAGCTTTAAAGTGTATAAAGTATGGAAACCGAACAATGCAGAAACGGAACCAGTAGCATTAATTGACAAACGATTGAGGGAAAGATCAAGGTATGTGAGGTTCTTGAACTGCTGAAACATATCAATGTGCAATGAGCCAGTGAAATTATTAGAAGAAAGCGAGAGGTAGTTAAGCCCTCGAAGTTCAAACGCATACGCTGGTATGGGTCCCTCTAATTTGTTGTTGCTCAAATCAAGCATGTTTAATTGACAGCAAGTGACATTTAGAGACCCACTCAGCTCACCAGAAAAATGATTGTTGGAAATTTGTATCACCTTAATTGAAGGAAGTGTAAAGAGAGACGGTGGGATGCTGCCCTCCAGTGAGTTGTACCGCAGATCTAGATTTACAAGGCTTAGAAGCTCTTCCCATCGGGTGGACTTAATCCCTCCTGTCAGGGCATTGTGGGTAGCATAATCTGTCTCAGATGCTTGGACATACTGAATGAAGGAACTGAACCAGTAAGATTATTTGAAGACAAGTCCAAATAAGTCAGCTCTGACAAATTTTCCATGGACCTCGGGATCAATCCACTCAAATTGCAATTAAACAATTCTAATCTCGACAATTTCCAGAGATTACCAATTGAATCTGGAAGCCTCCCTGAAATAGTCGTGTTGCTCAGGACCAGAGTCTCAAGAGAACTATCCTCGAGCAAATTGGGCAAAGGACCCTGAAGAAGTTGGTTCCATGATAGGTCAAGGGTCTGAAGCGTCTGCAGCTGAAAGATTTTATGAGGAAACTCTCCATACAACCCACAATAACTCATATGCAGAGCGGTTAGATTGGGAAGTCTGGCGAGGAACTCGGGAACTGTGGCTGAGAGGTTGTTGCCATTGAGTTGAATGAATGACAAATGATGGAGATTCACGAGGGAAGAGTCAACAGGACCAGAGAGAAAGCAGTTAGACATGCTCAGCACCTCAAGTTTTTGCACTGAAGAGGACAATGCATCGCACCACTCATTCCCCTCGGAAGACAGGTCTACACCATCAAGATGTAACTGTATTAGCTCCGTCAGGTTTCCAATCAAGGTCTTCAAATTGGGATTCTTGAGCTTTAGTGTATCAAGTCCAGGAAAATAAAGAAGAGAAAGATCAAGAATACTTAACTTCCTCAAGCGTGTTAACTCTATTGGAATCTGCCCTGAGAATCCAGCATTGGACAAGTTCAGATAAACCAGGCCACGTAGATTTGAGAAGCCAGGCGGAATTGCAGAGGATTTGAAGTCGTTGAAAGCCAAGTTTAGCGTTTGAAGATGCTTTAGTCTAAAGAGACTCAATGAACTGTTAATATTGCAAGAGATTGATTCGAAGCTCAAGTCTAGACCAATGACCTTTCCATCCTTGTCGCACATCACACCATTCCAGGGGCGAGTGTTCTGATTCCACGTGACCAGCTTGGAAGACTGGGATGCATTGAAGATGAGGCTATTTTTCAACTCGACCAGCAAAAATTCTTGATCGCCAAGACATGGACTAGAAGCCAATACCAAATAAATTCCGAAGAAACTGGTGCATATGAATGGCAAGAGAAGGCACAGCAACTGCGAGGTTCTCATTGAGTGCAAACTTGGATGCAATTTTACAGAGTTTGTGAGTGAACAAGGAGGTGTTTTGTTCTTATTGGAAGGCAGATGAACACGAACCTGCTTGTATGGGATTTCAATGGAGCTGTGTTTGGCTTAATTCTTATCACATCGGATCATTGACTTTTTAGTCCCTGTGCCCCACTATCTAAAGTGTACTTGACTTATGACTGCAAATTCACCAAACCACTTGATTGAGCCAGTGGCGGCCTGCGGTGGTTCTTGATTGTTGATGAAGAAAAGCCAAGAGAACTGAAAAACAAGAGCATATCTTTCCCCTGGACATCATTCCCCACTTTCTACGGTACAAGTTCCCTTAATCAGGACCCAATTTTCTATTTAATGTTCACTATTGGGAAAATAAGGAAATCAAAGATGGAGCTCTCAGACTCGGTTTTCCTGTTACATTTGGACTGATCTTCGCAAATTAAGGAAAATGAAGACATCAATCCAAGGAGATCACCAGTAAAACAAAGGTGATCTGCGTTTCTTGGTAATTGCGTTTGCATTCTCACACATATGTCTGATTTTTCTCCTTTCAAACAAAGGTCAAGCCCTTATTGCGCCTATCAAATTTACGATTGATTGTTGAATTGTTTCTCTAATTATCCTATCTCATGATTCAGAGCTACGTTTCGGCTTTTGAAATATATAAGCAATATGTTGGGATTTCGAGCAGCGGTGCATTGCTACTGTTACCATTCTGAGCTCGTCTCCAGTGACACGATCCTCATGAGGTTGCGATATTCTTCAATGATCTCCTTAAGGATGTCAGGTTCGATATTGGCTCCAGCTACATGACCGAGTAATTTAGGCGAGTGGCCATATGCCACTGCAACAATTGACACATGAGATGGACGGAATCGGGCGCGAGTACTTTGGCAACCCTTGGTCCAGCTGCTACTACTACTTACATTCTCTTTGTTCTTACCGTCATTAAAGCGTTCTTTGCTGCTTACATATTTTATCATTCCAAGAATTAACCAACCTCAACAACTCAATTTCAAAGACATAATTAGAAAAATCTTCTTAGACCAATAAATTTGTAACATGCTCAGTTTCATTTTTTGATATCACTTCGGCTACTACTCGTAATTGGCTAGATTGCTTAAAACTTGCATTTTCTTTGCTGTGCTGCCACATGGAACTAGTCCGTGACAGACGAAGAGCATCGTATTAACGCTAGGATTTGATATTTTTAGAAAACTTACAAAATGTTATTGTAGCCAATCGAAATTAGCAGACCATATTTTTCATACAACATGACAGTTGACTTGAAAGCGATAGTAATCACTAGTCAAACCAACGATGCAGTGAACCAATCAAACCAGGTCCAACCTTAAGCCCATGAAATGGGCCGGAATTCGAAAACCTTTCGAGATTGAAATTTTCAAACCCAAAATTTCAATGCACCTTCTAAGAGTAAGAGCTGGGAAGATAACACCTTTGGTCCAATTTGGTGGGCAAATGCATGAAGAATCTTTATTTTGTCTGAAGTTGAAGAACTTTTCTGATTGAAGGACTTTCCGACAATAGACAATAACATAGAGGAAAAACAATTGAACTTATTCCAATAAAGCATGACGACCAACTACGTGCAATAGCTTTCAGTTGACTTGACTAGAGAATGCAAAATTATCGTTTAAGTGAGGTCCCCAATTCGGTGATTTATAAAATTCAGTTCCCGAATAGAACAAGCACATGCGTAAAGAATTTTAATTTTAATTTTATCCAAATGTAAAGAATGTTTCTAATTGACAGACTTTTTGACAGTAGGCAATTATGGAAAGGAAAAACAATTGAACTTACTCTAATAAAACATAATGACCAAAATTCACGCAATAGCTAGAGAATGCTAAATTGTCGTTTAAGTGAGCTCCATGCAATTTATAAAATGCAGTCAACTAGGTCCAACTTCAAGCTCGTGAACTGAACAAGAATTTGAAAACCTTTCGGAATTGGAATTTTCAAACTGAAAATTTCCATGCACCATCTTAGAAAAAGCTGAGAAGACCTTTGGTCCAGTTTGGCGGCCAGTACACGACGGGTACACACCTTCTTAGAAAATTATGGAGAGGAAAAACATTGAACTTACTAACTACAATCAAGCATAACGACTAGTTGTTTTCAATTGACTCGACTAGGAATGCAAAATTGTCCTTTCAGCACAGCTCCTCAATCCGGTGATTTATAAAATTCTGTTGACGAATAAAACAGAAATTTTTCCGTGGACTGTAATTATGTAATGTTGATAATAAATTCGAAATATTGATGGTAAGTAAAAAGCTATCAATAATTTATTGATTAGCTCATTTGTAATTAGCAATGGAATGACAATTTTAACATCGTTAGACTCAATATTATATTTCCACTTTCTTTTTTCGATTTTACAAATGGACGCATAAGTATATGTTGCCAATGGAATAACAATTCTATTGTCCACAAATCTAATAGTTGATCGACGCTAACTTTTATATTTTACAAGTGGGTGCATAATTGTTAAGTCACCAATTAAATAACAATTTTACAATCCACAAACTCAATATTAGACGACCATTTACCATGATGAGATTTAGTTTAAGTGGTAAATATATAACTAGAACATTGACAATTATTATTCACTAATATTGTTGCAAAATCATCAATATACACCGTTATTTGAAATTTCAGGAATGGTATTACAAATTTACTATTGCAAGGAAAATTATTCTATTTGGGCTAGACGTAAGGTTAAACCTTGTTTCTGATTATAAATGACTCATCATTGTCAGGAAACAAGAAAACAGCCACCCTTCCCTTGTCTTGATGTAACAAGTATCCTCTTGAAGGGGTAGTCGCAAACTCAAAAAGCAAATGAATGATTTTAAAGTTGCATTTGTTCCACAGAAAAGACAAAATTTATAATACATTTTTTCGAGAAATAATCTTTTGTGTTGCTTACAAAAATAAATGAATAAAATATATTTCCATCACAAACAAAAATAGTTAGGCATAGCTTGCTATCGATCATAAAAACATTTTCTGTTGATTAACTTTTCTAACTAATATAACCGATAATTTTTCAAAAAAATACATTTCACATCTTGAATTTATCTTAAAACAAATGCATCTTGAATTTCAAAGAATATTACAGGCTCCGACGCCATTTTCCTTGTGTGCTACTTCGCAGGGCATTGTTTATGATAGTCACGTTGCAATTTTCTCTTGTTTTCTGGGCTACAAAGAGGAAAAAGTTTTTTGACACCATCGCAATGCCCATGAGCGTAGTTGAAAACTTGGCTGAAACCGCTTTTAATCGTCACCGACAAGCCCATCCCCCTCGTTGCACACACACACTCTCTCTCAGTCGAGGTATTGCTCGCGGCCGTGAGAACTCCTGTGGCACGATAGTGAAGCTCAGGGTGGCTGTGCAGCCCTCTGGGATAGAGCTCACATCCATTGAAGCTCTGCCTGAACAGCTCGTGGGCATCCATGGCTGCGGCCATAGGACCCAATCTGGTCCACTGGTTGGGGTCGTCCAACCTCGATCTAGACCAGATTCCAGGTAGTAACCATCGCTGGGCTCATAATTGGGGTTTGGGTGACGCTCACGAACGACTCTTCAAGAGAATCTTAGGCAATGATCTGAGGAAGATGATTCTATAATTCAACCATTTTCAATATTTTCATTGACACCTAACAGTTTTTTCATCCCTTAAAACTCTAGTTTACTTTCCAACATATTTTGGCCAAAAACACTTTAGTTTTTAATTTGTTATGTTTTATTAATTTTAAGAACAAATTAAAGCGCCAGCATCATCCGCCATGGAAAAAGATAATGATGGTCACTTTCGTCCATCGAGTAACTCGAGATAATGATGGTCACTTTCGTCCCCCGAGTAACTCCATCATATGTTTGTCATATGTTCGGGACATTTGGTGAGGTCATTTTTATGCCCTGGAAATGTGTACATTAGCTATCTTGGGATTTAGCTTGACATTTAAATTAGAAGTAAGAAATTTTATGTGCTTAAGAGACATTATTTTTATAAACAATTATTACTTTTCTTTTAAAAGTTACTAGACGAAAGAGTACAAATCTGATTTCCAAGCCTTCAACAATCTTGGAAGGAAAATATCGGCCAGGACTTTTTAATTGTTCAACAATAGAAATTGATCAAGTGAACAGCGATAGATTAGTATGAGACCAATGGTTCAGTTGAATTTTACTATTATATTGCATGATTTACAGCTGACAATAGCCCATCACAAGCATCTTTTGCTAAGGATTATTAACTCGCTCTCTTATCTCCATGCACAAAACAATAGCAAGCTCTATCTACTAACTACCAACAGGTGACAGGAGGATAATGAGTGAATTTGTCACCTTTGCTCAGCCTATGAAGCCAAAAACCACAGCTCCTATACATAACCCTCAGCTGCTGCCAAGTGCTGCCGAGAGACTCTAGCCACTAATCCAAAAGGAAATCTAGCTCGTTGGGTAGAGTAACTCTTTTTCATAGTAGGGACTCGATCGTCGGGCATTTCCTCTTTCTTCCGCCTTTGGGCCTAGATTGAAATTGCTCATCTAACTCCTCAAAATCACCCTGAACCCAAGAAGCCAAATTGCTAGGAATGAGAATCATCCAACTCTCATGTGGTAAAAAGCTGGATTTCAACAGCAGTAAAATTGAATTTCAATATTTGAGAGAACGAGAGAATGGGGCTCACTGAAGTGTAAACATGGCAACCAGTTTTCTCATGATGGTCTCTCACGTGCTTATATGCAAACTTCTTGCCACAATCCTTATGGCTGCAAACAAATGGCCTCACCCCAAGAGGAACAGCCTTCACATGCTAACCTAAATTTGATTTCTATCAACAAGAAAATAATCAGCTAATGTACACTTAGCAGGCACATGATAAATGAGCTCATGCTTCAAAGTTCCAAAAGATTATAAATCCATAACCAGCCAAAATCTACTTAGTAGGTGACTGCATCTTACTTGTTGAAAAATGCGGAGACAACCCTCAACTTCACATCTGAATGCTTCGAATCAGCCGAATTTTTCTTCTCATGCATGAGGAGATGCCATTTGATATTCTTCCTCAACTTCTTAGTCCCACATATGTCGCAATTGACTAATTGGTGAGCAAACCACATGTGGTCCTTCAGATAATCAACATTGTTGAAGTATTTCATGCACTCACAACAGAAAGCCTCCATAGTCTCTAGTTTGACTGCAGTAGTTGAAATCACATTATTATCAAATAGCATGTTAAACAGTTCATAGATATCATTCGGCTTCACCAAGACACCTTCATAATTAAGTGACTCACCATGAGAATCCTCATGCTTTGCAACTTCATTGCAAACTTGAAAACCTTTCCACACCCAACCTCCGGACAAACATGCTGCTTCAGACTCTTACATTCACTAGACGTTGATGGTTCCTCATCATTGTGAATTCCATTCAAGTGCCTCTTCATGTTCCCTTGATATGCAAATGACTTATCGCAACCATCAACAGGACAGCTGAAAATCTCGCCTTTATGCTGAAGAAAGTGACGAGCCAAATGGTCTTTTCTCCTATAGTTGGCAGAGCAATCCTCTATAGAACACTTGAAAGGCGTCTGCAAATGAATTTAGCATATTGACAAATAGATACAAAGCATACCAAATCTCTAGACATCAATAGGAAAAGAAAAAAAAGGAGAATGATGCTTCAAACCTCAAGATAGAACATGCCTGACCGAGGCTGACTTGATGGATCTTCTCAGGTGGTCCCCCGACCTGATACTAGTCCAATCAAGATACAAGATTGCAGCCTCTTGCATTTTGGAGTTCTTTTCAACGGGATCTAATGCTTCATGCCATTATCATATCATAATTAGATGAGCCAACATACTTTATCCTGCAAGGTCTTGATTTCAGTATAGGCAAACTTGCAGTAGACAAATGGAAAGGAACAAAACAGCTTCATTTTTCAACCAAAAAAAAACAAAATTATCATAAAATATCTACCTGTGAGACTAGAACACACTAAAAGATTGATGCTTTTTCAATGGTGCTTCCATTTTATGATGTTCCACAAGATTACAGCACTATATTTATGGGTAATCACCATTTGACGGCCCAGAAAATCATGTACATCCCCAACAATAAATATCCGAATTGCTGTTTCAGACGCCTCATTAGAAGTTACAAATGTGAAAATTTTGATGGCAAAGGCCACAATCCAGCGTTGCGCATCAAAACCATCTGCTCAACAGGACCGGTGCGACCGTGATCAGAACCTGTCCACTTTACAAACTGTACCTCACAGTCGACCACCTCCATGACAGGTGTAATCTAATCGAAACTTGACTAAAATTTTCAAAGAACTTGCTTTCATGTTGCAGCATCAATAACAAAACGGAGAACTCAACATACCTCGAGCGAATGGCCCTGCATATGCTACCTCAAGTACGCGGCTTTCTTAAAAGTGGCGCCGCATAACCAGCAATTGCCGATTGAACTAGTCAGATCGTAGCGAAAACCACTTCACTTCGGCATCGCGGCGTACCATTCAAAAAACTCGCGGCCCAAAACGAACCGAGCTGCACGGGAACCGTCGGAAGGCAATGAAGGGAAGAGAACTCACCTCGTGGCGCGACTGGATGTGAGAAGTGACAAGGGACTTCCTGGACCTGCAGATCCCGCAGTGCTCGCGGTAGTAAAGCCACCAACTGGAAGAGACGCTTGGATCGGTGGTGTTCTGGGCCTAACTTGACTGGGTTCAAAGCTATGATCAGTTTGGGCCCAAATTAGGCCCGGCCCGGTAAGCTTTCCATCGAACGAAATTAGATCCGCGAACAGGAAGCTGCTTACTTCGCGATTGTCGCGCACATTATTACATACGAGCATGAAGATGTATAGAGAGCAACCGTGAGGTTTCGTTGCAGAGATTGCTGCGGTAGATTTTCGTGAAGGACATAAAGGTTGACGACGGTTTGGAAGCACGAGGTAACAAGAAGTTCTGGCACGAGGTACATTATTCTTGTTTTCTTTCATTCATTGATATTTGTCCTTCTTGATCTTTTCCTCTTACAGATCAAGAACCACCAGATTACACTCAAAACACTACATGAGTTTCAAAGCTACGATTTGAGATCAAGACACCCAGAAAACCAAGCGTGAAAGACTAACATGGTAGAAGCCTCGGTCAAGAATGTCACCAGAACTGAAGGTCGAGAACAATAACTCCAGATCATATACTCATTGCCCACTACCATGGCAATCACCAGCAACGTAGCACAAAACGAAGAATTATAATGGTTAAGAAATGTATTCGGCCTTTGTGAAAACATCAGAACTCATGCTTAAGTGACTTGAAAATCAATTACTATCACTTAATCTATGCCAGCATACTTTCGGATTCCGAAAAGGACGAAACTAATCCGCATTGAAACCTAATAAACATTTCGTCGAACAGATTGCAGTCAACTGATTGAGGAGCAGATTTTTTTGCAATTTCAAACTCGTATTTGTGACCTCACGCAAACGAAATTAACATGTGAAGTTCATAATCAAATGCATGACTCTAACATGACCGATCCTAATCGAAGCAAAACGAGCTTTACATTCGCTTCACCTTCGCCAGAATCACAGCATTATGGAGAATCGGAGATTACCTCATCAATGAAGCCAAGCTAAGTCGCTGTCGGCAGTCCGATCAACTAAGGGAGCTCTCATGATCGTCGCCGTCGGTTAAAATGAAGACCGGTAGAAGAGCTTCAAGCGAGTTCCGGCCACTTCAATCTTCACGGCCACGAAACAGAATTGAACAAGGGGCTTCCCGGGAGGCGGCTGTCCGGCGATGGCCGCGTCGCCTTGGGCGGTGATGAGCTAGAAATGAGAAGGAAGTCTCTGGAAATCGATTCCTGAGGGAAATCCGAAATGGGCTCCGATTTGGAAATCGAGGAGTGAAAGTTTATGGGTCAAGCGAGCCCACACGTTGATTGAAGCCTTATGGGTCACATTCATGAGCAAATGGGTTTGGGCTTGAGTTGATGGGTTTGGATCAAGCTATCGGGCCCAATTTAAACTCAATGGTCGAATGGGCTTCAAAATGATCTTTCTCTTCTCTCTTTTCTCTTTTCTCATTCTTTTATTATTATATATATTTTTTATTTTCAGATTTATTTATCCTATATGTGCATATACGATTTCAGCACTCTTATTTTCCAATCATCCGAATGCCATATAACTTTTTAATCGATTTTGAGTGTTAAAATATTTTAAAAACACCATTGCGGCGTGGATGGTAGATCATTTTAGGAGGCAGGTTCAGAAGCCTCTGCGGGGATAACTGTGTGGTAAGTTAAGCGTGGTGTCGGGGTGGTGGTTTTGAACGACATAGGGGTTTTGGCGGTTATCGATTACTTGAGTTTCCAAAAAAGCAAAAAAAAAAAAAAAATTTAAACAATCCATATAAGTGTCATGTCATGTCAAATTTCTTGTACTTGGATATATATTTGGAAAAAATTATGGCAATGAGATGGTTGAAAGAAAATTTGGCACTCAAGTGAGCGTTGTATAATGACATTTGTGGTGTGCAGTTCCACAAATCTAATAGTAGATTAGCTCTTTTTTTAATAATTCACAGGTGGAGTTACAAACGAAATATCAATTCTACCATACCCAATAGTAGATTACCACAACTCATACCATGATTTAGTTTTATGTAGTAATTATAGAACATAATCGGTTAGTTATTACACCATTAATTGTAGATCGTAACTTTCGTACAACACTCACTTGAGTGATATATATATTTTAATCACTTGAGTGTTATAATTTATCTACAGCATTCACTTGGGTGCCATAGTTTTTTTTTTTTTTTTTTATATCATCATTTGAGGGTCATATACTTTTTCAAGTCATCACTTGAGTGTCGTAACTTTTTGAAAATATTCTTTACAAAGTATCATGTCACGTTAGATTTCCGGTGCTTAGGTGGACATTCTAGAAAAATTGATGACACT